>OX359274.1:42544563-43034563 GCA_947179155.2 Hedera helix
GAACTAATGAAATTCAACTATTATGGAACATATAATATTTTCAGGAATTATAGAAGCAATAGTTCCATAATAAGTTTCGATTTAGGTGTATGGAAGAAAATAATATCCCTTACCGTAGCAGGTTTGATTAACAAAAGGTGAAGGGAATTAATATCCCTTACCATAGTAAGTTTGAATAATGGAAGATGAAAAAGATGGTATCCCTTATGAGTATAAAGGAAAATGATATCACTAACGAATATGGAATAAAAGTGTCATGTGATAATTCGTGTAGACAAATTATTTCCACACGAGACAAATAAAAAGGGTTATTCACCAACAGGCGATAATCCGCACCGTAAGGTTATTCCCATCAATTTGAATACGAATAGTTATTCACCAAACAGGCGTAATCCGCACCGTAAGGTTATTCCCACAATTTAATAGAATTTGAACACGAAGAGTTATTCACCAAACAGGCGATAATCCGCACCGTAAGGTTATTCTCAAAGATTAATAAGGAATGAATACAAAAGGTTATTCACCAACAGGCGGTAAACCGCGCCGTAAGGTTATTCCCACAATTTAATACATGGAAATAAATGGCACAAGAAAGAAACGATATTATTTTCGAGAATCAAAGAATGATAATCCCTTCAAGTAAGAAAGAAAATAATATCCATTTATGATGATGAAAAGAGTGATACCCCTTACCTTAACACGTGACTGGATATTGATTTAAATGAGATTGATCAACCTATATATTTTTAATATAATTAGTAATTACCACATATAAATTTCAAAGTATATGATAACTCGTATATTATGAACTATCAAAATTATATATATTTAACATAATTTTTGTAGTATAATATAACAACTTTAAAATAGTTTTTAAAATAATATTCCAAAATAAATCTTCCAAAGAAAGCTTTTAAAAATGAATCTTCTCAAAGAAGAGTCTTCTAAAGGAAGATTTGTGAATACCGTGAAATATAGGAATTTATGAAATTACTACTCTTTAATAAAAGACTTACTTGAAAAATTCCTGCACTCCTTTTGGCTTTCAAACTCTCAAAATAACCTTACTATTCTCAGAGAAAACTCATAAAATTCTTATAGAAAAATTTTATGTTTTAGGTGTGATTTTTCTATTCAGCTGAACAAGCTATTTATAGGAGAAAAGAAGTTACTATGCGTGGTAGGTGAACAGAAAAAAAAATCAGCAGAGGCTGCTGCGCAGCCTCCACCAACCCATTCCCAGCAAACACATTTCTCACATTTCGTGTGGGCCCCACAATGGGTCCCACATGTTTCTTACTATTCACTTACTATTCACGTCACTATTCACGTTACTATTTCAAATAGTAAAATTAATTATTTTATTTTTTTATTTATTTATTTATTCTTCCTGTGAGTCCAACATATAAAATAATGTTACCACAATAATGTAAGAAACACGTTACATATTTTTATTAATTTTATAATATAAATTATAGTGTATTTGCTACTGTGACAATTATTAGATTCAATAATTTTAAACTACAGTGCACCAACAATTATTGACTCAATGATATGAAATACAGTGTAATGACAATTATTGAATCAATAATGCAAAATACTGTGTAGCAACAATAATTGAATTGATAATATAAAATATTATGCAGTGACAATTATTGATGAAATGATGCGTAACAGTTACGGTGTCAATAATATGAGACACTGTGCAATACCGTGTGCTACTGTAGAGTACCGCATGCTACAGTAAAATACCATAAATTACCGTATGCTACTATTCTTTTATCACCGGTATTTTAACAGTTAACACCGTTGACTATTTTTATTTAAAAAGGTTACTTCTGTCGTTTTCTATATCCGACAATTATTCCGTTGTGGGCTCCACCAATAATTAGTTATTTCGGCGCCGTCGTATGGCTCGAATATTCCCCGACAAAACGAATATTCCCCGACAAAAAGAATATTGTCCGACAAAATAAAATTTACACATAACATCCTTAACTTTCAATTTTGTCAATTTAACCATTTACTGTTTCAGGAAAAATATATATGAAGAAAAATTAAATTTTGTATTTCATAAATTCGGGGTCTTACAACCTCCCCTCCTTATGAAATTTCGTCCCCGAAATTGACGTACCTGGCATTTCGAAGAGGTATGGATACCTAGACTTCATCTCAGATTCTAGCTCCCAGGTCATTTCCTCAATATCTTGGTTCCTCCATAAAACCTTAACTTGAGGTATAACCTTTGAGCGTAAGATCTGCTCCTTCTTATCTAGGATCTTAACAGGTACCTCCTCATACGTTAAATCTTCTGCTATAACGTCTGGTTCTAACTCAATGACGTGGTTTGGGTCCTTCACATATTTACGTAACATAGATATGTGAAAAACGTTATGGATGCGAGACATACTTGGTGGTAGGGCTAGTCTGTAGGCTACGGTTCCTATTCGATCGAGGATTTCAAATTGGCCAATAAATCGAGGGTTAAGCTTTCCTCTCTTTCCGAATCTCGTAACTTCTTTCCATGGAGAAACAAGTAAGAATACATGATCTCCGACGTTGAAACTTTCGTCTCTCCGATGAAGATCAACATAACTCTTTTGTCGTTCTTGTGCGGTCTGTACTCGTTGTCGGATCATTTGGATCTTTTCGGTCGTCAAGCGTACCAACTCGGGTCCCAACAGTTTTGCTTCTCCTACCTCATTCCAACATACTGGAGAGCGACACTTGCGTCCATATAAAGCCTCGAATGGAGCCATACCTATACTTGCTTGGTAACTGTTGTTGTAGGAAAATTCCACCAATGACAAGTACTTATCCCAACTTCCTTTGAAATCTAGTACGCAAAGTCTCAAAAGATCTTCGAGGGTCTGGATCGTCCTTTCCGATTGTCCGTCCGTTTGAGGATGGTATGCAGAACTAAAACGTAGTTCAGTGCCCATAGCTTTTTGTAGACTGATCCAAAAGCGTGAAGTGAATCTAGGATCTCGATCAGAAACTATGGAAACTGGCATGCCATGCAGTCTCACGATTTCATTTATGTACATACCGGCAAGACGTTCAAGTGAAAAGTTTTCTCGTATAGGCAAGAAATGAGCAGATTTGGTCAATCTATCTACGATCACCCAAATTGCATCTAAGCCTTGAGAAACTTTGGGAAGACCCGTCACGAAATCCATATTGATGTATTCCCACTTCCATTCGGGAACCTCAAGTGGTTGTAATGGACCCTTAGGTACTTGATGCTCTGCCTTGACACGTTGACAAGTTAGGCACCTTGAGATAAACTCTGCAATCTCCCTTTTCATATTGTTCCACCAAAATGTATGTCGAAGATCTCGATACATCTTGGTACCTCCAGGGTGGATTGCAAATGGCGTGTTGTGTGCCTCCATCATGATTTTATGCTTTAATTCAGGATCGTTAGGAACACAGAGTCGAGAGTTAACTCGAAGTATTCCTTTCTCGTCGATTCTTGCTTCGGGAATGGTACATTCTTGTACTTTCTTTATCATGTTTATCAGTTCCGGATCGGTAGCTTGAGCAGCTTTAATTTTATCGATTAAAGCTGGTTCTACTTGCACGTGAGCAATCTTCGAGTGGGTCCCTGGTGTCTTTAGCTCCATCTCCATCTTTTGCAAGTCGTACAAAATACGCTTTTGTGTTGTCAGCAGTGCACTTGTACTCGCATAAGATTTTCTGCTCAAAGCGTCAGCTACAACGTTCGCCTTTCCCGGGTGATACTGGATTGTGTGATCATAATCCTTCAACAGCTCAAGCCAACGTCGTTGTCGCATGTTGAGTTCCTTCTGGGTGAAGAAATACTTGAGACTTTTATGATCCGTATAGATATCCACTTTCTCTCCGTACAAGTAGTGTCTCCAGATCTTCAACGCGAAAACGACTGCTGCCAACTCTAGATCATGAGTAGGGTAATTTTTCTCATAATCTTTGAGTTGTCGAGAGGCATAGGCTATAACCTTTCCATGTTGCATAAGGACACAGCCTAGACCTTTGCCTGAAGCATCGCTGTATATGACAAATTCTCCCGATCCTGATGGAATGGTCAGAACAGGAGCTGAAACAAGTCTCCTCTTAAGCTCTTGAAAACTTTTCTCGCATTGCTCGCTCCATATGAATTTTGTGCTTTTCCGAGTAAGCTGAGTTAATGGAGTGGCGATTCGAGAAAATCCTTCTACGAATCTCCGATAATAACCAGCTAGGCCCAGAAAACTTCGGACTTCGGTTACTGTCTTGGGTTGTTCCCAATTTAGTACCGTTTCAATCTTCGCAGGATCGACTGATATTCCTTGACTAGAAATCACATGCCCAAGAAACGTGACCTCCTCAAGCCAGAACTCACATTTCTTCAACTTGGCATATAATTTGTTCTCACGGAGCTTCTGGAGTATCAATCTCAGGTGTTGTTCATGATCCTCACGACTTTTGGAGTATATGAGGATGTCATCAATAAAGACAACCACAAAATGATCCAAATATTCCTTGAATATTCGGTTCATCATGTCCATGAAAGCTGCAGGAGCATTGGTTAGTCCAAAAGGCATGACTAAAAACTCATAATGCCCATAACGAGTTCTGAAAGCAGTCTTTGGAATGTCCTCAGCTTTAACCTTTAACTGATGATATCCAGAACGGAGATCAATCTTTGAGAAATGTTGAGCACCTTGTAATTGATCAAACATGTCATCAATTCGAGGTAACGGATACCTGTTTTTGATGGTGACATGGTTCAATTCTCGGTAGTCAATGCACAATCTCATACTCCCGTCTTTCTTCTTCACAAATAGAACAGGAGCACCCCAAGGTGATGCACTCGGACGAATGAAACCAGTATCCAACAATTCCTGTAGTTGGACTTTTAACTCTTGAAGTTCAATGGGAGCCATTCGGTATGGAGTTTTGGAAATGGGCTTGGTACCAGGTTCAAGATCAATACAAAATTCAATTTCACGGTTTGGGGGTAAACCAGGAAGTTCCTCCGGAAAAACGTCAGGAAACTCATTAACAATGGGAATATCATTCAAGTTTGACGTATTTTTGTTCAAATCAGTGACATGAGCTAAAAAGGCTTGACATCCGTTTTTCAATAAACGAATGGCTTTATGGCTAGAAATAACAGTTATAGATTTCAATGGTTTAGTTGCTTGAATTTGCATGACAGGTTGATTAGGAATATGAAAACTAATAATCTTATGAAAACAATCAATTTTAGCATGATGGGTAGTCAACCAATCAATTCCTAAAATCACATCAAATTCATGCATCTCCAAAGAAATAAGGTCAACAGGTAATGTGAGGTTGTTGATTTGAACTAGGCAAGATTTATAGATAGTAAATGTAATAGGTATTTCTCCCAATGAGATTTCAACTGATAAGACAAGATTTAAGTTTTCAATAGGCAAATTTAATCGTTGAGTACATATAGGTGAGATAAAAGAGTGGATAGAGCCAATATCTAACATGGCATAGACTTCTCGAGAATTGATGAATAGCTTACCGGTCATCACCTCATTCGATTTCTTGATCATCAAGGCTGTCATCATCAAATCGAGTCCCATATACTTCATCCGGATCTTCACGTATTTCAACCATGGGGATACCACGAAATAGTTCTCTAACGAACTGTTTCTCAGATTCTTCAACTTCATCAGTAGTAGCGTACCAATGATTTCCATTAAAATAGTATTTTCGATAGACTACAGTTTCCACGATAGTGACTAACTTAACCTGAATTCCTCTAAATTGTAACGCCCAAAAGTATAGATACATCATTTTTAAATAATCTTGAAAATCATAACTCGAACACCATAAATCCCAAAGACTTATATGAAACGTCCATATATTCCGATCCTTTGTTATCGAGCATAACCAGGTGATGATATGTTTCCAACTGTCGAGCAAATTAAAGGCAACAATTTCCGCAAGTTCCGGATATCCTTTAAAGAACGAATTTGGAAGAACGACGGTAGAACTTTCACCTTCTTCTTCTTTCGATTGGATACAAATAATTTTTGCTTTAGGCAAATTATTCAACTCTGAGTTTGTAGAAGAATTGTTTGTGGCCTCTACATTCACTTCGGGTACTCCGTGGTTAACCTCCTGATTTCCAGATGACATACTTAACTGTGGTCACAAAATAGATGTTAGTTCAAATAAACTGACTCATCACTTCATGTCCCTATATTCAAATCAACTCATTAGATAATAAAATCTAATTTAGGTGGGACACACTAGTGACTGATTATATTCGTCTCTCCCCTCCTAGTTCTACCCCAGATCTCCATTAAAGACCATATCCCTAAGCTCTGATACCAACTGTGACGCCCCCAAATCTAGGCCCACACAGCCCAAACTTGAGTCGTCAAAAGACTGCAACAAAATTATTACAACAAAGCACAACGTACAACAATACAGTGTATAATAATACACAACTAAGTCTTCACTATTATTGCCACACTATTTTACAACACGTGAAGACTAGGATAGCTATTCCTCGGACTCTCACTCCATCCCCCGGCTAGACCCCGTTACGTTTTCATCTCCTGTTGAAAAACAATGGAACAAAAGAAAGGGTGAGCTCAAATAGCCCAGTAAGAAATATCATGACTAAGATAATGACGAATAAATTATCATTAGCCTTCAACAGTTGAGTTCTTGATAGAATACAATAGACTACAAGGTTTATATCAAAAACTGTAGTTAAATTCTTAAACAATGTTCAGATCAATAATAGCAGCGGAATGAGCAATCTATTAGAAGAATAATGCAGACTATAATGTCCACTCGCTTCTCTTTTTAGTAAAAATATCATCAACTTTTATCATCTGAAATACCATTAGTCAAGATAATACAACTTCACAGTTCCTGGTCATAATCATGCAGATCAACAGTTCGTCTTTGCACTACGGGCCAAAGACATTCAATATAACACCAACGGTCATGATTATACCAGATTCAGCCTTTGGTCATAATCATACCAACCAACAGTTCATCTTTGCACTACGGGCCAAAGAGAACATTCACCACGTGTCATAAAAGACACCGAACAGATGTATCGCCTTTAACCTAGTATATCGCCTTTAACCTATCATCTGTTCAACAATTATATCACATCTGTGCCCCCGGCCACAGATATTCACAACAGCTTGATTCTTGATGATTAATACAAATAACAGTGATACAAATGATGAACAGAAGAACAGGATAAACAATAAGTATCGAAAGTTTACTTTGTGCAGATTCAAATAATGTCCAAATTGCCAACATGATGTGGAGTGAAATTTAAAAATGATATTCAAGATCCACAGTTCAGAATAACGATTACAGTTCAATAGAAATGTTCAGAAAATAGGAAGGTTCAGTTGAACTAATGAAATTCAACTATTATGGAACATATAATATTTTCAGGAATTATAGAAGCAATAGTTCCATAATAAGTTTCGATTTAGGTGTATGGAAGAAAATAATATCCCTTACCGTAGCAGGTTTGATTAACAAAAGGTGAAGGGAATTAATATCCCTTACCATAGTAAGTTTGAATAATGGAAGATGAAAAAGATGGTATCCCTTATGAGTATAAAGGAAAATGATATCACTAACGAATATGGAATAAAAGTGTCATGTGATAATTCGTGTAGACAAATTATTTCCACACGAGACAAATAAAAAGGGTTATTCACCAACAGGCGATAATCCGCACCGTAAGGTTATTCCCATCAATTTGAATACGAATAGTTATTCACCAAACAGGCGTAATCCGCACCGTAAGGTTATTCCCACAATTTAATAGAATTTGAACACGAAGAGTTATTCACCAAACAGGCGATAATCCGCACCGTAAGGTTATTCTCAAAGATTAATAAGGAATGAATACAAAAGGTTATTCACCAACAGGCGGTAAACCGCGCCGTAAGGTTATTCCCACAATTTAATACATGGAAATAAATGGCACAAGAAAGAAACGATATTATTTTCGAGAATCAAAGAATGATAATCCCTTCAAGTAAGAAAGAAAATAATATCCATTTATGATGATGAAAAGAGTGATACCCCTTACCTTAACACGTGACTGGATATTGATTTAAATGAGATTGATCAACCTATATATTTTTAATATAATTAGTAATTACCACATATAAATTTCAAAGTATATGATAACTCGTATATTATGAACTATCAAAATTATATATATTTAACATAATTTTTGTAGTATAATATAACAACTTTAAAATAGTTTTTAAAATAATATTCCAAAATAAATCTTCCAAAGAAAGCTTTTAAAAATGAATCTTCTCAAAGAAGAGTCTTCTAAAGGAAGATTTGTGAATACCGTGAAATATAGGAATTTATGAAATTACTACTCTTTAATAAAAGACTTACTTGAAAAATTCCTGCACTCCTTTTGGCTTTCAAACTCTCAAAATAACCTTACTATTCTCAGAGAAAACTCATAAAATTCTTATAGAAAAATTTTATGTTTTAGGTGTGATTTTTCTATTCAGCTGAACAAGCTATTTATAGGAGAAAAGAAGTTACTATGCGTGGTAGGTGAACAGAAAAAAAAATCAGCAGAGGCTGCTGCGCAGCCTCCACCAACCCATTCCCAGCAAACACATTTCTCACATTTCGTGTGGGCCCCACAATGGGTCCCACATGTTTCTTACTATTCACTTACTATTCACGTCACTATTCACGTTACTATTTCAAATAGTAAAATTAATTATTTTATTTTTTTATTTATTTATTTATTCTTCCTGTGAGTCCAACATATAAAATAATGTTACCACAATAATGTAAGAAACACGTTACATATTTTTATTAATTTTATAATATAAATTATAGTGTATTTGCTACTGTGACAATTATTAGATTCAATAATTTTAAACTACAGTGCACCAACAATTATTGACTCAATGATATGAAATACAGTGTAATGACAATTATTGAATCAATAATGCAAAATACTGTGTAGCAACAATAATTGAATTGATAATATAAAATATTATGCAGTGACAATTATTGATGAAATGATGCGTAACAGTTACGGTGTCAATAATATGAGACACTGTGCAATACCGTGTGCTACTGTAGAGTACCGCATGCTACAGTAAAATACCATAAATTACCGTATGCTACTATTCTTTTATCACCGGTATTTTAACAGTTAACACCGTTGACTATTTTTATTTAAAAAGGTTACTTCTGTCGTTTTCTATATCCGACAATTATTCCGTTGTGGGCTCCACCAATAATTAGTTATTTCGGCGCCGTCGTACGGCCCGAATATTCCCCGACAAAACGAATATTCCCCGACAAAATAAAATTTACACATAACATCCTTAACTTTCAATTTTGTCAATTTAACCATTTACTGTTTCAGGAAAAATATATATGAAGAAAAATTAAATTTTGTATTTCATAAATTCGGGGTCTTACATTAATCATATAATAATTTTTATTATTAAATTATATAAATATAATTTGAGTTTAAATAGAATTTTATTATTACATAGATAAATGAATTTATGAATATATAAATAAATATATCATTAATTGAAAAACGAATACTACCATTTATATTATATAATGTATAAATAGATGACTAGATTTTTAAATATTTATTTTTTAATAATTAGATATACATTATTAGTTAAAAAATATTTTTTTTAAAATATTTTTTTATAAAAATTATTGTACATAATATTAATCTATTTTTATTACAATTAATATATTAATATAATATAATACAAAAGCTATAAATAAGACAATATCTAATACATAAAGAGTGAGCGTCTCTCGTTGTAAACCTTTCTTATGAAGTTTTTTTTATCTTTTGTCAAATTGTTCTTCGACTTTTAATAAAAAATTTATTTTAATTTTTATTTAATTTCTTACATTTTATAAAAAAATATTTTATTTTTTTATAATTTATATATATAATGTTGTATTACGGATATTTGTTGAACATTGCATGTTTAATTTGATGATAAGAATTAACTTGATAAATGCAGTAAATAGCAGGATTGTAAAATCATTTGATGACACATAATGTACAAGGATTTAGTTAGATAAGATCAAAATTGTTAGGATGAACTTTTGAATATGAATGTATTGAGTTGTGAAGTCATTTGATTGATTATGATGTACAAAGACTTAGTTAGAAAAGAACAAATCTATTAGGTTGATCTTATGTTAAATTAATCGTAGAATAGACTCTACGACTTCAAGCAAAGAAGACTCAACGATTCAGTCTGTCCGTAGAGAGGACTCGACGACTTCGCGTAAAGAATGCTCAACGACTTGGTATGTTCATAGAGTGGACTCTACGAATTTTCTGGGTGACTAAGACCGCTCATAGAATGAACTTTACGATTTCATTCCAAGAAAACTCTACGACCAAGGAAGAAGCTCAAGCGTAGAACGGACTCTACGACTAACAGAGTAACCGTAAAGTAAAAACTCTACTTCCTCAAGAAAAATTGTCTTATCACTGAGCAATCATTGAAGTAAGGGTAATCGTAAAGATAAGTAAAAACAAGAGACTTTTTTGAGCAACACTACGATCTAAACCTAAATCATCGTTTAACTCTTCTCCTGTACTAAGACAGAAGCAACTTCGTTGAAAAAAAAAATCTGCATCGATGTGACAGAAGAGTTTTTGTCAAAAGCTCAAAGTCAGAAATGTCAGTGACTGACCCAAGCGCACTATGCAACAGAGAGAAGACTTTCAAGGCAGTAAAGTCAGAGGACTGAGTCTTATTAGTCCTATAGTATGGAAGGACCAAATGACTCTATGAAAGTTGGTAGAAACCTACGACTGACATATTTGTCCCCAAGAAAAAAAGGGAAACACCTTCCATGAACTAAAATAGCAGACCAATTAATACCTTATCAGAGTATTAATGAGCTAAACAAATACAATATTCATCAGCTCTACACTGTGAGGTAACAGGCATAAACTGAAGCTAAGGGCAGATGTTCCAACAGGAAGAAAACTGAAGCTCTCATATAAAGCGCCCAGATCTGGAAAAAAAAAAGAAGAGATTTTTGGAACAAGAAAGAAAGAAATTCGCAAGAGTTCAAAAAGATAAAACTAAAAAGAATCTTGCATCGCTACTGAGTTTTACAGAAACTTATGCTAAATGCAACTCAGTAGCACACCCAAATCTACACTACTCGAGAAGAGTTCTTAGTGAACTAGAGTATCTAAGTCTGTTAGACTTATAAAATTCTTAGTGAAATAGAGTTTTAAGACTGTTGATCTTGAATGAATCTTAGTGATTCAGAAATTGTAAAAGTATCCTGAGTGAATTTGCTGCTTGAAGAGCAGATCAGTGGAATATGAGTCTTATGAACTCTGAACCACTTAAAACCTGGTGTCTTTTATCTTATGTCTTTTAACTGCTATATCTGCTATATAATTGCTTGTTAAATTATTATTTTAACAAATCAAGAAGGGGTAACTAAATCATATTCTGCTGTGCTAAACAAATTAATTAAGAATTCATTATCTCTTAAAAACAAAGTAAGAAAAAGAAAAAATTTTAAAGAATCTATTCAACCCCACTTCTAAATATCTTTCGTGTAATTGAGAACTAACAATATTAATTTAATAGCATGCCCGCATCGTATCACGAGTTAGTTACCATAATAAATTAAGGGTACTCTTAGCATGTGCCCTTAGGGCACATTCTAAGCGCAGAAAACAAGAATAAATTTTATTTGTTTATATATTTGTACGGAATTCAATACATGGGGTCCACTAGTATATAATTTTTTTATGCATTGAATTCAGTGCAAATACATAAATAAATATTATTATACATTATTTTCAGTGCTTAGAATGTGCCCTTATGGCACATTGGGTACATTTTAAGAAATTCATAAATTAATAATAAGGAAAGAAAAAAAAAAAAAAAACACGCATAAAAAGGAGTAGGTCAATCCCTGTGTGTGTAGTAGCTTCAGCTCGTTGACACCTAAGACCTAACGAACAAACATAAACTGAAAAACTCACACACTCTCTAGTGTTCATCGAGAGGGAGTATGAAGATCCCTTACAACATAACCTCGAAATTGATGTCCAATTAGATCCATTTAATCTCTACTTTTTCTCTTTCAATTTTATTAGTATTTACCAGTGCATAGATTATTAGTGTTTAATTTGTTATCTAGATCTGGACAGTCGCCATGGACATTCCTTCAAACCCTCGCACCGTCGAAGAGATCTTCAAAGACTACAGTTGCCGTCGTAACGGCATCGTTCGTGCTCTCACCTACGGTAATTCCTATTACTTCTCCTTTTCCCCAGGCCCTAATTTCTTTACATAAAAAGTTGATTAATTCACCTCTTTCTCCCTTTCTTCTCAGATGTTGATGAATTCTACTCACTCTGCGATCCAGGTTTGGTTTTTTCATTACATTATTGCTTTTTCTCCTAGAAATAGATGTTAATTGAGTTCGGCTAATTGTTTGTTTGATAAAAACTGTTTCTTTTAGAAAAGGAGAATTTGTGTTTGTACGGGCATCCTAATGAGTCATGGGAAGTCACGTTGCCGGCCGAGGAAGTGCCGCCGGAGCTTCCGGAGCCGGCTTTGGGGATCAATTTCGCCAGGGATGGGATGAATCGTAGAGATTGGTTGTCTCTGGTGGCTGTGCATACTGATTCATGGTTGCTTTCGGTTGCTTATTATTTTGGTGCTCGCCTTAATCGGAATGAGAGGTTTACTTACTTCTCTTGCTTAACTTAATTGTTGCCTGTCTGTGTCTGCTTCCTATATATTGTGTGCTTGTAAATTTCCTATTTTTTGTATGCACATGTTACTTGTTTCTTATTTTAGTTGCCAAATTCTTTGCTTAGTATAAATTGATTAAGAAAGGTTCCGATTGATGAACAATTGGTGGGTCTTTGACTGATTAATTTGATTATAATTATTATCCTTGAGAGTCAGCTGGAAGCATTTTTCACTGTAGAGGAGGTCCTTTTTTACACAGCAATATATTCCGTTAAACAATTGTTTGCATCTATAGACATCTTGTTTGAAAAAAAGATTTCCTTCTGTCTTATCCCTTATGTAGTGGGAGCTCAAGTTCTTCCAAGGGAAGAGATATTGTACCGTTAGAATTGATTATTTATGTGGATCCCAATGTAGATAGTTTGGGAAACAACTGAAAACTGTCATGCAAACAAAATTGAAAATAGACTGTGACAACTGATGATATGTTAATGATTTTTGAAATTTTAAAGGAGTTTTTGTCTATTTGTATAGTTATTGGCTGGAGCTTTGTCAACAATGTGCCTGGTTGTTTGTGTGCCAAAGGGGAATAAGGGATGGGTATAGACTTGATTTAAAAACTTTGACACTTTAATATTCCATTCACCACAACTGCTTGTGAATGATAGTGATCAACTAGTTTACCAACTTATTTTAAGAGGCTGCTGCCAAGTAGCCACAGGCCCACAGGACATGGATAAAAATTGGAAATTCTGCAAGTTATTTAATTTTTCAATGAGTAACTCCTTTGAAGAGAACTTTATAAATTTAAAAAGCATTGCCTTATTATTTAGTGTGGGGATGTGTTTCTATTTGCACCAAAAAGGAAAAAAAGGGTATGTGTTTCTATGATTAAAGTTTATGTTGTTTAAAATTGCAACTTCACGTCTTTTCGTTATTCTATTTTGTTAATTTAGTTTATCCATGGATTGTGTCATTTTTCCTACTTAGTTTTTGTCACACTGAGAAAGGTCATCTTACAAGGTTCTCTTCTGCTAAGTTTCATTTACTACTACTTGTTCTGTTCTTCAATAATGGGGAACGGGGTTAATTGGGACACTTAATAAATCGTACACAGAGAACTCAACAATACTCAAACTGATTTTATAATTCGATCCCTAAAATACTAAAGTACAATCCTATTTATAATCTTCTCAACAAGTATCCTGATCCTATTTGGATTCTTAAAGATAACTACAAACTTAAATAAGGTAACTACAATTAATTAAAATAAAAATCCTAATTAAAGTACAACTCTAATTTAGGGGTTGGGCTGCTTCTATAGTCTTTTATATTGTTATGTCCAAGTTTCGCGTCGGGCTCGGACTCCTCGTCCTACATCAGTTCTCCTCCGCTACAAAAAACTCGACTCTATCGAGTTAGCATAACAAAAACAGCCACGTCGGATCACTAATGAATTCTTTGTAAGTTTCAATTGGGACATATCAAGAGCACAAGTGAGAATAAACTTTGTATTGCCCTTCATAATCGAGTAAGTATTGGCACAAGTATCGTGATGTGCATGACGATCCCATAACCATGTATGCCCTAATGTGAGATGACAAACTTTAAGTGGTAATACATCACACATAACTATATCCCTAAGTTTGCCAACTGAGAACGTAACCAAATATCTTTGGGTAACCTTCAATTTTGTATTTGTCACCCATGCCACATCATACGAATCTGGATGAGGCTCAACCTTTAGCTCAAGTTTCTTGACCGCGTCCTCGGCAATGACATCCGCACAACTTCCCGTATCAATCACAAGAGAACATATCTGACCCGCACGCTTGACTCGTGTTTGAAAGATCCGCCCACGATGGAGTTTAGGATCATCCTTTTGCTTTCTAGTAACCAATAGAGGTCGAATAACACCTAAACATCCCTCCAAATGTGAATCAACATCCAAATCTTGTTCATTATACTCATTATCCTCGTCCGATGGCGGACAAACCTCTTCATGTACATCAATTTTCTCTTCTTTGTTAACCATATCAACTTGTTTAGAAGGAGGAGAGACAAGATTCATCTTTGGAGATGAACACTCGAAAGACATGTGACCAAGGCCATGACAGTTAAAGCACTGAGATGTAGGGTTGTTGCTAGCACTAGAAGAACCTGTGGTACGATTAGGCTTGCTACTAGTTGAAAGATTTACATATGGTCTCTCCGCGGGCCTGCTCTTAAGAGGCTCCACAAAAGTTCGCTCACTCCGAGTTTGGACTGGTATTGGAGGCCTAACAGAATTTCTCCTCAAGCTATCTTCCACTTGGTTGGCAACTTGAACAACATCATCTAATAGCAAAAATTTTTCAGAAGCTACCCCACTAGCGATCTCATGATTCAATCCCCGACGGTACATGGAGATTAGAACATCTTCAATTTATGGGAATTCTGACCTTGTAACCAAACTGTAGAATGTAGATGTCTATTCGGCTACAGATTTACTTTCTTGCACCAATTCCGTCAACTGTAAGCATGCCTGTTGCTTATAATCTGGAGGCACAAATCGTCATGTCATAGCAGCTTTCATATCATCCCATCTTCGTGTAGCGGTGTATAGATTTCGTTGATGATGATCCCACCAAATACGGGCTATCCCTTTTAACTTCGCATCAGCAAAGAAAATTTTTCTTTCGTCAGAGAGTTTGTACCAACGGAAGAAACTCTCTAAACCGTGAATCCAATCAAAAAATGATTCTGGCCCTTGATCTCCGTTGAAGTCACCAACGTCCAACTTGGCTCCTCTATCTACTACATTTAATTTAGGATATGGCGCATGATGGAAATGAGGTCCATTAGATCCCTGCTGTTGTAGAACTCTCATATCATCCCCTTGTCCTTTATCTATGCGTTTCGTGATGATATCAACTTTTGCTGTAATTGTTGTAACTGAAGCCGTTAATATGGCAACTGAATCTTCAATACGTTTAAGGCGCTCGTCTTATTGTAAATATGTAACCTTCAAGTCTAGTGTTCACTTCTCCGGCATTAATCATGATTCCTGCAAATATATATATATATATATATATATATATAGAGAGAGAGAGAGAGAGAGAGAGAGTAAACTTCAATAGCACACCTTTTTAAAAGACATATCTAACATACTCCTTTTAACGACGGACCCGACGACGGGTTGGTCCGTCGCCATAGGTTTGTCTGTCGCTATATGTTTGTCCGTCGCGATATGTTATCCGTCGCTAAAAGCTTTAGCGACGAACGAACCTATGGTAATGGACCAAACCGTTGTCGAGTCCGTCGCTTAAAGGGATATGCTTGGTATGCTTTTTAAAGGGGTATGCCCTTGAACCAAGTCATATATATATATATATATATATATATATATATATATTTCTTCCTTTTTTCTTTTTCTTTTTTTTTTTGCTCTTTTTTTTTTGACAGGGACTAAACTGAATTTTTTTGAAACTGTAGGGGCTGGGATGTAAAAACTGAAAGTACGGGGACTAAGCTAAAATTAAGGAAACTTCAGGGGCTAAACTGTAAAAATTTAAAAGTTTAGGGGTGGATATGTAAAAATTTAAAAGTTTAAGGGTTATTTTAAAATTCTTACGAAACCTTGGCATGCAAACTACAACTTGGCAGATATAATATCAAAACAGATCAGCAGCAGCGATCAGAGATGATTTTCCTTTTGTTTTCCACTTTCCTTCTTTTGTCCTTTGCGTCTTTCCTTTTTCTTTCTTCCTGTCGGAGTGACAGAAGCAACGATGCCAGAAAGAGGTGGCGATTACGGAAAGAAGTGACAGGCTATGGCGGTAGGAGGCGGCGGTTCTGAGGTATGTTTTTGTTTTCTTTGTTCTCTTCTTCTTCTTCTTCACAGTTTCTCCCTTTTCTTTTTTTGGTCCGAAGTTTTGGAGTTTTTGTTTCGGCTATAGGTGCCGAGCAACAGATGCGGCAGGGTGTGCAGAGACTTGTCTGGAACAGAGGACTTCGTCTGGGTTGTTTGGTCTAGTGGGGATCACTAATTTGGGTTAGGGTTTGTGTGAGGGTGGCAGCAGAAGGCAAAGGATTAGGGTTTAGGTGGCTAGCGGCAGAAGAAGATTAGGATTAAGATTAGGGTTTGGGTGGTTTCTGACTTTGTTGGGTTCGATTTTGTGGTCACGGTTGGGAATTTTTATTTTATTTTTTGGGCTGGAGTTTTGGGATTGTGTTGGCTGCAGCAGAGAAAAATAGAGTTCGGGTTAAGTTTTGGGTGACAACAGGGAAGTTTTAGGGTTAGGGTTTGATTTAGGGTTAGGGATTGGGGTTTTGGCTTTGATATCAAAATAATGGAGAACGGGGTTAATTGGGACACTCAATAAATCTCACACAGAGAATTCAATAATACTCAAACTGATTTTATAATTCGATCCCTAAAATACTGAAATACAACCCTATTTATAATCTCCTCAACAAGTATATCCTAATCGTATTTGGATTTTAAAAGATAATTACAAACTTAAATAAGGTAACTATAATTAATTAAAATAAAAATCCTAATTAAAGTACAACTCTAATTTATAGGCTGCTTCCATAGTCTTTTATACTATTCCGTCCAAGTTTCGCGTTGTGCTCGAACTCCTCGTCCTGCATCATTCAGCCTCATAGATATAAGCATTTTCTTAACTCATCCTTCTCTTTGACTCTAGCTACAAATCCATCTCCAAATTCAGTCGTATCAAACTGATTTTCTTGCATTTTGCTTTATCTAAGAATACATTGTCTTACCTTTGTCAGTTTTAATTTCTTCTTGTAAACCCTTATCATAAATGTGTACTAGAAAATAGGTTGTGAAATTATTTATTTCTACTTGTATTACCTCACTTCTAATCTAACTTCTTCATGTAAGCCATTTGTTATTTAATCTACTCAGTTTGCCATTTTGTTATTTCATTGCATGGTATGAATCATTTCTTCCAGCTTCGTAGGAATAAATGTTACTTCACTTTTGGGAACAATATCATCTCTAGCTTCTTCAAGATTAGTCCATCCTCGATATAAATTGTTTTCTACTCTTTTTCTGGTACCTGCTATCTGTTGGGCCTTAGCCTTCAATTGACTATTTTTTGGATACTTGTCTTGGCTTTCAATTGACCTATTTTTGGGATAGTAGTCTCAGCCTTCAATTGATAGTACCTCTCCTTTTGTTCAGACCTATTCTAAAAAAGTCGAAGTATTTCAAATTGGTTCTAACATCACTGAAGTTGCATTTCTACATTTCTGCTTATCATAAACCTTTGATGGTTGAGCTTCTATCCATACTTCTGATTCATAGTTGATCTATGCTTTCCTTCACAATGTCATCGGAAATAGCTTAATGTTTGTTCTTGGATCACACAGCATTATAATTCCTTGTGTTGTTACTTTATTGATGAATATATACAACTCTTGGATGCTGTTTTTAAGATGTGAATACCGTCACCTCTTGGGTACTGTTTTTAAGATGTGAATACCGTCATTCTGTATGCTTCCTTTATATTGAAAGTCAATTTAATCTTTTAGAGGTGAAAGAATGAAACTGTTTTAGTCTTTTAGCTGTACTGAACGAACTAATGATGGGTTTGTCTAGAATTGTCCTATAGAGTATCGCAATGGATTCGCACTCAAACAAATAATGACTGTAACATCTCGTTTCTTCTTTTAGAATATGTCTCTGCTCTTCCCAGTATGGCTCCCTTTTTTCGTCTGTTTTGTAATCTGCAATGCAAAATATTTGCCTCCCAGGCAACCACTTACTGTCTTAGGTGTCAATTAGTGTGTATTCCTTGTATCACCTTACTTCTTAATCCAATTTCAGATTATCCTATTTCTTAATCAAGTACCCTAATGTACAGCTGTCAGTTTTACTTTATAACTTCTTGCATTGCCCAACTTCTTTCTTAAGTTCCTAATGTAAACCATGGTTATTTAATGACCAGATTTTCTTTGCAGCATTTTGTCTCATATCACGCAATGAAACATTTTTTCCATCTTCACCGCATTACATGTAACAGTATCTCCTAAGCTTTCTCCAGTCTCCATGCTTCACTTTTAGGAACATCATCATCTCCAGTTCCTCCCTAATAATTTATCCACCCTCTAGACACAGTTTATTTTTTGTTTTTTCCTTACTGGTTTTCTGCTATGACCTATCTCTCCAGTCTTGGCCTTAAATGGTCTATTTATTTATTAGCCTTCAATTGTTACTACCTCCAGTCCAAAAGTCATTGAAGCCAAAGTACTAGTTTTCTGCATTTTATAAACCTCTGATGGTGGAGTTTCTTTTAATACCTCTGATTAAGAATTGATCTTTGCTTCCCTTCACAATGTCGTCAGCAATAGCATAGTAGAATTTCACCTAGAGCATCTCTTGTCAGTTCATCCATAAGCACCATAACTCAATCCCAATAGCCAAAGGAGACCTATATGGTTAGGAATTTGTTTCTCAAACAGAATGCAAGTTATTGTTATTATGTTTCTAGGTTCTAATCTATTATGATATTGGTGACTGAAACTAATTTATCTGTTTTAGCTGTACTTAACCTGTTGATGGATTGATATATAGAACTGACTTGCCACATCTCCTTTTGTGTTCTCCAGCTGCCTGTTTTGGTGGTCTTGAGTTGTGTTCATTAAAGAGCGTAAAATTTAAATTCACACACCTTCCAGTTTTCTTCCTGTTGTGTTTCTTATTGTTGTGCTCATGTGGGTGGATGCTTCTGTTTTGGTGTCATTTTGGTATTCTATGAATTAGAAAATTCTCCTCTCCCACAGCCAGTTACTGTCTTGGGTGCCAGTTTAGTGTACATTCCTTTGTATTCGAATATCTTAGTTTCCTATACAAGTAATCAATTTCTTAAGGCATTTACATAAACTATGCATTTCACTCTACAGGAAGCGCCTATTCAGCTTGATAAATGATCTACCCACTGTCTTTGAAGTCGTAACAGAGAGAAAACCAATTAAGGACAAGCCTAGTGTGGATACGGGAAGCAAATCTAGGATCAGCACAAAGGTGAGTTATTTAAATTATCAACTATAGTTGTGAATAAGTTTATAACAAGTTTATTACTTATTAAAATAATTTATAAGTTTATTTGTCAGCATTTGAGATCTTTAACCCACTGGGACGAAAGGGGGGAAAAAATGAAACATTAAATTTCTTAAGCTTTGTCTTTGCAGAGATCAATTGATGGACAGGCAAAAAGCAATCAAAGGTTATATGATGAGAGTTACGTGGAGGATGAAGATGAGCATGGCGAAACACTTTGCGGGAACTGTGGAGGCAATTACAGTGCCGATGAGTTCTGGATTGGCTGTGACATATGTGAGAGGTGGTACCACGGGAAGTGTGTGAAAATAACCCCAGCAAAGGCAGAAAATATCAAGCAATACAAGTGCCCATCTTGCAGCACAAAGAAGGGGAGGCAGTAACATCTAAATAGCAGCTTGTGGGCTTAACCTCGTACTTGATGCTGACAGTCTCGTAAAACAGTATAATAGCTAATAGGATATCTTTTTTCATTTTTTTTTCCCTTCTGTTCTTTGGTTAATTGTTGGTTTTCTCACCGTATTATGCTATGTTCCTTTTGTATGTTTCTATACAAAATAGGTTTTTCTTGATTTTGTACTAGCTTTGAATTCTTAAAAAATGCTACTTCGGTCTCCAATCCTGGGTGTTCTGCTTTTACTAATTAGCTCTCTGCACCATTTTAGAAAAGTGTCATTTAACTTGTCCTTGTTTTCCAGGTGTGTAGGTCATTATTCGTGTTATCATCTCAATTTTCCTTGGACAAGGTATACGAAAGGCTTAGTGGATTCCTTGTCCTGCCTAGGCATTTCTCCTTCCTAGTAATTTTTTTTTTTATTGTCTAAAAAATAAATATTTTGCTATACTTTGATCTTATGTCTAATTGTTAGGAGTAGGTGAATTTTGTAATATCCTTGTCCTGCCTTTGCATTTCTCCTTCCTAGTAACTCTTTTTTTAATTTTTTTCTAAAAAATAATTTTTTTGCTTTGCTTTGATCTTAATGTCAAATTGTTGGGAGTAGGTAAATTTTGTAATATTTTACATTTCTTACAAATCTGGCATCAAGTGGATATGGGATGTTATATCTCAATCATAGCATGCAGTACTTGGATGAACTTTATCTCGCTTTGCAGAAGATGGTCATCCTTCCATAGGAGGAGACAGAAGAAGTGGAGCTCCAGAAAATCTGTTTTGGTGCACAAGCTTAGTTAAAAGTTTTCAATTGGTGATTGAAAACCTATTTATTCACGCAATTGGCATATCCTTTTATTTTTATTATTCTAAATAGAAAGGTATATATCTGCAATATCCTCCTCCTCCTACCTTGCCATCATGAGCTTTAAGATGGGAGGGGTGGTCAGTAGCAGAAAAGACAATAAAATGGTTGTGCATCACCTAATAGGGAGGTTAGGAGCATTTCAACTTTCACAAGCTGAGATTAAAGTTGAGTCCATCGACTTACAAAGCTGATAGGAGATATCGAGGACACCATCCGTACAGGTTTGACAAATGTGATCACAGTGAAGAGATTGACGTGATGGCGGAGAACTTGGCAGATGGGGCAGAAGTGTTGCGGTGGATGTTGCATTTAAGCCTAGAACGGCAGTCACCGAGATCCTAACCTAAGCGTCCGATGCGACGGTTGAAGAAAAGGTAGGTGAGAGTTACATTGGTACAACCACAAAGAGGGCATGAAGAGGAGATTTTTCTGTCAAGGGTGGACTGAAGAGGGATGATGACTTTTGAAATGCCACAAGATTTCCAATATTTAGAGGAAAGTGGAGATTGAAGTGGAAGGTCCGGTAATGGTAATAGTAAAATGGAATTTTGCGCCGGAGGAATGGTCTTTTATTTCTCTATTTTGGAATATGAGCAGCATTTGGTAGGGCACTTGGACTACAAACTGATTGGTGCATCATGTCTACTGAGAGGCCAGCAGATCTTCTGGCAAGACTAGCTGTACTGCTCAATCCATACTTTTTGAAGCAAGATTATACCTTGTTTAAGGAAATGGAGTTTAAGGAAATGGAGTAAAAAAGATTACGAGAAAAGTTATCCTTGAAATTATTAATCAATCTATTTGAAGATGGGATAAAGGGATGAATATGGATAATTATTTAATGATGAAGTAATTAGTGATTTAATTATTGCTATTTAAAATGGAGAAGGGGAGGGAAATTTTATTTTAGGTATCATCATCGTTGGGATATAATAAGCCCAAGGCCCAATCACTCAAGGCCCACAACAAGGTCCAAAGGCCAAAATAAGGACCCACTTAGTTATTTAGGATTTGGGACAATGCAATTATTTTTTTATAGGACTTGACTGAACAGCCAACATGGATTGATGCTTTGTCAACCGTATGATGGAGTTGGCCGAAGGGACCAAACCCACTAACTACATGTATAAAAGTGAGCCTCCTTCAATCGAGATAATAAGATTACACACTCTTTATATTTATAATTTAAAATTGATATTTTATCTTTTTTCTCCCACTTATTAGCACGACGTCAGGCGTAGCCCAACGCCGTTAATCATCTTGAACACGTTTGTGCAGGGTCTAGGGAATAAGGGTCCCATCGAATATGCTATACTTTATTTATTTGAAAAAAATTATTTATCTGTATATATGATAAACAATTAATACATAAAAAAAAGATTAACAATCGACTAAAGTTAAAAAAATATAGTTAAAAGTTTTTAGAGATTAAAAAATGATATATCTTGTAATCTTATATATCGACTTTTTTATTGTTAATTATATGAATAATGATTAGTGATAATTTTTTTAATTAGATATGTAATATATGGGTAAATTTTATAATCATATTTAATCCTATATATTAATGTACGATAGTTGTAACTAGAAATTTAATTCTATAACTATAACCCAAAATTTAAATTTCTTTTCTTTAAAACAATATTCTTTAAAATAAAAAATTGGAAGGGTAGGGAGAGAAAGGAAGTTTAGGTCTTTTTAACTTCTTGTACTTTTCTGTAAACTTAACAAGCTTTACATATATTATGAAAAACATATTGCTATTAAAATTTGGTGGTTATAGTTGAGTGTTATTGAATTTAGTTTTATATAACTAAATAAATTTTGTTATAAGAAAAATCTATTATAACAAATATAATTATATAAATCTAGTTAATCTACTTAAAATATGACTACCCAAAAATAAGTTTGATTATTTAAATGTCAAAATATATTTGTAAGATTATTTTAATGTTAAATAGTCCACCCAATTTGAAATATAGGATCAAATTTAAAATTAATTTAATTTCAAATAATAGTACAAGCTGTCTAAATAAAGCAATATTTTTGTCATGTTATAGAAAAAAATACTACCTCAAAAGAGAGTTTGTAAATTTTGAGAAAAGTTATTTCATACGAAAGTTGTGCTTCGCATTGAACACATTCAAACGTAATTTCAGTATTTTCTTTAATTTTAGTTTTAGTGATTTCTAATGAAATTTTAATATTTCACATATCATGTATTTTATATTATTTATTTGTTAATTTATATGCTAATTTATGATAATTTAATTCTCAAATATTTCACGTAGAAAGAGTATAATAAAACACTGTGAACTTACTAACTTATTTTAACAGTATTTAAAAGTTTATAATTAATTGTTCATTATTTTTTAATGTATAAACAAGTTTAAATTATAATTTAAAATATGTTATTATTGATAAAGGTATAATAGTCCAAATAATATTTTTTTATCCAGTTATTTAATTAATTCTATAAAAAAAATATAACATGAGATTATTTCAAGTTAACTTATGAATAATCTTATGAAAAGCAAACATGTGAATATGATTATTTAATCTTAGAATTAATAGTCTTGTGATTATAATCTCAGAATTATAATTTTTACAAACAAATATAACTCTACTTTAAAAGAAAGTACTAATTTTAACAAGAATATTACTCTTATTATGAATCAAAAATAATATTGTTCTTTAATTTGTATAATCTATTTGGTAATTGTTCCTATTTTTAATTTTTCAAATCAATAGCTAAAAACTCTGTTTAGTAGTTGGTTTTACTTTAGGAAAAAATGGGACCAAAACCCACTTTGGGAATTAAAGAGTTAAAACATATTGAAAATTTTATATACAAGCGACATTAAAATTATGACATAATATCATATCACTAATGAAATAGATGTGTTTGACAAAACTACCTTTATTTTAATTATGTGTTATAATCTTGACATCGCTCGCATATATATTGTTAATGTATCAAATGTTAACTCTAAAATAAAATCTGTACGAAAAATCTCTCCGAAGGAAACAAAATACATTATCAAATAATATTTTAAAAAATATTTGAACTTATGGATTTATTATATTATGCCAATCAAATATATGAAATCTTAAAAAAAATAATTAGAAATTAAAAAATGAGGGAAATTAATTCTATTTTATCAAACACTTTTTCTATCTATGTTTTCATTCGTTAATGATATCACATACTTATCAAACAAAGGGATTTTTTTTAATTTATGGTAAACTCTCGCTTTTCTCTCTAATTAAAAAAGCCATAGCCCTTCTATTTTTGATTTGGGAAAGGCTCTTATTTTTCAGAAAGACCCTCTCCTAATTTTATTTTCTCAATATCTACTATTATTTTCTTCTCTCTTTATATGGGAGTTTGTTTTCCCCTTTTATGTGATATATTTTTTTCTCCATAAGATAATGATTTTATTTTATTTGTGTAAGAATTTTATTATCTTCTCGAGACTTGTTTTTTGAGATATTTATTTTTTAGTATTCTCAAAATGGCTTGATTTTCCTTGACTGTGTTAAAAAAACAGCTCATATCTGTGTATTTTGTAGATTTTTTTCTAAAGTATAGCCGTATTTTAAATATTTTGTTCACTAACTATTACGACAATTGACTTTTCTTCTTCTTCTAGAGGATTGATATTTTCACAAAATAAATTGATATTTTCATAGGACTCTACTCACATAAATAATAAGTAGAGCCCACCTTCACATCAGTAGAATTTTACAAAAATATCAATCTGTCTTATAAAAATATTAATTTTCTTTTTCTAATTTGATGTATATTATAAGTTTGAAAGGATATACATATATATTATTTTTAACCATTATTATCTTTTTATTATTATAATATAAATTGCAGTTTTAATATAGTTAAGTCATTTTAACAGTTTTTTTTTATAAAAAAAATAGATTGAATTATTAGGATGTGGGGAGGACGGGACAGGTGAGTACTAGTGTCGCGAACATTAGTTGTGTCACTCACTTTGGGTTGGGTGGTTGGGTTCCACAAGTTGAAGCTAAATACCAATTCTGCTATCTCCTCTGCCAGCCAGCCCACCCCCAACTAGTTGGTCACCCACTTGTCCCAATAATAATAGTATACAACTAAATAAACAAATTTAAAACGTGCCTCGTGGAAGCACGTGCTCTTAAATCAAAATCCACTCTATTTTCAACCACTCATTATAAGTTATTAGTGGTAATTACTTTCCCAGGTAAAAAGATCTTAAAATTTGTAAAGCATTTTTTTTACCACATTCTCATTTTCAATGTGCAAAAAACAATTGTCCCTGCTCTAATTTAGAAGAAAGTGCAGAAATTGTCGTATTTTTACGTCCAGCTGGTTAGAAATTACAATAGTTCATCAATTGATTCTATAATACATAAGGTAAATTTGTCGAGTAAACGAATAATTGACTTTCTAGTTTTTTTTAATAATAAAATTGGCTTATTACTACTTTTTTTAAGAAAAAAAATTGTTGCATAAAGTGATAATCTATATATATATATATATATATATATATATATATATAGAGAGAGAGAGAGAGAGAGAGAGAGAGAGAGCATATTCCATTATTTGACATACTAAGTATATTTTCTTTAGCGACGGACCGGGCGACGGTTTGGTCCGTTGTCATAGGTTCGTCTGTCGCTATAGCTTTTAGCGACGGATGAATCTATGACGATGGACCAAACCATCACCCGGTCCGTCGCTAAAGGAGATATACTTGGTATATAAATGATCCATAGCAAGCGTTTGCTATGAATACTATTCCAGCAAATGCATCTTGAACCGTTGAAATAATTATTTTAATGAATAAAATAGATCTGACCCGCTATCTAAGATAACCGGTAGAAAAAAAATCTCAGTCAACCTGTTATCTTATATGACGAGTGGGAAGAAAAAAAAAACTCCTCATAGACCCATTAACTAAGTTAGTGGGTGGAGTGAAATTTTTTTATTATTTTTTTTAAAACTAATTTTAACAACGAAGAAAAAAAAATAAATTCCTCCAACCCATTTACTTAGTTAGCGGGTGGAATGATTTTTTTTTTTTTTTTTTTTTTTAAACTAACTTTAAAAACATAAACAAAAAAAACAAATAAATTTCTCCACCCGGCATCTTAGTTAGCGGGTGAAATGATTTTTTTTTAAAAACTAACTTTAACAATAAATAAAAAAATAAGTTCTTCCACCAGACATTTTAGTTAACGGGTGGGAGAATTTTTTTGTTTTTTGTTTTTTTCCCGTTATGTATGCAGTCATATATTTTTTTTTGATTTTTTTTTATTCCACCCGGCATCTTAGTTAGCAGATGGGAGTTTGAATTTTTTTTTTAATCCCACCCGGCATCATAGTTAGCGGCCAGGAGATAATTCTTTTTTTTTATCCCGTTCAAAATGCATGCATGTATTTTGTTTTGATTTTTTTTTAATCCCACCCGACATCATTAAAGTTAGTTTAAAAAAAAAAAAAAAAATTCACTCCACCCGCTAACTAAGTTAACGTGTTGAAAGAATTCTTTTGTTTTTTTTGTTGTTGTTAAAGTTAGTTTAAAAAAAAAATAAAAAAATTTCACTTCACCCGCTAACTAAGATGCTAGGTAAAGAATTTTTTTTTTTTTTTTTTTTGTTAAAGTTAGTTTTAAAAAAAAAAATAATTTCACTCCACCCCCTAACTAAGTTAACGGGTTGGAGGAATTTTTTTGTTTTTTTTGTTAAAGTTAGTTTTAAAAAAAAAAAAAAAAATTCAATTCGCCGGCTAACTAAAATGCCGGGTGGAGGAATTTAATTTTTGTTTGTTAAAGTTAGTTTTAAAAAAATAAAAAATTTCACTCCACCCGCTAACTAAGTTTACGGGTCTATGAGGATTTTTTTTTTCCTTCTCACCTGTCATCTAAGATAACGGGTTGACTGAGATTTTTTTTTCTTCTATCCGTTATCTTAGATAGCGGGTGAGATCCATCTCATCTATTAAAATCACGATTTCAACAGTTCAAGATGTATTTATTAGAATAGTGTACATAAGAAACACTTGTTATGGATCATTTCTCTCTCTCTCTCTCTCTCTCTCTCTCTATATATATATATATATATATATTGACAACAATAATATTACCCTCTAATTCTATGATTTTTCTTGATAAAGAATGGGCACAATCATTATCATATTGGACAATAATCAAATGTGGAGGATAGTTCATGAGAATCGTTATATTTCTTAATAACCACTTAATCTTGAAAAATTACGATCACATTAATTTTGTAGATCATGAGAGTCATTTTTCTTGACAAACCTTGAATCTTTAGATAAGGTTTGTCAAGATTTTAAAAGAGGAACTACTAATCATGTAACAATCACTGAATAATTTTTCCAATCACTGTGGTTATATTAATATTTTAATAGTGAATGATTAATTGGTCAACAGAATCATGAAAGTTCGTTTGTTGTTTTCCAAAAATATAGGACCAGACCAGCCATTCATACCTGACACGGAGGTATATATACTTCAAGCTAATTAACCTATGCACATTACACCGACAAATATATATATATATATATTATTATTTGGATTATGACTTATCACCTACAATTTTGCTCATATCACTCAGGACCACTCAACACTGACCGACAGTCAGCATGCTAGGCATAACATTAAACAACCATGAGGATCTCAAAACTAAATCGGTACGAATAAAAAATTAAAGTAGCCTTTAAATTTTGTGGATCGTATAATTTTTTTTACGATATTAGCAAGAAATATCATGCAAGTACATTACTGTAACAGGATTCATTCAATATAGTCACACTACATGTAAAAGAGTAGCAATCCCCTACTTAAAAAAGTTTTATTTTAAAATTGAACTTAAATCCTTCTATGTGAAAGGACATGCCATATAATGTTTTTCTCGATTATGTATGTGTAATCAATATCTTTTTCATTGTGAAATTAGTATTAGAATACACGTAATTACCTACAAATCACATTTATCATTTAAGCCTATTTGTTATGTCATCTATAGAGTTTAACACAAGAAATCCTAATCGATTGTTCTTGCTAACCCCTAAATCATTAGCTTACTCATACAGATGAAGTCAATACACCATTACTCCTAATCCTAAATACCTACTAGTTTAAGATGCATGAAAATTATATGAATCCCTTTCCTCTAAATACCTACTAGTTTAAGATGCATGAAAATTAGATGAATCCCTAATTAGTAGTAATTCAAGTATAATAATTAGAAGATTAGTTTTTAATCTCTTAGGATGCTCAAATATTAATTTATAGACATTATTTCTAACTAGTAGGTGCAGATCATGTGTTTTAAACTCTTTAACGGCATTTGGAACCGATGGAGTTATTTTCACCTTTCCTTCAAGTTACTACTTCACCATCGACCACCCAAAAATATTTATTCTTCCAAGGTAGTTCTTGCTGATATATTCACTAGAGATTTCACATGCCCCATATTGCTCATTACTCGGGTAATGGAGTAATTGATGCTTTCAGCTCTACACTCTGCCATAGGTGTATTCCAAAAAATAATGGTTGTGGGTGCTCAATATAAAAAGGAAAAGAGAAATATATATGTTGGGTTACTTTTGAATACTATTCTAAGAATGAATCTTATTTTTAGTAGTAATATTATTTTAGGAGGTGTCTTATTTTTAATAAAATATTTATTATATATTGAAGTTCTATTTTAAATAGGAAGAAAAGAGATGTCACTACTCTATAAATATAATATTATATTTAATTGTTAAATAGTAATACAATCAAAAGTCATATAGTATCTTATGAGTTAAGAGAGTATGTGAATGAGTTTTGTATTTGTGTGAGTGAGAGAATTTTTGCAGCTTTTATATTCTGTGCAAAAAAGTTGTATCATGGGAGAGAATGTTTTCATAGCTTTTATTTCATGCAAAAAATTGTACCATGGAAATTATAATAGTTTGTAACTTTAAGTTTTAGGGTGTAAAAGTTGAGAGAAAAATTGTAACCCCATCATTATTGATTTAGTGGATATTCGAAATTTGGTCTGTGATTTTTTCTTTTAAGAATTTTTCAAGTTAAATCTGGTGTTATTTTATCCCTTTATTTTATTATTTGGTTTACGCCGACTTAATTCCCAACAAGTGATATCAGAGTTAGGTTGCTTGGATCTAAGGCAGAGGGAATTAATTGATGCATTAGTGTGAAGAATAAAGAGAGTGCACATTGAAGGAGTAACATTTGAGTTTTATTATTGTATTGATGAATAGGAAATTTTGTTTATGGAAGATCATCATTACAATCGCTGGATGATAAAAATGAAGAAGATGTTAATGAAGATGAAGATGATGATGGTCTTACTGCTGTAGATGATGTTGTTGACGATAACGACAATAAAAATTTGATGATGATATTGAAAAAGAAGGAGACATGTGAGGATGCAGATGGTAGCTGTTGAAGATGCAGATGGTAGCTGTTGAAGATGCAGATGATACAAATGACACAAATGATGTCGATATTACAGATGATGATAACGACTACAACAACGACAACGGTGATAATAATAAAATTAAACTATTTTATATTTTGTACAAAAAAATTATATCGTAAATTTTTTTATTTTAATTTTGTGTAAAAAATTATGTCGTACAGATTATAATAGTGCTAGTGTGTGTGTGTTCGAGGGCACGGGGAGGGGTGTCTGTTAATGAGAAAAGTTTTATATACGCTTGCACAGTAATGAACATGTGATTTTTAACTTGTATAATAAAATAATATTCTCTAGAAGGATGGATAATGAACTTTACTTAAACTGTTGACTTTAAAGTATATAATTGAGCAAATATAAAAAAGATGAAGATATCCAGTTGACCACGTCTTTCCTAAGTTTATACTTTATCATGTATATATATAGAGAGAGAAATATTTATTATACACATGTTTAATATAATATATAGCACAATATTGATCAATCAGTTGCATGGCCTTCTGTCAATATATGTACATGAATAGGATTGTCTTCTTTTCACCGTAGGAAGTGAGAGCTGTTGGGCTTTTATTGTCTCTATGTTTACTTTACCTTTCAGGTGTCGGAATTTCGCTTTTATCTATGAGTATCGTCCTTACAAAAGTCAAGATATTTATAATATCATAATATGTGCTGTATATATACAATACTATATCATTTATATTTTTAATCCACCACCACCACACAATGGAAGCATAATATTGGAAGGAACAACCAGACAACAAAGACAAAACGCGTGAAATGTCGATATATACATATATATTATCATTATTAATGAACCACCTCCACCTGTCTTGGAATTATTTCACTTTAAACTTCTTCTAGTGTTCTTATCCGAGATTTTAATAAAATCATTTTTTGTTGATAATTTTTAATATAATATCAAGATTTTTATCAGAGATACTTACACATGTATTTAATATTTATTTATTAAAATAAAAACTTTAACCAGTAGTGAAGGAATATAATCTTTGTACCCTTGGCATTAATTTTGTACTTATGGATCATGATATGGTCGAGATCAATGAGTAGAATAAGTTGAGATATATATATATATATATACACACACACACACACTAGTACAATGCCAAGATTAATGGACCAAAATTAAGTTGGTACGGTGTGGGATCAGCCGATCAGGAGTGAGATAAAATTGATATTATAATAGTCTAATATTGCCATGTTTAATGAACCAAAGTTAAATAAACTTTGTTTATAATCAACTTGTTTAATTTCTTTAATCAATTCTACAAAAGTGGGACATAATTGCGTCATCTTCCAATGTAAAAAAATATTTTAAGGATCCCCAAACATTTGCATCAAGATTCAAAGCACATGAAGTTAGAAAAATACCCTCATGTGATCATTATTTTATTGTTATTATTATTATTTTTTGTCTTCCTGTGCTTCCCTAATTTCCTTTTTGATCATCTTGATTGTTTATGCTGAATAATTCACCATCATTTAAAATATTATTTGTAAAACTAGCTTAAAATTATGGCAATTGATCATATATATATATATATGCAACTAACTTTGCAAACATAATAAATCAAAATTAATTGATCACGAGGTTGGAGATTTTAAAGACTCCACTTGTGATTTACCCCGAGGACCTCTCAACCTTATGAAAAGCCTGTATTCATCAAATGTCATGGCCTTATACATTGCCGGTTTCTCCGGTGTCACAAGCTCCTTCGCTGGTTCTATTAGCAAATCACTCTTGGGATTGTAGAAGAAGGCGAGCGAGATGCGCTCTTTGTTTGAATTAACGATCACTCTGTGCTCGACGCTCTTGTAATTGGCATTGGTTAGAACCTAAATGATCATCAGGAAAATGGAGTTGAGTATAATACCAAAACTGCATTACAAAGATGTATTTTAAAGTGTGTAGACCTAGTAAAAATATTGAAATATTTTAATCTTGACATTAGGTAAATGATATTTGAAAATATGGACATGAAAAGATTATTAGTTTCGTGAAGAAATACTTCATCGCTGTTGTAATGAAAATATTAGGCTCATAAATTACATATTACTCTAGTTTTGTTTGAAAATCTTGATGTTATAATAATACAGACAGATATATTTCATTCATCATTTTTACAAGCAAACTTACATCGCTCAACCCCGGTTTATAAGTTTTATTTTAGAGGAAGGGATGGGAAGAAAAAAAAAATTCAAAATTCATTTTAGTAAGAACTTTTTCTTTCTGTGCCTTCCCTTCCCTCCTAAACAAAACTCACAAACATAGCCCGAGGTTGAGGTGTTCTCTTTCATTTTCATTTTATCCTGTTATGCTCTTTTTCATAATATTGGAGTGTTATCCTGTTATGATCATTAGGATATCAGCAGCACGCCAGGGACGGAAAAAAGGAATATATTGGCAAATGAAAGGATGAGTTCGTGTCCTTTATCCAACGTCTCATAATTCCTAAACCTTCTGGAAATTATTGAATGGTCTATTTCTCTATCCAAAGAGCAATTAAAAAACAAAAGAAAAGAATAGTCGTTAATGTTCTGAACAATGCAAGGCCAAGTTGCTAAAGAGGTCACATTAAATGTATGGAATCAATCAATTGATTTAATTCTTTGAAAATTTGTTTATATAGATACTCGGAATGTGGCTTTTGCGGCAATTTGCAGATATGACTAAAGATATATTTTTGTTCCACGTACGTATGTTTACCCTTCATATATAAATTCTATGTCATAAAATTAACCTTAAGGATGCTATGTCATAAAACAATGACTTATTTTTGTGCAACAAGATTTTTATTTTTATTTTTATTTTATTTAATTTGGTCGAATTACACCTTCCAATTTTCATTCATCTACACCACCTTAATTAATTCCTTTTTTGGCACACATGCTAATTAATTTAAATAGTTGGTTAGAAAGCAACTTATGTGACCCCTTCATGTGCCTATGCTTCAATAATTCCGAACCAAACACTTTCCCATTCAATGGATAGTCCACCAAAAATAGAGAGGATGTACCTGAATTTGATCGCCAATATTGACGATAAACCCATGAGCAGCTGGTTTTACAGTAATCCAGCTATCATTTTTCCGAACTTGAAGTCCTGCCACGTTCTGATCCGGAAGGAGAATGGTCAATCCTCCCGGGTCCGAGTGTGAGGACAGACCCAGGGTCAGGTCAGGTTGTGGACATTTGGGGTAAAAATTCACTCTTAGGCAAGCTCCAACATTTTCCCCCCCAAATGCATTTTGAAGATATTCCTCTGATAATCCAAGGTTTGTCGAAAAAACCTTCATCAAATCCCCACCAAACTTAACCAATTGCCTCGAGTATTCATCGTTCACTTCCCTACAACCAAAATTTCTTTGATTTTTAACCTTCCAGTACTATTACATAATTAATCAACGTGACCTTAACATAAAAAGATGAACGATAAATATGCTTCAAATTTTACCTTGTGCTCCATTGTATAATCTTCTCTAATTTTAAATACCTTACAGAGTGCAAATTTTAAAAATTGGAGCGTATTTGTCAACTTTCTAATTATAAAAATTATATGTACATGAAAATCGTATAGAATTTTATGGAGAAAATTACAAAGAATCACATAATTGACAAGGTAGTAGTTGGATAAGTCCAATTACAATCTTTTGACCAATTTTATACTTTGAAGTTTAGCAACCATGCTACAGAATTACAAGAAAATTAATAGCAAATATGTCATTTAACGATCAAATATTGCTAAGGTCAATTTTTTTTTTTTATTTCTAATTTGACTCGCACGTATACCCATATTGGTTTTGGCAAGGATTGAACCCCCAACCCCATAGTACCATGGGTTGGGTAGTGACCAAATGAACTCACACACCCAACTTTGGATTCTAGGCAGCTAAAAGTGGAAAACTTGTTTGAACAGAAAGAAGTTGCATTTATGTAGATTAGACTTGCAATTATATAATATTTGTACAACAAAAATCATCTAAAATAACTCTTTAATATATCAATATAACGTAGTTTCTATTGACCGACCAAATGAACGGCCAAGAAACAAAATTTGTTCAAAGGCTCTCACCTGGGATAGTAAATAAGTATATATTACCTTAGAGAAGAGGGAAGAGCAGGCCATTTATTATGATCCTTCAAGGCACAAGGAAGGCAGTGAAGAAAATAATAGTCACTCCAGTCAAGAATTGCGCCTTTCTCAATACCTAACCTACTACCGTACCCTTCATAAGTCTTTGGTGAGTTTGCATAAGCTTGTTTCACCTCCATGGGCTGATGGAAAAAATGGCGCCAAACTTCGCGAGCTCGATCCATTAGGTCAGGGCTAACTCCATGGTTCACAGCTTGGAAAAATCCCCACTCGCGACAAGCTTGTGAGATTTCGTTCAAAGTTGCTGCACGAACAGTTTCATCTCCTAAAAGGCCAGAAAAATCTATTAGCGGTATGTTTATGTTTGTTAAATCGGAATTTAAGGACGGCCGGTCGGATGTAGGCTTTATGTATCGGTTGGGGACGGCGGCAAGGCCACCGTCTGACAAGGATTGGACACGGACGATTGGTTCGGGCCAATCTTTGGCACAACTCATGATTTTCGGTTTGGGTTCCTAGGTTGATTATATTCTGTGATAAAGTACCATGAAATTATAATAGGCACAAGTTTTATTTATAATTTTATAGTGGGGAGGGAGAGAGATGAGGGTATTCGGGGTGGGGGGTTGTTGTTAAGTGTAAAGGACATGAATGAAAACGTGAAATATGTGCGGTATTTTAACATGCTAGCTAGTTTGAGTGGAAGACTGGTAAGGACAATATATAGCTAGCTAGTAACTACTATATTCGTATGGGCACATGATAATAAAGTGATCTTTAATATTCTTTTCTGCGAAAAACCTAGAAGGAGATGAGAGTGTGAAAAAACAGTGGTTGATATGAAAAATAGATCAAATAAATAATTGCAAAAATTAGTTTTTATTTTAGTGGTACGTAGTGAATGAATATTATGATAAGCATCTTAGTAACGTACGTATAGGTTATGGGTTTCAAACTCCATAGAGTGTTTTGAATTAGAATTTCTCGTACACGCTAAAAGACGAATGGTATTTCTTTCCCGGCCGTATTTCAAATACTTTGTACAGTACGGAATAAATTTGGTTTTTTCAAAATTAAAAACATATAAAAAAGTATACACAATGATTTAATTGAAAGACCAAAGTGAAAACAAAAACTACTCTCGCTTTGTAATATGAACGTGTATAGATGTAGTTCACTTCATTTTCAGCCAAATCCTCACTGAAAAGGAGAATTATTTATCCCATTTCGGAGCCGTGAGCAATTTGATTTATTGATCAAGATTTCAGCCTTGAATGTAACGTGACAAAACAATGAAGTCGGTTCTAAGTCTCTAACAAAGTTCTATCATAATTCACACATGATCTTTGTCTTTAACTTTTCTCAAGCTAGGTGTAGGTGGTCCATTAATTAACAAAGCTTTGACAATTTATGTTGTTTGTTAGCTCCTATATATATATATATATATATATATATATATATATATATATATCACATCTCAAAGTACAATTTGATTTTTCTCTTAGATTAGAAATATGGTGGTCAAGAATACCAACTCTTTTACCTCAGTTTTTACATGCTATGTAATATGATGGAAAGAAACTTATCAACTTATTTAAAATTTAAGCAATTATAAAGAGATTTTAATAATATATATTAAACTAACAGTATCCTATACTTGTCACTTGGTTAATCTCGGATCAGATATTTGCAATAATTAATCTTGATCGTCACTTTTGTTTTGATGTGAGAAGACGGATGCAGATTAAATATTTTTGAAAATACATATACGAAATATAGCACATAAAGACAAATACAAAACAATATATAGTGGTAAATAGATGAAAATTATGCCTCTCAGTTTCTCTTCAACTAATTGCTTTTTTCCTAGGCGTTGCATAAATCTGTATATATATTCTGCAGCTACAACGATTGCAAACTTCTAAGCCCTCTAAAAAATTTGGATTTTAAAGTTATGTTTATTTACAAGAATAACACTCAAAATTAAAATATTAATTTTAAGTTTTTTGTTTATTTTAAAAATTAGAGTTGATACTGTACTTTAAAAATAATAAAATAACTTGAAATATGAAACTTTAATATTATATCCAATTAGGTATTATAGTCCTTACCATTTGAGACTAAAATTTTGTGAATAAAATTAACTTTTATTTTTAAAAAATATAATCTGTATATTATATTCTATCTATATTCAAAAAATATGATATCCTTATTATTGCTGATAATGGTATAATAGTTCAAATAATTTTATTCTGTTCTTTAAATAATTCTAAATAAAACAAACATAAAATTAAATTATTTTAAATTATTCTATAAATAATACTATTAAAAACAAACATATAAGTATTACTATTTAACCTCAAAATTAATAGTCTTAATATTATAATTCATGAAAATATTAAAATTAAAATACAGTCCTTCCGATCCCGCACAGCCTACCGACCCGATTACCAAGATCTGTGCGTGGCGGCGCGTTACTATGCTTTTTCCAGCACCGTTCATGTCCGTAGTCCTGTCAGTCCCATCTATTCTATTTGCCCACTCCATACGCTAATCGCAGCAAATCTTGGAGGATAATAAGATGTCTGAAGAAACATGGAAGAGGCATTTTCAGCAATTCACAGAGAATAATACGAAGGGTGATTCGGAGAGCAGATTATTAAGCTATGGATGCTCTGTAAAATCTAGTGAGCCTCCACCAAACTTTCCATATCCAATTTATATAGGGAGTAAATCAATCAAGCTTGGGTACAAAAGAGGGATGCGGAAGTATTTCTGTGTTTTTTTTGCGGAAGCATTTCGAGATGATCGGAAGACTCTTTTTGTGTCGAATTTATCGATTAATATTACAAAAGAAGTGCTTTAGAATTTTTTGGGGATACGGTCAGATCTAGACCTGCCAAAAAGACCTGCGGGTCGGGCTGACTCAAAAAAATCGGGTTTTGGACTTTAAAAATGCAATCAAAAAAAATTTAGGTCATTTCTGGCTTGGTCCGGAGGCTATTTTTTTTTAATTGCTTGACATTGTTGACAAAAAAAATTATTGATTATATATGTATATATATTGTTCACATCTAAAATTCTTTCCCCATTGTTAGTGGATTGTTTTCTCCTAGTTGATTGTTTTGGAAGCTTTTACCTGAAGAGGAAAGGTAGTGGTGACACAAGAAAATCAAATTTCTAATATATTTTTCCCAATTGCTCATCTCCTATCAAGTTAGTGGTCAACTTAATTCTTCAAGCTGACACCAGTTGCATAATTTTTATGTGTCCCATGCATAAATATATTTTTCTGTGAAAGACAATGGAATCGAGACATGAATTAAGTGAATGAAATATTTCCTTTTGTTCTTGGGTTATGTATAAAAGGTAGCTAGTGTGACAAGAGTTTTGGTAGCATCAGACCATCAGTATTGAATATCATGGTATCTGGGTCCAAACTGTGTTTCAAATTGACCAACTTTAAGTATGCTATATGAATAATCTTTTAGTTTTTGTTTTCAAATTTAGCGCACTCTGCCACTCTTATAAATGCTGATTACTTGTTCCTGAAATAGCATTCTTCGTCTGCTTGTGAGGGTATTACGTGTGATTGTCTATGTGGCTGATATAGAGAGGTGGGAGTTTTTGATTTTTGAAGCAAGTTTGGTTTTAATATAAAATTATTGATTGTTTTATTTTATTTATTAATAATATTATATGATTATATAGAAATTATGTGTCATAATTATAAATAATTAGTGTTAGTATTTATTTTAAATTATAAGTCATAATATATATTTTTTTATAAATAAAAAAAATATTCAAATGGCCCGCGGGCTGTGGGCCTAACATTTTTCAGCCCGCAAAAAGTCGAGCCATTTTTGGCCCGGCCCGTTTGTCAGGTCTAGTCAGATCGAAGGTATTTTGATACACAGTGTTAGGCAACTATTCGAATAGTGGGAATTTATTTTTGTAGGAATCTTATTTATAAATATATTTATTATATGATAGTGTCTTAATTAAATTAGAAAAATTGAGTTATGAGTACTCTGTGTTTAGAGAGAGATAACACAATCAATAAATAGTAACACTCTAGAGAGTTGAGAGATGGTCTAATTGAGTCTTGGATTGTTATGTGAGTGGGGTTTTTTAATTTTTATTCAGTGCAAAAAAATGTATTGTGGAGATTAATATATTAAAGTTAGTTTTGTGGATTAGGTCATTGAGGACCAAATCACATTAAATATCGTGTTGTTTATTTTGTGTGATTTAATTCCTAATAAGTGGTATCAATAGTTAAGTTCATTGCATCTGAGGTGGAGGGAATTAATTCGCGTAATATGATGGCGACAAATTTGTGTAAATTTAAGTTGGGAAAACAAATTTCACATTGTGACAAAGTAGTGCGTAAGGTCTTTTAGTATTATAAGGACTTAATCGAGTTTTGGAGGAAAAAAAATCAGATGAGATAAAAGAACTAAATTGGCAAACAATTCGCAATGTGGTAAGTACAATACATTCGTTGTTAGCACCTGAGATAAAGTATGCGTGTTGAAAAATATTGTAATACCCCAAATTTTATGAAATACAAAATTTAATTTTTCTTCATTTATATTTTTTTCTGAAACAGTAAGTGGTTAAATTGACAAAATTAAAAGTTAAAGATGTTATGTACAAATTATATTATGTCAGACAATATTCGTTTGGTCGGGGAATATTCGTTATGTCGGGGAATATTCGTACGACGGCGCCGTACGAACCAATCATTAGTGGACCCCACAACGAATAATTGTCGGATATAGAAAACGACATAAACAATTTTTAAATGGTCAATGGTACTATCACTTTTAATTGTTAAAATATCTGGTGGTAAAAAAATAGTAATATACGGTATTACAAGTTGTAGACACCCAAATTTTGCACTTCTCTACTAACCCTGACAGGAGGGCAAAGTCGTCACTTGACCCGACATGCGAAAAGGAAGGTGGACCCCAACACGAAGCCACCCCAACGACTTACGGTCAAAGCCGCCACAACGAACAACGAGCATCAGGTTACTTAAGGCAAGACAAACAGTTGATTCAGAAGAACCTGATTTGATCACAAAAGACGACTAATGGCAGCGCCCCCTGGAAGCCAAGCACAATTAGCAAATTCTATATCAAGTCGCAGCCCTCCGAACTAGCATCCCAGAACAATATGGCACGTTTCCCAGGGATTTCCGGATTGCAAAATACGAGCCTTCCAACGAAAAAAACGAAAGACCGACATCAGACGCGGAAATCGAGGAAGCACCGAAGCCGGCCGCAGCTGCACCTGCGGCTGGCCGCAGTTGCACCTGCGACCAAGATCTGAAGTTCTAAATCGCCACTTCCAGTTCATTTCTTCAGCAGAGACGCGGGAGGAAGGAAAAAATAAAGCGTGAGAGAGAAAGAAGGCGACGGGGGGCGAGAAAAAGAAAGAAAAAGGGGGGGATCCGTGAGGAAAAGAAAGAGGGGATCCGCAAGGAAGAAAAGAGGAGAAAAAATGGAGGAAATATAGAGAGAGAAAGAGAGATTGAGAGAGAGAAACCCACGGGTTTGTGCTAAAACGTGAGATTTCTTCCTCTTTTGTACAATCTTTGTATCCTATTTTGATTTTCAAGTGTTAAAGCGTCTATTTCATCATTTAGAATGTGAAAAAATCCGAGTTTCATAGCGTCGTTGTGTTTTATATAGCAAATCTTGTAGATCTAGTTTTATTTCGTTCTTATTGTGTTTATTGGGTGGATCTACTATAGATCCGAATATTTGGCGCATTGTGATATTAAATATTTTGATTTTGTTTATTTTAAAGTTAGATCCAATGTAGTCAATCTATGTTGTAGATCTGTGAATTAGGGACGGTTAGAGAGGATTTATTGCGGATGGAATCTCCTCCTAACCTCCCGATGATATCCTTTTAGTTTATTTTATAGCTTTTACGTATGTAGCGATCGCGATGCACCTTTATGTAAATATGTAAATTTTTGGGCCTTAAAACGACATCGAGTCGAAAATCGGGTTTAAGGCCCCGTGATAATGAAATGTGCGATTATGGGTGTTTGGGGTTATTTGGATGACTCACATGCCCATGAATAACTCCAGCGCCATTTTAATGCTTGGTTTTTCCTTTTGACGCGATAAAAAATGATTTTGGAATGAAATGATAAAGATTTGCATAAAATCAATCAAAGTAGGATATTAGATCACTTGTAGGCTAAAAATAAAATCGAAAGTATCGGATGAGCTCCATTCCTATTTGACGAAGGATTCGAAAACCTTGTTTTATAAATGTCATCATTAAAGATTTTGTTATCAAAACGAAAGCTTAAAAAATGAACTTTTCAAAACGAATCGAATCCTTCGTGCATAGGGTCAACGAGATTTCAGAAGTACTTTCAAGAAATAAAGCATTCCAACGATCTTCATAGGCACACACACATACACACGCGCACAAACACACATTTTAGGATTTAAAGGAAGGGAAAGCATTAAGATTGCGGTAACCGTGTTTTCACGGAAGTCGAGGGGTGCCTAACACCTTCCCCTCACTTAAGCAAGTCCCCGAACTCTATGAATCTCGGTTTGCGGACCAATTAACTCAGAGTCACATATGAGCCACTGCGATTACGAAAATAAAATTCGGATGAGTTGGTACATCTATTTCAAATATACCAACTGGCGACTCTAGTCAATTGGCTCATTATAAAATCGATCTTTCAAACCCCGTCGACATTCAAGTCGACCCTTTTTCCAAATCGCATCTTAATCCAAAGGCTAAAATTGGAAAGGGCTTTTAATATTATAAAAAACGAAACGACAAATCCCGGCGTCGACACAAGTAAAATACGGTATTGCACAGTAGCACACGGTATTGCACAGTAGCACACGACATTGCACAGTATTTCGTATTATTAAACTAATAAAGTGGTTATCGTACAATATTTGACTTTATTGTCACATGCACAATAATTCATATTATTAAACTGATAATTGTCACAGTAGCATATGCACAGTAATTCACATTATTGAATCAATAATTGTCATTACACAGTAACATATTCTTTCTTTTACATACTTTCTGCATTATTGTTATCTCTATTATGATGTTAATTAAACAGTTGTATTTCATTATTAATTGACTTGATATCTAACTTAGAGAGCCAACTATACTGTATTTATAACAATTAGTCATAATAATGAATAAGTGTGAATTATTGTTGAATAATTGAATTGATAAAGTTATTTATTTTTATTATAATAAATGATATAAAGTTAGGTGATATAAAGATGAAATGAATGGTATATATTAAAGATAATGTAATAATTATAGAATTTCAAATGAACGGTGTAGATTGAAGATGATATTTAAATGAATGATTTAGATTAAGGAAATCTTAAAAGATGAAATGAATGGTATAGATTAAAGATAATATAGAATTTGAAATGGATGGTGTAAATTAAAGATGATCTTTAAATGAATGATTTAGATTAAAGAAATCTTAAAAGATGAAATGAACGGTATGGATTAAACATTATCTTGAAATGAACGGTTTGGATTAAATTAGAAAATCTTAGTTATGATAAGATTTTTGGCTATAAATAGAGGCCTTAACTTAAGGATTTTTCATAAACTTTCTTGCTCATTCTTTCTTTCACTCTCTAAATACTTCTTTGTGTAAGTTCTCTCTAAGTGTGCTTAAGTCATCTTGAGTGTTTGTAAAGATCTATAAGTGTACGAATATTATTCAAGTTAATCAACCTCATTTAAATCAATATTCAGTCACGTGTTAAGGTAAGGGATTCCATCTTTTTCATCTTTCACTATTCAAACTTACTACGGTAAGGGATTATCATTCTTTGATTCTCGAAAATAATATTGTTTCTCTCTTACTCATAAGATGTGTCATTTATTGTCATGTATTAAATTGTAGGAATAACCTTACGGCACGGATTAACGCCTGTTGGTGAATAACCTTTCGTATTCATTCCTTATTAATCTCTAAGAATAACCTTACTGTGCGGATTACCGTCTGTTTGGTGAATAACTCTTCGTATTCAATTTTTATTAAATTGTGGGAATAATCTTACAGCGCGGATTACCGTCTGTTGGTGAATAACCTTTCATATTCATTCCTTATTAATCTCTGAGAATAACCTGACTACATGGATTACCGCATGTTTGATGAATTACTCTTTGTATTCATTTCTTATTTGTCTCTTGTGGAAATAATTTGTCTACACGAATTATCACATGACACTTTTATTCCATATTCGTTTGTAATATCATTTTCTTTCATATTCGTAAGTGATATTATTTTCCTTTACACTCGTAAGAGATACCATCTTTTTCATCTTCCATTATTCAAACTTATTACGGTAAAGGGTATCATTCTTTTCATACTCTTAACTTACTATGGTAAGTACTATTTGATAAAGTTCTTGAAATGATTATATATTCCTTAATAGTTTGCGCTTCATCTAATATCATTTCAATTGAACCTTCCTATTTTTCTAAATCTCTCTATTTAACTTTAACTGTTATTCTGAACCGTGGATCTTAAATATCGTTCTTGAAATTGAGTCCACATCATGTTGACAATTTAGACATTATTTGAATTTGCACAAAGTAAACTTTCGATATTTATTGATCATACTGTTTCTTCTGATTCATCATTTATATCACTATAATTTGTACTAATTATCAAGAATCAAATTGTTGTGAATATCTGTGACCTGGGGCACAGATGATAGGTTAAAGGCGATATAATTGTTGAACAGATGATAGGTTAAAGGTCAGTGTCTTTTATGGCACGTGGTGAATGAATATCTTTGGCCCGTAGTGCAAAGATGAACTATTGTTTGGTATGATTATGACCAAAGGCTGAATACTGGTATAATCATGACCGTTGGTGATATATTGAATATATTTGGCTCGTAGTGCAAAGATGAATTGTTGACTTGCATGATTATGACCAGGAACTGAGAATTTATATTATCATGACCAGTAGTGTTTAAAATGATAAAAGTTGATGATATTTTTCTGAAAAAGAGAAGCGAGTGGACATCATAGTCTACATGATTCTTCTAATGAATTGTTTATTCCACTGCTATTATTGATCGGAACTTTGTTCAAGAACTTAGCTGCAGTTTTTGATATAAATCTTGGAGTCTATTGTATTCTATCAGGAACACAACTCTTGAAGGCTAACGATAATTTATTCGTCATTATCTTAGTCATGATATTCTTTACTGGGCTATTTGAGCTTACCCTTTTTTTTTGTTCCATTATTTTTCAACAGGAGATGAGAACGTAGCTGGGTCTAGCCGGGGGATGGAGTGAGAGTCCGAGAGATAGCTATTGTAGTCTTTACGTGTTGTAAAATAGTGTGACAATAATCGTGAAAGACTTAGTTGTGTATTATTATACACTGTATTGTTGTATGTTGCACTACTTGTAATAATTTTGTTGTAGTCTTTTGACAACTCAAGTTTGGGCTGTGTAGGCCCAGATTTGGGGGCGTCACAAATATTGATTTGAAAAAATTGTGGAAAAAAATTGAGTAGGGTTAATTATGTTTCGAAGTCACTAATCAACAGATTGTGCTTGAATATGGAATTGAACTCCGTGAAGATGAATAAAGGGATAAATCTCTATGATCATCTAAATATCTTAACAAGTTAGTGCCTCAATTGTTGAATACAGATGGAAAATTAGAAGATGAAGAGAAGTCACTACTCTTATTGCCATCTTTGCCAAGTTTTACAAATCATAGGTACAAACATTATTGGTGGGAAAATCAACTTTGATTTTAAATGAGGTGATTATTATTTTTTGAGAAAGTGAAAAATTGATGGGAGAAGAGAACAATAACATTGGTGAGCAAGCACTAACCGCTGAAGATTTCAATCGAGGGAGGCATCAATGGAAAGATAATAGTAGAGGAAGATCAAGATCCAGGCCAAGAGATTACAGTGATAGAGATTGTTATTATTGTGAAAAGAAGTGTCACATCGAATACTAATATAGAACACTAAGGGAGGATATGAAAAGTTTAAAGAAGCATCAAGAAAAACTGAAAGAGAAAGAAAAAGCTAGAGACGCGTAATTTGCTTAGTAAAGTTGAAAAATAAGTTATTTTTAGTGTTAAAAGTGACTACAATGAAGATTGATGGGTTTTGAATTGTACGACTTCTATGCATATATGCAAGGAGAAAGATTGCTTTAAGAGTTTGAAGTAAGATGAAGAATTTGGTTACGTTAATGTGGTGAACAAAGAGAGCGAATATTGAATGTGTTAGAAATGTTCATTTCAAACTTCATGATGGTTCTACAAAAATTCTTGAGAATGTATGTTATGTCCCTGGTTGTGGTGATAATATAATTTTATTGGGAGAATTATCCTCACGTGAATATACAAACGTGGGTCAAGGAGATTCTTGCAAAGTGTTCAAGAAAGATAAATTAATTATTCAAGGTCGGAAGAATGAAAATTAAATTTGTGTTGGATGGACAGTCTATTCGTGGAAAGAATACCAAGAAGAACAACCATCGAGTGAGGTTCAAGGATGAAGCTAAAGTATTTTTGGATTGAAGTCGAGGAAGGAATTGTTAGGTAACTATTTTAATCATATTATGAGAAAAAATCTTACTTATGTTAGAAATTTATTTTGGCAATAATCCTATTTGTAGTAGATATATTTATTATATGAGAGTTTATTAATTAAATTAAAAAAAATAGAGTTGTGGATACTTTATAAATAAAGTTTTATATTTAGAGAGATGTAACACAATCAATAAGTAGTAATATTCTAGAGAGTTAGGTCATTGAGGATCGAACTACAATGAAGGGGGATGTTATCAAAAATAATTTTGTTGAAAAGGCAACAAGGAATGGGCAAGTTCATGAGGCAAAGGAAGACATGCTGAAATGGAAGTTGAGTCGGAAAAAGTCCCAAAATTTGGATTTTGCTGAAAATTTGAATGAACATTCAATTCAACATGTAGAACAGAGTTTCCATAATAGTGTGGTGAAGAGTTCCAATAAGGTGGAGAAGGGAAGGTGGAGAAGGGAATGGACAATGATGCAAGTCGATATCACGGATAATATAAAAAATTAAATATTTAATATTTTTTTAAAATTTATAAATGACGAATAAAAAGAAATAAAAAGTTTTTGACAGATAAAAAAGAATGGAGGTAATATTCTCTAAGGTACGCAATGGATGTTGTCATACTCAAGTTGGAGAATAAGAAAAATGTTATCAATTGGACAGACAACTAATCCATGGTTTACCAAGTGTACATTTTCTGAACGTATATTGTGTGAATCATATATTTATTATTCGATTTGCGTTAAAGAAATTTATGTTTTTATATGTTAGATTTGGGCTCATTTTATAATATAAGAAATAAAATTATAATCCAAATTAAAAACTTGGAATATTATAGAATTGAAAATACAAACCATCATTGATTTCATCCCTTGAAAAAAATAATTACATGATAGAAATCCTGAAACTCTTTTAAATTATCTTCTCCGTAATTCATCTCCAATGTACGAAAATAAAAACCTGCGGATTTCAAACACCAAGAGCTTCTAATACCGAACACATCTACCTACCCAGCAATTAGATGTTTCACTACATTGGATAAAACTATTAGGCGGTGTTAGGGATTGGTTTAAACGAGGAGTCGTCTCTTCCACTCCATTAATTATTAATGGACAATATCATCATGCTTTTGCTATTTGTTTTTGTAAAATAATTATAAGGTTGTTTTTATAATTATTTTGCTTTGCAAGATATGCGGGGTCCACTCTATTTGTTTTTCTAGATAAAACAATAGAGAACTTAAGGCAGGCAAGTGGCCGCTTTCATTTTAATTATTTGCACTACTCCATGTACACTTGGAAACTAGGTGTGTGTCTATATATATATGGTTGTCCTACATTGATTTTGAAGTGGGAAACCAGAAATCAACGTGTGATAAAAGAAATCTGATTGCTATATATATATATATATATATATATATATATTGAAAGGGGACAAAGCTAGGTGTAGAGTTTTTTTTAAGCCACAGAGAAAGACACATAACTGTCCCGGCAAATGGATATACATGCAACGACTTAATTATTTTTCACATCAAAATTAATTTCCACTTGGGTGGATTTTACTAATTTAGTACTCTACCTGCTCTTTTAATGGCCATGCATGCATTTGCCTCCTCCAATCAATTAACATACTTAATTTGATCTTACCTATAGCTTATCCGGTAAGTTAGTAGAATTTTCTGGAATAAAAGAGCCTGTAATTGACATATTTAATTTTGATATTTAATATTTTTATAAAATGAATTTCATTTGTTGATATCATTTTATAAAAAGAGTATAATATTTTCTTCTTCTTTTTAATACGAATGTCATGCATTTTTTTTATTTTAAGTTTACCATTGTAATTTTTTATTAATACATCATACTAAATACTCGATTAATTTAAGGATGAGTAGAGTGGGGGACGGGGGAACACATTAAAATTTGTAAAATTTCAAATGTGACCCTTCGGGAATTGAGAAAGTATATAATTTTAATAAATTGCTTCATCTATTACACTTAAGTTTAAAATAAAACAAGTTTATAAATGTTTGGGTCCTCCAAATATACAAATCACTTCCGCGAAATTTGAACTTATGGTTCATACTTCGATACGTAATTATAAGTTATAACTAGGCTGAAGGTTGTGTAAATTACTAAATTTTATTAGTTTTTTTTTTTAAGGCAAAAATATATTTTATTGCTGAAAATTTCATATCTATAAAAAATAGATAATGGAATATGAAAATACAAATTATAGTCTGCAAAAGTTACGAGCAATACACAATGTGATTTCACAATTCTCTTGAAGAAAAGAAATCATACTGAACACTACATACTAAAAAGTCAGAAAACACAAAAAAAATTGAGTTCCCCTACTGCAAGGAATCAGACTGAAGCAGCACTGTTGTTGCAATAGTCATCAAACGGCTCTATGCTTCTTTTCACTTCCTCTACTCCTATTAACTTGTAAGCCCTTAAAAGGAACTATCCTGTATTAAGTTGGTACTCCAAAGTATGACCCCTATAAGGTTTCCCCTCTATTGCACATGGTATTATTAAAAACCTCCATTGGCCTAGAGTAGAAACTACAGAATGAGAATGTACTCATGTAATACCCACCCATCTAAGCACATCACACCACACTAACCTAGCCCAATTACACTGTAATAGAACATGATAAATACTTTCTCTCCTACAGTGACACCAACTACATACATTAGACTGCTCCTCCTCCAATAATCTTCTTTTGAATAAAACATCTTTTACTGGCAGTGCATCATAACAGATTAACTATAAAAATACTTGCACTTTTTATTTATTTTTGCCCCTTATGTGTTCATTCCCTTTTTAAGGTTTTGTTTTTCCAAGTTTGATTTCTTCGGATTATAGAGTTTTTATTAAATAATTTTTCTCTTCGTTTGTTGAAATTTGTAGATCTATCATTTTCAAATTAATCCTGCCTAGATCTTGTTGCAGATAGTTAAAAAAAATTCATTACCTAATGCGATAGCCGAAGGTAATTTTTTCAAAAGGTAATCCGTTATAATAAATTTTTAATGATTTTTAAATTTAGGAAGATTTAAAAACTTTTTGTGTGAAGAATTTGTTTTGGCATGGCTCAAGAGATAACCAAATATGTCCAATAATGTATCCTCTTTGATGTATTGCTTACTAGTTTTTTTACCCATCAAATGATTATTTGTCGTGAAAAACAAATAGGGAAAAACAAGTTCACTAATTGTTAACAGTGAATTTTCTCTAGTTTTGATCATGGGTTAAAAGATCTTCGATCCAACTTGCAAAAGAAAGAAACCAAAAATATCTTTAACTGTTGGAGCCATCAGAAATACTTCCAAAGTGAGAGTATGTGACGTCTCCAAATTTAGGTCTACACAGCCTAATTTGAGATTCCAAAAATACACGGTAACTATTACAAAATAGTACATAGTATAAAAATATAGAACTCAATAATACACAACTAAGTTTTCACTATTATTATCACACTATTTTACAACATGTGAAGACTGCTACAGCTATCACTCGGACCTTCACTCTATTCATTGACTAGACCCAGTTACTCTCTCATTTCTTAAAGAACAATGAAACAAACGAAAGGGTGATCTCAAATAACCCAATAGAGAAATGTCATAACTAAGATAACAATGAGTAAATTATCATTAGCCTTCAATATTTGAGTTCTTGATTGAATATAATAAACAACAAGTTTTAGACCAATAATAGCAACGGAATAAGCAATCCATTTGAAGAATCATGTATACTATGATGTCCATTAGCTTCTCTTTTTTAAAAAAATATCATCAACTTTTATTATCTAAAATACCATTAGTCATGATCATACCAACAACAGTTCTTCTTTGCTCCAAGCCAAATTGAACATTCACCACGTGCTTTAAAATACACACTACCATTATATCGCATTTATCATATCATCTGTACCCCAAGCCACAGATATTCACAATAACTTAATTCTTGATGATTAGAATAATAATAAAGATATAAATGATGAACAGAATAACATGATACTTTGTCCATAGTTAAATAATATTCAAATTATCAACATGATGTGGACTCAAATTCAAGAATAATATTCAAGATTCACAGTTCAAAATAACAATTAAAGTTCAATAGAAATGTTCAAGTAAATAGAAAGGTTTACGTGAAATGATATTAACAGAAGCGTAAACTATTAAGGAATAAATAATCATTTTAAGAAGTTTTACCGAACAATACTTATTAATGTAAATTTAAGAGAATGAAATAAAATGATATTCCTTACCATAACACGTGATTGAATATTGATTTAAATGAAGTTAATCAACCTATATATTTATAATTTAATTAGTAAATACCACATATAATTTCATGATGTATACTGTAATATCCCGGATATTTAAATGAATTAGAAATAAAATATCTAATATTTAATAAAGGTTGGAGTTTGGTAACCTAGTAGTGGTAGATAAATAGAGGTCCAAATTAAATTTAATGGACTAACTTAGATTTGGTGATATCAAATTTTTGATAAGTTAGCGAGTAAAGTGATAATTCAATAAACTTGACTAATAGCAAGTCTAATTAAATTAAGAAAATTAATTAGTGGAATTATGTAATTATGCGACGTGGTTGCATGTAAATTAAATATGTATCTATATGAATATATGTATGTGCATATTTAGTAAAATAATTTAATGGTTAAATAAATTATGGTAAATAAAGGAATTAATATTTAATTAATCCGATTTGAATTAAAAGGTTTATTGTGGAATTAATTTAGTTAATATAATGATTATATTCATTAATCAATATTTATGCAAATTATTGATAAATTATTTGTGAGGAATAATTATGTAATTTATATAATTATAAATTATATAAAGTAGTTGAGTTAATTAAGGGAGAATAATAATTGTATATATGTACAATATTTAATTTCATATATATGTATATATATATAAAGGGATTAAATTAATTGAGTAATTTTAAATAGTAATTGAATATATTAAATGAATATATTCTATAATTAAATAAATCATTGTAAATGATTTATGGGAGTGAGAAATTGAATTATACAATTATTTGTGTAATATTAATTTAATAAATTAATAAAGTATTAAATAAGAAATTGAGTAAATAAATTATTATTTTAATATATTTTCGGGTAAATGGATTTATTTTCATAATTGATGGGAAATGGATTATTTAATGTAAATGTATTAAATAATTTAATTTATGCCCTAAATAATATATATTAAATTATATATTGTATTTATTTTAATTTCATAATTTATTGTGAAATTGTTTTTGAGGTAAAGTAATGTGTATAAATAATATATATAGATTATATATATTATTATTAGCGAACACACTCTAAAGTTTTAATATCAAAATAATTGATAAGTTGTCATTAATTACATATTCAATTAAATTGAATATAATGAGTGAATTAAATTTTATAAATTAATTAATATGATAATTAATTAATGTAAATAATGTAAAATATTATTAATAATATTATTAGTCCATTTAGTAATTTAATATTAATGGGTTAGAGTATTTAATTAATTAATCAATTCAATTATTATTTAATTATGGATTTGATAATTAATGTGTAACAAAATTAATAATTAATCATTTGGGTTATAATTAAATAGTCCAATGATAAATTAAATGGACTTGACTAACTAGTAGCCCAAACAAATTAATATGAGCTCAATTGGTATTTTTAAATAAAACCCAAAGCTTGAGCCACTTGGAAAATAATTATGTAACTATTAATTATTATTAAAGTGAGCATGATGACAATCATTTTGGGACATAGGGAGCATGTGCCGGCAAGGATGAGAAAAAGAGAGTGAGTTGATAGTTATTTTTTATTATTTAATTATTTAATAATTAGGTTGCTTGTTTTAATTTTTTGGTGAGTCTTTTCCCACAAAATTCTCACCAACTAAGGCATGGGTTAACTTGCTTGTGTAAGTATTCAATAGCTAGCTTGTGTTGGTCTAATTTCATAGATATAAGATATATATCTATACATCATGGAAGACTTAAGTCATTAGAGAAAGAGAATTGTTAGTCATTTCTTCTTCTTTCACTTTTCAAATTAGAGAGAAAATATTTGAGAGCAAGGATAAGGAAGGAGAAGGAATTCTTGGTTCATGCCATCCTCCTTCACAACCCATTTTGGAAGAAAAATGAAGATATCCATTAAAATGAGGTAATTGTTATTTTAAATGTAGTTTATTTTTAAATTAAATAAATTATCATGCTAGTATAAACATGTTAATATAGTTAATAATGTGTAGTAGTAATATTTATGCCATGCTTGAGTTTAATATGCTTGATTTGTATTTTGGTATAATTTATATGCTAAAAACATGTATTTGGTGGTGTGTTAAATCAAGTCTCAAAATAATGATTAAAAATAATTTTTTTATAATATTTAAATTTAATGTTCTAATATTATAGAACATTAAATCATGAGAAAAACAAAGTTTGAATCACTCAAAATGGAGTTATACACAAAAAGTTATGATTTATGGTAGTTTATGTGATGTAAAAATTTTTATAAAATTTTATAATATTAAATCATGAAAAATTATATTTTCATGTTATAAATTGATATTAAGTGTTTGGTAATTTTTTTGGATTTTTATTGAGGAGTTAAAGCTTAATTGAAGGTATAATTTTTATTAAAGTGGTGTATTAAAGTTACTGTTCACAATCTGCTTGGAAGAAGAAAAAAACCACTGGCCACGCAATGCGCGAGTTACTGTTTACTCGCCAGACCGTGGTACAATACGACGTCGTTTTAGACGAATAAAAATTTCATCCGCGTGTTATGCGCGAAAGCCAGCTACGGTGCCCTTAAAACGACACCGTTTTGGGAATATAGTTTTGTCGGTGCGTGCAATGCGCGGAAACAGATTTTTGCCGGAAATTACGATACTGCCCCTCCGTTCGATTTTCTGATTAATTTTGAAATTGCCATCGGTCCGATTTTTCAACTTATTTACGGAAATGCCATTCTGGATAATTTAAATTAATTTAAATGTTTAAAAATTAATTTAAAATTTATAACAGAAATATTAATAATACAAAAATGATATTTAGGTATTGAATATTATATTTTCCAAATATAATAAGTATTTAGGATTAATATTTAAATATTTTAAATATTAATCTAGTTAGTTTAATATTATATTGTTCAAATATAATAAATATTTAGGATTAATATTTAAATGTTTTAAATATTAATCTAGTTAGTTTAATATTATATCTTCTGAATTTATGATTAAATTAATTATTATTTAATTAATATTAAATAATAAACAAGGATGATAAATTAAATAATTATTATTTAATTACTATTAAATAATAATTAAAGACAACTAAGATTGATTAACTTTAAATAATAAATAAATCCAGTTAGTTATTATTTATTATTAAATAATAACTAATGATATTTGAGTATTTACTATATAATTGTATTATTTATTATTTAATTTACTTTAAATAATAAATGAATCTAGGTAGTTAGTTATTATTTATTATTAAATAATAACTAAAGATGTTCGATTATTTTTAATATGATATAATTATTTATTATTTGATTAACTTTAAATAATAAATAAATCTAGTACGTTATTATTTACTATTAAATAATAACTAAAAGTAGTTAATTACTTACTATTTAATTAATATTAAATAGTAATTAAATGAAATAAAGAAAATGTCTTTTAACTCTTTTGTTTAAACAATTATAATAAATTGTTTAATAGTTTAATAAGTGTCCAACACTTAAGAAAAATATTTTCTAATTTATTAAATTATTAACCTAATTTGATTGAGGGTCTATAAGGTTAATAATATTGTTTTGACTGATGTAAATTATGTGTTAGTACTTATGTGTGGTAGATAAGTTTCTTAATGAAGCGTATAGTTGTATAAATACGCTGTACTAATTATTAGACCAACTTTACTAATGATAGGTCTTTCAAAACCAGTTAGTTAAAGCTAGACATTAATTGTAGCTGAGCAGACAGGCAAATTTCCTAAACTCTACTCAATTTATATTCGAGCAGGATATATTATTTTATTGTTCAAGTTCCTAACTCAAACTCAAGTTGTTACGTTTCAAGCATGCTATGGTTTAATTCTGTATAATTATTCCACCTCTTTAAATTGTTGATTCGCACATAGTGCTTGTTGCATGTGTTCATCAGGTACGAAAGACTGATCACCTTCATTACCATAAGGTTCAGTTAAATTTGTTCATGGTCATTCTTGACACTCAAAATTAATTAATTCAGTCATTCAATTATTGAAATTATGACTCGTACTCTTTCACAATTTTTATAGTGTTGAAAATCCAAAAGCTTATTCTTTCTTTCAATCATGATATATCGTTATCGTATTTAAACTTGCTGAGCAAAGTCGTTGCTCACTCTTGCTATATCATGATAACAAATTTCAGAATAATACGAATGTCCGAGGAGAGACGGAGACAGAAGCAAAAGACAAGATTATAGTGTTATGCATGATAACTAAATTGTTATATGATGTAAGTAATTTTGTAAACCTTTTTATGAATCTAAAGGTATATATGTAAGTTAAGGTTAGAAACCTTGGAAAATGTTGTAGAATAAACAATTTATGTTTATATATTCCGCATTAGTTATAGAACATGTATGAAGATGATGTATCGTGACGTACCAAGTCTAGGGTTAAAGGAACCCGGATTTGGGGGCGTTACATATACCAATTCGTATGAAATCATCAAAAGTGGCTTGATAATAAATATTTGTGTAGTGTATAAAATAAAGTATAATAAAATTCAAAATAGTTTTTGAAAATACTATTTAAAAAAAATCAAGAGAAGGTTTTTCAAGATGAATCTTCTAAAGGAATAGTCTTCTAAAAAGAAGATTTATAAATACCGTGTGATGTGTTTGGTTACTTAACTAACTATTATGAAAAGACTTACTTGAACAATACTTGTACTCTTACTGATCTTCACAAATACTCACGATACCTTCAGCACACACAGAGAAAACCTATACAAAATAATATTTTTAGAGAGTGAAAGAAAGAATAAGCAAGTAATTTATGAAAAAAATTTAAGTTAAGGACTCTATTTATAGCCCAAAAATCTTATCATAAACCAAGATTTTTTAAATTAATCTGAACCGTTCGTTTCAAAATAATGTTTAATCTATATCACACATTTCATCTTTTAAGATTTCTTTAATCTAAACCATTCATTCAAATTTCTTTTAATCTATACCGTTCATTTCATATATTAATAAAACCACTAACTTTATATATAAAACAACTAACTTTATATATAAAATAATTAACTTTATATAAATCGATTAACTTTATTTATAAACCAATTAACTTTATATATAAAACAATTAACTTTATGTAAATCAATTAACTTTACATATAAAACAATTAACTTTATATAAATCAATAAACTTTATATATAAAACAATTAATTTTATATAAAGTATATAAAACAATTAACATTATAAATTTAATTATTCAACAATAATTCACCAATTATAACTAATTGTTGTAAATGCAGTGTAGTTGACTTTTTAAGTTAGATACTCACAATACAAGCAAAAATACCAATTAATAATATAATATAACAGTTAAATCAACATCATAATAGTGATAACAATAATGCAGAAAATAAATAAAAGAAAAAATACACTAATATGTAATGACAACTATTGATTCAGTAATGTGAATTACTGTGCATATACTACTGTGACAATTATCAGTTCAATAATATGCATTATTGTGCATGTGACAATTATTGGCTCAATAAAGTCAATATTGTACAATAGTTATTTTATCAGTTCAATAATATGAAATATTGTGTAATACCATGTGCTACTGTACAAATACTTTGTTTTACTATTTCTTTACCATCGAATATTTTAATAATTAAAAGTGATAGTACCGTTGACCATTATTATCTTAAAATGTTACTTATGTCATTTTTTATATCCGACAATATTTCGTTGTGGGGTTCACCAATGTTTGATTATTTCGGCGTTATCATACGAATCGAATATTCTCCGACAGAACGAATATTCTACAATAAAATGAATATTCTCCGACAAAATAAAATTTTCACAAAATATATTTTTTTTAACTTTATTTTTTGTCAATTTAGTCACTTACCGTTTTAGAAGAAAATATATATAAAAAAATTAAATTTGTATTTTATAAAAGTTGGGGTCTTAATATGTAACAGAGGGCTAAAGAGGTTTTCGAGAGAGAAATATGAAATTAACGCTTCGATCTTACCTCCAAAGTTCTTACAATATTTACAGGTACTTGGTGGATCGTTCACGTACATTAAGTTTGCCCTAGTGATGACGTATGTCACCTTTTTATTGGTTAGGAGTACAAACTCACATATAGGGATGTCTTTACTTAAAGAAAGGTAAGCTACTTTTTTAATTATCTTCCAGAACGTTGATAGGAACGTGAACATATCTTTGATATTGTTTTTACAGGACCACTACTAGTATCACTATAGGTGATTTCGCCCTTAATCTTGAAGGATTGTGGATATATAATGTTTGGAAGATGGGGTCGATCGTCGTGCCTCCTTATGGCTCTTATCCAGTGTTTGGAGTACTTTCTTTCGTCTTCGCATTTTATGGCAAGGGGATCCTTAAACAGGGTCTATAAGTCTTACTAGGACTTGAAGACCCGAAAGAAGTCCTTCCGAGACTAATATAACCTAACATTAAAAAAATAAAATAAAAAACTCTCTAATAATAATTAATGGCGATCTTTTACTTACCATTATACACTGTTTGTGTGTGAAATTAACTTTAAGTGGAAGAAAAAACACAAGATTAGATTACAATATTATAGGCGTATAGAGTAGTTTGAGACATCATTTAGCAACAAAAAGTATATAGAGTAATTTGACGTATCATTTAGCAACGATAAGTACATAGAGTTATAATATATATTGCAAATTTTTTTTTGTCAAATTAGAATTATAATGTATATTAATATAAGGGATTGAATAGAATTATAAAATTAACTCACTATATCAGATATATCATTAAAATATTATCAATAATTATTTATATAACTCGTAATCAAAAAATTAATTAAAAATTGACATATAAAATTATAAGATATATTATTATTTTATTCGTAAATCAACTTTCTAATTGACATGGTGCGACCCCAATCTATTCCATCACTTAAATTGTTGAATAATAGGGAATCTAATAACTTTTAAATGAAAAATCAAAAGGTGACTACCTTAATAATAAAAAAAAATCAACTTTTTGACATGATGATGAAATTTTATCATCAGAATAATTAAAATATAAAACTTACGTTTCTTGTTATTTGACATATTAATGTTAATGTGTTTTCGCAAATCTTACGTACAATTAATTATTTTAGCGTCTGCCATTACCATCAATTATTAATATCTGTGTATTTGTTCGTTAGTTGGTACCAAACGCAATTAGCTACATCAAAAATCACATCTCAGAAATCAGAATAATGAATGTGAATGGAAAGCGCCGAAATTGCAAATCATGATATAATTGTGCCCTTAAATTTCCACGAAAGGGACTTAAGAACATTTGCTGCTCCTAAATAAGTTAATGTGTAGAATTATTTTTTCACTTGCTTTTCATAAATATGTCAACCAAAAACAGTTGTATTCTATCTAAAAATGCTAATGATATGCCTGAAAATCACTCATATCATTTTCCTCGTTTTGTATTATTCGAAAACCTCTTGGATTTAATTTCCTAAAATCATTCTTATACTTGCCCAACATGCTATCCACACTTAATTCAATGAAACTTTTGTAAGTTTATGTTGAAATTGGTTCATATTTTTACTGAACCGACTAATACCGTTAAATTTTCAAGTACGAGGTGTATTTGGGTTTAGACAAGTTTTATTAATATATTAAGTTTGATCTCATGTTATAGCAATTAAAATTTTTTAGTTAATAGAAAACATTGTTTGGTGTACTGCGGTGTGGATCATTGTAAAACGCGTGATATTTAATTAATACATCAGACAAATATAACTAGTTAAATTGATGAATCTAAGTATATCGCGTCTTTTTAGTTTTTTTATTTTTCTCTATTTTTTATATGAGATTATTATATGATTGATCTTAAATCCTAACAATTTCTAACGTTAAAAAATAGCATACATGCAATTTTTTTAAAATAAGGTACATATTTTGTCATATTCAATAATTTAATCTTTTTAGATTAAGATGCGTATTTTGTCATGTTCAATAATTTGATCATTCGATACGGTATTTTAGTTGATTGGCGAACCTCTCGACGTACCCATGCCAAATTATAGCATGCCCTTCATGACAAATTGGTTACATGGTCCTTTAAATAAATTCGACCTACTTCTATAAATAAATTAAAGCACGTTCCACCATATATACTTTATGAGATGTTTTGCAGAATATATGAGAATATTGATGTACCAAAATTTGGCGATTGGTTACTCTCTACTAACTTTTGGACAATTATTGTAGCGACACAATCCAACAAACATGTGTTGTTCATTTGCTCATCTGTGAAAATCGTTTGTAGGCTAAATATCCACAACGAAGGGCTTAAACACACACGTTTGGAATATTTATTAACTGGAATATTATTTAGAGAATAAATTATTTAAGGATGATCGGTAAAATTAGAGTTTTATATCTCCAGTAACAATACGACATGTAAAAAAATCTGAAAAATATCAAGAAATTTTAATTTTATTGACACGTTTTGTATTTATTATTTACCATGGTAAAATTATTTAACTAACCATGTTGGATTTCAAATCCCTTGATTTTCTTAAATTTTTTACATAACATGTTATTGTTGAAGGGTGTAAAACTCTAATTTTATAGGCTATTTGCGTATAATTTATTATTATTATTATTTATTAGCTTAATTTTGTATTTTTTTTTATCTTAAATGATATGACAGTGAATAAATTCTTAATATTTTATAAAATAGTCAATCATATAAAATTTACTCAATTATAATTTAATATAATTGAGTCGGATCATTTAAAATATTATTTAAGACAAGATAATTAAGACTCTTAACGTTACCGCATTTGTTAGGATAACGAGAAGTCAACAACTAAAGGCTTAAAACATATTTCTTCCGTTCAATTTTATTTGTCTTAATTGATCTTTTATATTCAAATTAATCAATTTTTTTAAAAAATAAAATCAAATAAGTTGACTTTAATAGTATATTCGATATATTTTTTTATTATAATAATTTTGCGCCTAAATTTAATAAACTTAAGATTAAATTTTAATTCTAAATATGATCAATTTAACTATAAAAAATCAATTACAACAAATATAATTGGACAGAGAGAGTACCATGTAACCCAACCTAACCCATAAGCATATGCAAATTATACTCCACCGTTCTCAAAATGATAACTAAGGTGATAAAAAAATTATCCTCAAATACAACAAAAGTAAGCAGATCAACTACATAAATTTGTACGTATATTAATTTACTCTTGAATGAGTGATTCACATTAATTCTCTCTCTCTCTCTCTCCGAACTCAAAACTCGAAGATAAATTAAAAAAGAAATATATATATATATACTCTCTCTTAATTTTTTAATTATTTTAAATTTGTGTGAAAATTATCTTTTCGCCATCCTTTTAATTTTATTAGGCTTTACTTCACATTGTCTTTTATGATGTGAACTACTATGAAGTCTGAACCCGAAAGCCATGCTAAGGTTCAGCCATTGATAGATCTCGGCAACAGACAAAATCATCATTACTTGTATATGATACAATTGTTGCTAATTTAACTCCTTGTAATGCAAAGGCGGCCCAGCCATTGACAGATCATGTTCCACAGAGAAAACCATCATGCTAAGGCCCGGCCATTTATAGAATCCACTCATAAACTAAAACTACACCGTTTACTTGAGAATCCAACTTTATAGATGCTGCAAAGAGGACTTTTTATATAAGTAAAAAATAATTGATTTAAACTTATGGTGCACCATTATTATAATTGTGAAATATTTTACTTGATATTCTTTTATTATTATAACCGTCGTTATAGATCTATAACGACACTTTTCATGTGAAAATATCAAAAAATCCTATAAAAATATCAGTTTCCAAAGAAAAACTACAAATTCACACAACTTGTGAAACATGAACAATTCACCCTAAGACCACACTAACATGAATATATTTACTTTTATTTATATTAAAATAACAACGGAAGAGTTAATGTGTATATTTGCTAAACCATTTCTTACCCTAATATTGGAGTTCAGCACTGGAGGGAGAAAATTAGATGGGCTTACTTGACTCCTTTACCTGTAGCCCATTCATAATGTTGGGGATAGAGGCCTGCCTAATCAATTTACAAAATTGCATCTTTTGGTGGGTTCTCTTTTGCCCTGTTTTTCGTGTCTGGGTGAGAATAAGCCCAATAGACCGATCTGAAGAAAAAGTATTGGACTGTTTGTCACGGATTTGAGACATCAAATGGAACATATACTAAAAAGTTTGTCCTTCATGCGTTTTACAAATAGAGTTTAATACTAATCAATTAATTTAAATTATAATGGGAATTTGTTTAGAATTTGAAAATAATCTACTTGAATAATAATTCTTAACTAGTTTCTAATATTAATTGTTAAGTTAATCACAATCAAATAAACTAAAATCAATTTTGAATTTTAAGATAACGTAAATTGACAAAAAATAAATAAATAAATAAAACATTTATATAAAATAAATTTATTTAATTTTAATTCTGCAGTGGAATTAAAATGCATTTAAAGGAAAGATCCAGGAAGAAAGGAAAAAACATTTAAAACTTGTAAAATTAAGGTTAAACATAGCAGGACTGGAAAGTCTAGTGTGTTTATTTTAATTTATTTTTGTTTATTATTATTATTATTATTATTATTATAGTGATGCAAAGTGGAAAGGTGACGACGACGACACAAACAGAGGAAAAGAAAGAACGGATAAAAAAGAAATTAAATAACGCGTTTGTGCGTGAGACTTGTCACTAACAAAAGTATCCGCTTTAAAGGCCGCCAGTGCAGGGACCTAGCTAAGACTCGGATATGATTGATTTTTCAGTGAACTCAAAAGGTTTCTATTTTGTAGTATTCTAGCGATATATAAATTATTATGTTTTTGTTATAAAAAAAAAATTAATTTAATTTATATGATTTGTTTCATGTTAACCTACACAAATAATAGATATTTAGTCTCAGTTGTAGCATGAATCAATGTGCAATTTAAGTGGGATGTATGTATCTAAATTAACCAAATGCCTGATACTTCATACCAAATGATTTATTTATGATATTGTGTGTGCAAGTCGCATTATGAATAATTATACACACATAATAATTAAATATTATATTTATTTATATTATTAAAAATTAAATATAATATTAAAATTCATGTTATGTCTCATTTTTTAATATTATAAACAGATATAATATTTAATTATTATATGTAGACTTGTCTATGCATTATACTCCACTTCGGATACGATAACAGACGAAGAACGTCGCCTCCAAGTAATTCTTGATAAAAAGAAAGCCTTAGCCATCAAGTAGAAGGAGCTTGACAAACAATATGAGGAATTGAACGAGGCAGGAGATGACCTTTTGAGCCAGAGAGGCTCGGTCTCCCGTTCAGACCATCGTGACTGATGCGACGACAAACACCTAGAACGATGTGGGGGTGGAGCCCTAGACCGAGACAGGGAGCTAGTCCGTTCCAAATCAATTTGGACCACGGACTTGCGAAAGCAAGCCAGGTCACTCTCAAAGAAAGACCGAGACAACAGACGTAGTCATGAAAGCCATACTGGAGAACCCTCACCCAAGAAGGCTTCGGATAAATAATACAAATCTAAGAAGACCCGGTTCTCCCCGTTCTCAAAAGAACTAGAAGAAGTCAAGATCGACCGAAGTCGTAAAGTACCCACCTTGGACATGTACGACGGAACAAGAGACCCCCATGATCACACCTACTCATTCGAACAGGTCATGCACTTCCACGACCATGATGCAGTAGCGATGTGCCACTTATTCTTATCCACCCTGAAGAAAACTGCCGGGGAATGGGTCATCTCCCTTCCACCCAGGTCAATTAAATCATGGGAAGAGTTACAGGAATAATTTCATACACGTTTCGGAAGCAACAAAAGACGTGCCAAAATGATGACATCCCTCCTGTAGGTGAAACAGAGGCCGAATGAAACTTTTCGGCAGTACGTCAAAAGGTTCCGGGAGGCTGTTTCTAAAATCAATAGGATCGACCAGAAAGAGGCAATCCAGTTTTTAACTATGGGATTGAATGTTGATAAGTCTAGTACGTTGATCGAAGAGCTCATCTCAAGGGTACCAAAAACTTTATCTGAGACTTATGAAAAAATCGATAAGTTCATGGAGTTGGAAGAGGCTCTCGCTAATCTTCGGGGGTCTTCAAAAAACATGAGTGATTTTCACCAGAGAGACCTTGGAGGCGATAGTGTCGAAAAGAAATTTAACGGCAAGAAGGGAAACAACCGGAGGGATTCTAATAGGGATCGACAACAGAAGAATGATCCCTCGAAGGATAGAAGAGGTAACGACAAGGATTACACGCCCCTAAATACCAGTAAAAGCAATATCGTTAAGGAGATAAAAAATCAACCTTTCTACGAGAAACCCTCGAAGATCCGAGTTTTCGCAAGACAGAAGAATGAAAATAGATATTGCACCTATCATGCAGCAAAGGGGCATAACACTGAAAAATGTTACCAACTGAAAGAATTTTTAGAGAAATAAGTTTGGAATGTCAATCTTGACTATTATGTTGCCGATTCCTACTGGCCGACACCCTTTGATCGTATCAAACCACCTCCACCAATCACAGAAGCAAGAGATGTTGTTGATATTATCTCCGAAGCGTCGATCTCCGCCCTTTCCAACCGAAAGAGAAAGGCTTTCGTCAGAGAAGTTCATCAAGTGACTGGCAAGAAACAGGGCGTCAAGACCGACCTCATCGCCTTCTTTGATGACAATTACCTATCGGGAATGGTCACACCTCACCAGGATGCCCTAGTCATTACAGTACAGGTAGGAACTATGGATATGAAACGGATGCTTGTTGATAACGGAAGTTCAGTCGATGTACTCTATAGCCGGGCATACAATTGCCTGGACTTAGGGGGAAGGAAGCTAGAGATCTAAAATGAGTCTCCCTTATACGGGTTTGGAAATAACCCAGTCCGTATAGCAGCGATAATTGAATTGCCCGTGATCTTCGGGACTCTCCCGAAACAAGCCTCCATCATGGTATTATAGTATTTCCCTATGAAAACGTGTTCGAACTATTAAGAGATGGGAATTATAGTAAATTAAAGCCAAAACGCCAACTATGAAGTAAGTGTTACCTTTGCATGAAAAAAAATAACATTTCCATCAACGTCTTCAGATCTGCATCTTCGTAGCTTGTTGCAGCAAATGGGACCATTGAGGAACCCAAATCATTCAGGCTTAGTCCCTCTTCCGACCTCCTCTCTTCAGTTACCATTGGAGGATCGACATGTCCTTTTTGTTTGTTCATTAAAGGCTCTTGCTCCTCGGCGGCACCTTTCTCAGTGATTTGCAGAGGGACTGATGGTTTGTTCGGCTATCAGATGACGGCCAGCTCGGTAGGTGGGTTGCTTGGAGACTTGTGGGGGAAGTGGAGCCTGTTCGGCTCCTGCCTCTAACGAAGATTTGAGCATCAGCTTTCTTCTCTTTATCTTCGACTTACTTGGCCTCGGCTCTTCAGAGGCAGTTGCCTCCTCCCTGGAGGGTTGGACAGTATCTGTAAGACCCCGAATTTTATAAAATATAAAATTTAATCTTTCTTTATATATATTTTTCTGAAACAGTAAGTGGTTAAATCGATAAAGTTAAAAGTTAAGGATGTTATGTGCAAATTTTATTTTGTCGGACAATATTCGCTTTGTCGGGGAATATTCGTTTGGTCGGGGAATATTCGTATCGTACGACGGCGCCGAAATAACTAATTATTGGTGGACCCCACAACGGAATATTTGTCGGATATAGAAAACGACAGAAGTAACCTTTTTAAATAAAAATAGTCAACGGTATTAACTGTTAAAATACCGGTGATAAAAGAATAGTAGCATACGGTAATTTATGGTATTTTACCGTAGCACGCAGTACTCTACAGTAGCACACGGTATTGCACAGTATCTCATATTATTGATCTGATAACGTGGTCATTGCACAGTATTCATCAATAATTGTTGTTGCACAGTATTTTGCATTATTGATTCAATAATTGTCATTACACTGTATTTTATATCATTGAGTCAATAATTGTTGCTGCAATGTTTTAAAAATTATTGAACCTAATAATTGACACAGTAGTCATTGCATTATTTTGAATTATTGTTATCACTGTGGTAGTATTATGTTAATTGTCGTATTACTAATTGGTACTTTTATTAGACAATAATATAATAAAAAGATATTTATTTTATTAGAATATATATATATATATATATATATTATTAATTTTCAAAAGTTACTATTCACTCCCGGAAGTTACTATTCATTCCTGGAAAAATTACTATCCACTGACGGAAGTTACTGTTCACCTCGGGAAAGGCACTATTCATTTGCTGACAAAAGTTACTGTTCATTACTGTTCACTTTTGAAAATTTTAAAGTTACTGTGCAAAATTACTGTGCAAGTATTGAAAAATTTTAAAACGTTTGCGCAGGCCCTCATTTTTCCTTCCTCGACGTGCTACGCATAGTGACTTTATTTACTATAAATAGGCCCCTTCGCTGAATAAGAAAATCATATCTAATATACATAAATTTTCTATAAGTTTATTGTGAGAGAATTTTGAGCATAGTAAAGTTATTTTGAGAGTTTGAAGGCCAAAAGGGGTCTCTATTAAAGTTTCCCTTCCGAGGTTCTTTATTACTTGGACGAATCCATTTTCCTTACTATTAGTAATGGAAAAGAATTAAAAGAAGAAGTCTATGGCTGGGGGGTCGACTCAAAGGCATAAAAGGCGATAAAGTTGTTCAGATGGATGAAAGAGTTGGGGGATAATTGATTCAAGCTAAGCCTCGTTGTATGTAGTAACTCAAGTACGAACGGACAAAGAGGGAATCAGACTCCGTAGATTAACATCTGTCAATGAATGAGAATCCACCACCCCCCCTCTCGAGCTGATAGTACATTCTTTCATCAGCCTTGGGCCTCTTAATTTCATACGACTCTGGAATATAGAATTCTGTTTGGGCTAGGTCAAAGTGATGGTTTCGGATGGAAGATGGGGTGTTCGTTACCCTGTATTGGAGGGTGAAGTATTTACTCTTATTATATTCTTCTACGTCCCTCATCCGCTCGATAACTACGGGCTTCCACAGCTGACCTTCTGGGATCCCCGGTTCGCCGATAGTAACCTCGTTTTCAACTCGGGAAGACAAGGCATGTGATCTCGTGATTTGTGTGCTTTTAACCATTGCGAAGTATTGAATATAAGAGGGCAATGAACTTACTTGATGGTGAGATGAGGATCGACGGAGTAATGATTGAAGGAAAGTAGGTCTGGAACGAAGGAATCATGACCGAGGATAGGTGTCTCTCTCTCTCTCTCTTAGACGTCTTTTCTTCAGAAATAACTGCTTCCAGTAAAATGACGATTGATTGACCTTCCTTATCTTATTCAACGTTCAACGGCCTGGATGTGATTGATCTAACGGATGGGGCGTGTTTATAGTGTCTTACAACAGCGTAATAAATGACTCTGCCCGTGTGCTCGTTGCTAGCTATCCAATAGTGTTTTGAAATTCAAAAAGGTAATCTGGAACGTTTGAGCATACTATTGGGCTGGACGCGGTGGGCTAAATGACAAAGGCTTGGGCCTGGTTGGAATATAGGGCCCAACGCATGAAATAGGGGTTCGAGGTTGTTGGAATGTCTTTCTCTTCGGTCTGATACCTCTGGGTTCCCGAATGACTTTCTCTTCGATTTGATACCTCCGTGTTTTCGAATGACTTTTTATTTGATCTGAAACCTCTATGCTCCCAAATGATTTTCTCTTCAATTCGATGCCTCCGGGGTCCCGATAGAGTTTTCCCTTCGATTAAACATCTATGTGTCTCCGAAGGAGCTTTCCCTTCGGTTTGATGTCTCCCGGCTCCCGAAGAAGTTTCTCCCCTTTGAAAATATTGCTCCAGAATTCCTACATGGAATACAAAGAGGACAATGCCTTCGGTTGATATCTCATGCAGGAGTCCCGAAGAGTTAAGTTCCCTCTAGGTTTGTCTGCCTACATATACTTTTAAAATGTTTTAGTTTACTCCACTAGCACATTTATGTACTGGAGAAGTGGGGGACAATGTTAAGATGAATATTTCGCTAAGCTTGATCCAGAAATTGATATTGGGCTAGGCCCAATGAACCATCAGCTTAACAGTCTTTTATGAGAACTTCTTAATTCGATAGGCTTGGGTTGGGTTCCTACGCCCCTTTGGACGATGATTACTCATTACGTCTAATTCTAATTAGAGTAGGAGTCATATGTCATAAAAGGTTTAGGATAGTTACATTCCTAGTCAATTACAACTCGTCGTTGGACATTCCTAACAGGATTGGTAAGACTCAAGTAAGTATTATAAATATTCGGTTAATGATGGAGGTGAAGTTTACGATTATTATTACTCTACTAAATACTTAGACCTCTATTGTTGATTTATCTTGAAATTTTCACTAACTCTTACACCGGAGAAGTTCACCGATAGCCCAAATCGTCAAGACTCTTGTATAAGTATTTTCTCCGAATGTACGGCAGGACAATCAGATAAAATCAGACGTCAACAATTACGTATGTATAAAGTAAGTTTAAGATGTTCACATACTCAATTAAAGTAACGACACTAAAATGTTACTCAAAAAATTCACTAACCGACATCGCACCGTTTGCGTAAGACATAGGTCAATGCAAGTGACATAGTCCCTAAACTCTAGTCGGGACTTATCGAATGCGTGAACGGCTCCCATCCAATCCCAAACAGAGACCACCGTTTATGTAGATTCGATCCACAATTCAATAGTACGGCCAACATACAACGCAAACGCAATCTGTGCCGCAGGCAAGTGAACAAATAGACATTTTTATGAATAAAGACGATCCATTACATCGATAAGATTACACATTCTTACTCACGAAAATTCTAAAATTACTCTTTAATATTTCCCTCACTTATTAAAATTCATACCGAAAAAGCTATACAAAACTATTACGATCGTTAAACCACCGTAGAGATGTTGTGTTCAGGTATTTAGAGGTTGAGCCACCAAAAACATTAACCCGAAAGATTAGAGATCATCATTTAGTTAACCATTTTTTTAATAATTAAAAGCAGCTGGATTTCTTGTGAAACCTTTATTTATTTAAGTAAATTATAATTAAAAGAAGCCAACAAACGAATGAGGAACATAGTAATTTCCAACGTTGGACTTGTTTATTATACAAACACGCTCTTGTTAGCGCGGGTAGAAGAATAAAATAAAAAGAGCCCTCAACCCTGATATTCCAGTAAAGCGACAACCACACTGACTGGCCTATTGGAGGAAACGTAGGGCCCACGTGAATATGAATTTACATCTACATTTACATTAGCATTTCATTTGAATGGAAACTAGTCAGACACAGAGGTAGTGTGGCGTGTAGGCGTGTAGCCATGGTTGAAATTTTGACTTGACCAAAAGAAAGCAGAAAGAGACAAGGAAGAAAAGTCACACTTTCCTCCCTCCTTCCTTCACTCGTTCACTCGTGCCCCCTTTCTTTTTGTTATATATATATACAAATTCCAGCGAGTTGTTCATCCCAATTCATTCTCGCACTTATCTCTTGTACTATTCTCCTTTTATTAAACTTGTTCTTCTTCGAATTCTCCATCAAAATTATCAAAGCTCAAACAAGGTATGTTTCGACCTCCATAACTGAATCTCTCTGTCATTTAATCTTGTATCTGGGTTTTCCGTTTTATGTGTTTGAAATTGGGATCTTATTTTTGTGTTGTTAAATTACAGGGTTTTCAAAGACTAAGCTTTGCTCATCAGAAATAGTCATGGGGACTGGATTTGAAGAAAGAAAAGATGGGGTTTTGAGTAAATCCTCAAGTTTACTCGAATTAGCTGCTGCTGGTGATCTTGCTGGCTTTATTCATGAGATTGAAGAAAAGGGGTTCGATATTGGTGATGGCTTTTGGTATGGAAGAAGATTTGGGTCTAAGAAGATGCGGTTTGAAGAACGAACCCCACTCATGATTGCTTCCATGTATGGAAGCACAGAGATTGTGAACTACATAATTGGAACTGGCAAAATTGATGTCAACCGGGCTTCTTCTTCAGATTTGGCTACTGCTCTTCACTGCGCTGCCGCTGGCGGATCCGACTCGTCGGTGCAAATCGCCAAGCTTTTGATTGATGCATCTGCGGATATTAATTCCGTCGATGGAAATGGAAACAAACCCGGGGATTTAATCCCTTTGGGTTTGAAGTTTTCTAGTAATTCAAAGAGGATGGAACTGGAAATATTGTTGAAAGGTAATGCGCAGGTGCGAGAGATAAACACAGAAACGCCCCAATTGATTGAGAAGAAAGAATACCCGGTTGATGTATCGTTGCCGGATATTAATATCGGATTATACGGAACGGATGAGTTCCGGATGTATAGTTTTAAGGTAAAGCCGTGCTCGAGGGCGTATTCGCACGACTGGACGGAGTGCCCTTTTGTTCATCCCGGCGAGAACGCCAGACGCCGGGACCCTAAGAAGTATACTTACAGCTGCGTACCGTGCCCGGAGTTTCGTAAGGGGAGCTGTGTGAAAGGAGATGGTTGTGAGTACGCACACGGGGTGTTTGAGTCTTGGCTTCACCCAGCTCAGTACCGCACCCGCCTGTGCAAGGATGAAACTGGGTGCGCGAGAAAAGTGTGTTTTTTCGCCCACAAAGTGGAGGAGCTGCGCCCGTTGTATGCTTCTACTGGCTCGGCTATGCCTTCGCCTAAGTCGGTTTCGGTTAGTTCAATGGATATGGGATCGTCGAGTCCGATGGGGATTGGTTCTTCGACTCCGCCGATGTCTCCGGTTGTGGCTTGTTCATCACCTATGAGTGGTGGGAATTTGTGGCAGAACAAGGTGAATATCACACCGCCTGCGTTGCAGCTTCCTGGTAGCCGGTTGAAGACTTCTTTGAATGCTAGAGATATGGATTTAGAAATGGAATTACTTGGACTAGAAAGTATTCGCACTCAGCAGAAGAGGCAGCAATTGATTGATGATTTGTCTAGTCTGTCTTCTCCATCCATGTGGAACAACAATCACTTTAGAGAAATGAAGCCCACTAATCTTGACGATGTTTTTGGATCCCTCGATTCTTCCTATTTGTCTCAGTTGCAGGGTTTATCGCCACGAGTTGCTACCACAGCTAACATACCCCAAATGCAATCTCCAACTGGGCGTCAAATGCGTAGCCAAAACCTGAACCAGCTCCAGGCGAGCTACCCATCAAACATTTCCTCCTCTCCAGCAAGAAAAGCATCTGCATCCGCATACGGGTTTGATTCATCCGCTGCAGTGGCAGCAGCAGTCATGAATTCAAGGTCCTCCGCATTTGCCAAGCGCAGCCAGAGCTTTGTTGACCGCGGAGCTTTGAGCCACCGTCCTGCTGGCTTTACATCAGCCGTGGCAAATACAACCACATTAACCTCTTCCAATCTTTCAGATTGGAGTTCCCCTAATGGGAAGCTGGATTGGGGCTACAATGGGGATGATTTGAACAAGCTGAAGAAATCGGCATCGTTCGGGTTTCGAAGTGACAATTTTGCGACAAGGAATTCCGAAATGGCTCAATCATTTGATGAGCCGGATGTGTCTTGGGTTAATTCATTGGTGAAAGATGTTTCTTCTGGTGGGGCTGGGCTATACAGTTCAGAGCAGAAGAATGGAGGAGGGGTTGGGGTTCATGAGATACTTCCACTTTGGGCTGAGCGTATGTACATAGAGCAGGAGCAGATGGTAGCATAAGCAAACCAATCATTTGGTTCCCATATTAACACTGCATTGATCAATATTATTCTTTAATATTCTTGTTGATTTTAGTACAATATGTAGCTTGAACCTAAGAATTGAAGCTACAAAATCTGTAGTAGGAAGAATTATTCTACGCCATTACCTTAGAGATCAGGAATGTTTAGCCGGGAACATTTTTAATTTTTTTTTCCCTGTGTTATTTTAGCCCTGTTATGGGAGTAGTCTTATTTATTCCACAAAATGAAGAACTATATTGTAACATTTCCTGCTGAAGAAGGCTTGTGTTATCTTCAATATGTTCTCTTTTTAAATTATCGGGAATGGTATTTTAACCAATTATTTCAATGGTTTTGAGAATTGTTTCATCTCTGACTAATCAATCAATAATATTCATGAATGGATCACGCTATTAGCAATCTTGGTCTTTCTTTTTCAAGATAAAAATACACTGATGTTTCTTTCGGACCAAATGAATAGAATTGGTAAAGGTATAAAATAGAGAAAGAAAAATAAATAGTGAAATAATTTATTCTATTTCGGTTAAAATAAGTCATTTCATATTATTTTTCAAGGAATAAATTCATAAATTTGACAGAAATGAGAATAGTTCATTTCAATTCTAACGAAACAACTAAGTACAATTTTTTTTTTATTTTATAAAAATGAGTTATTTTATTCTCATTTTTATTTATGCAATCCAAACATAACATTAGTCTAACAGTATTGGAGTCCAGTTGGGTGTTTTTGAATAGACTTGTAAAACGATAAAACCTTGTTCAAGCTCGGAGTTAGACCTGTTCGAACTCAGATTTGATAAGCAATAAACTTTGCCGGAGCTTAAACGAGCTATAAACAAAACAATAAATCTTACTTAAGCTTGGGGTTGGTGTCCTTTGTGAAACTCAAACTGGTTAATCAATGAACTTTGCTGGAGCTTTATACGAGCTAAGCTACTTATGTTGGAGGTCAAATTTAATCTCTATTAATATATGTGTTTCATTTAAAAATTAAGTATATTTGATGTATTTTAATTTACATAAACATATATATATTTAGTATCATAGTATATGTAAAATAACCCATTCTAATATATAATTTATAAGGATATTATTGACTTTTTAAAAATTAATTTTAGACACTTTTAAACTCATAATTCATATATATTTATTTTATTTTTAGTCAATATAATAATAAATATTTAAAAATATTATTAATTATAAAATTTATTATTTGTAATTTTAATTGAATCATATTAATTTTGTCAAATAAGTAGATGACAAAAATAGATACATATTACATCATTAGAAATACATTGACTTAAGTTCCACGGTGTAATAATAAGTTTCTTGATCTTCACGGGTTTGTCGCTTAGCTCGTAGAATTTGCTCATAAAAAAAAGTGCCGAGCTAAACATCAAACACGATTTATATAAGATCATTCATAGTAAATGTTTATTATAAATATTATTTTAATTAATATATTTGTGATCATTCGATTCTAAATCTAAAAAATTAAAAATTCAGTCTGACTGTTACTTTTATTAACGGTCAGACCAAATTCTTATTTTCTTAGATTTTGGATTAACCACTACTCTTACTAGCTGTCAAGTAAAATAAACATTCCGCCTGACCGCGAGTTGGAATAGCGGTTAGTGTTATTCCTACTAGCGAGTAGGCCGAACTTCTAACCCTTAGATTTAGGATCGGACGATCACAAATACGCTAGTTAAAATAATATACAAAGTAAACGTTTGTTATAGATCAACTCACACACATATGTATATATATGTATGTATATGAAGTTTACATATTAATTCAGTCAATTAAAGTGACTATATTCTTCTTTGATTCGACGCAAACAGGATAAATTTTTGTTACCTCAACATAATTGACTAGGTCTCCCATGGAGATTGACCACCGTCCTCTATTTATTTTGTTGCCTTCTCTATTGGAAAGTTAGTCACCTTCTAGTTGAATCAGTAAACATTTGACTCCTAAATAGCACCACAAACACATACAAAGTCAGAGATTAAGGCTGTAATAAATGATCCTTTTTTCTCGAGCAGCCCTAAAAGACCGTGAATTTTTTTATTAATCCTGCGCATCCGTACTTCCAACCAGAAGAACATCAAAGAAAAAGTGTACACAGAAAACAGAGCTGCTAAAATATGTGCAGCTTGGTTTTCATCCCTATGCACATGAGAGAGAATAATTTCCTCAAAACCACTCCGTTGCAAATAATCTTCAATAACAAGACCCAAATCAGAAAGGTCTCGATGAGGGACGATAATATGGAAATTATTTTAAGGCTATCACTGTCAATAATAACCCGGTTGAAATCAATATCTTTTGCAAAGATCATACCAGCCCGGATCGCCATTAGTTCGGCACAATCAGCTGCAAATTTTCCTGAAAATCGATCAGTACCAACACCCAAGACAACCCCCATGCAGTCACACACAATGAATGAAACCCGCTCCCACAAAATCTGAACTCTTTGCGGTAGCATCACAGTTTAATTTTACCAGAGGTTGAGGTGGCTTACTCCAACTAGTAGGCACTGAAATAATTGGAGATGAAGATTCCCTTCCGGCATTCCCAAGCGCAAAGCTAGCAACGGTCATTTTATTCAAGTCAGTACACTCTGGAATCCCACTGCAAAATCATTCACTTCTCTCTAACCGGACTGACCCCACCTTTTTAACCTAATCAGCCAGGGCCCTGGGGAGTGACTAGTGAGATATATTTCTTTTTAGAGTTTTTCTTATTTATGTATTTAAATAAGAATGTCAATATGGTCATTACCAATCACCTTTCTGTTCAGTCAATATTCCTTGTATAATTATAGGGTAATATTATGTTTTCAAAAAATCACAAAAAGAATCTTAAATGATATATGTGACGACCCCAAATCCGGGTTCCATAACCTCGGGTTTGGTTCTCACTATTCAACACATTACTAACAATTAAATACATACATTGCATTTAAATATCGCGGAATAATACATATTGGTTCCCTTCAAAAGGTTACAATACCAGGGTCTATCAACCTTAACATAAAAACAGTTCCTATCATAAGAAATTACAAAAGGTTTAACAACCGTAAATACATAAATAAAGATATAACTAGCATGCATAAGCTACTTAAGCTTTGGCCTTTCCTTTTCCCTTATCCTTCCTGGAGCAATCAGGATTATCTGAAAAATGGTTCATGATATAGCAAGAATGAGCAACTAGTTTGCTCAGCAAGTTTATAACAATCATATAGATTTAATATATCATGAATGAATGGGAAAGATCATCAATGGTTCAACAATAGATATAACAATTGTGAATGAAACAGGATTCAAATTTTAATAAACAGAATATTTGAATCTTAAAATGCTGAGTGGTCTCTAAGGACCCTGAACTAACTAGGGTATAATAGAGTTTCCTCTGACCCTTTGAGTTGTTTGGTTTTCAAGGGGATCAGCCTATTCAACCCGCTGTATATGCATTACATTTAGTCACTGGCGCCCAAAGTCGGTTTCCCGACACAAAATCCCCTAATTTAGGGTTGTTCAATTCTCAGACTTAATATAAGAAAATCCGCACCCAACAATGGTTTGGATAAGCTTTTAAAAGTATTCAAGTTATTGAATTTAGAAACGCAATGTCTAGCTGAACTATTAGCTTCAGACATTTTTAATACAGTTCATGAATCAAGAACTAACAAGCTTCAAATGCACTAAGTGCGATTTTATAAACAATATGGATGTGGAATAATTTTAAATAATTAAACCACTTCAAGCTTTAACAATAAATACAAGTATGGAAACTTGTTCAACGATAATAATTGAGTAGGGTTAGAGAACTTGTCTGTCTGCTCAGCTACAATAATTGTCTAGCTTTAACTAACTTGCTTTGAAAGACCTAACATTTAATAAAGTCGATCTAATAATTAGTACGGCGTATTTGCATAACTATACGCTTAATAATGAACTTATTTACCACATATAAGTACTAACACATAATTTACATTAGTCAAAACAATATTATTAACCTTATAAACCCTTAATCATCTTAGGTTAATAATTTAATAAGTTAGAAAATATTTTTCTTAAGTGTTGGACACTTATTAAACCTTTAAACAACTTATTATAATTGTTTAATTAAATTCAATTTATTTTATTAACTCAATATCTTTTTAATTACTATTTAATCTTGATTAAATAGAAATTAATTAATTAACTCTAGTTATTATTTAAAATAAATAATAACTAATTGTACTTAATTATTATTTAATTATAATTAAATAATAAATAATTATTGACTTAATTTTAACCTTCTTTAATTTAATATTAAACAACCAATAATTAACTAAGTAATTACCCTTACTTATTATTTAATTTAAGGAAATTAAATAATAGTTTACTAATTTTAATCCTCTTTAATTATTATTTAATGTCAATTAAATAATAATTAATTACTTAATTAATTTTAATTATTATTTAAGGTTAAATAATAATCAATTCATTCTTATTTATTATTTAAATTAAATAATAAATTATTAATCTAATAACTTAGTTTCCATTAATCGTTATTTAATACTAAATAAATAATAATTAATTACTTAATTATCCTTATTTATTATTTAATAATATTTAAATAATAAATAATTAATTTATAAATTTTATCTCTCTTTACTTATTATTTAATAGGAATTAAATAATAATTGCTAATTTATTACCTTTATTTATTATTAGTATTTTAAATAATAAATAATAATAATTTATTTAACTTAACCATGGTTTAGCTAACTAGATTAATATTTAAAATATTTAAATATTAAACTTACTGAAAAATAACCTCTCCAATATTATTTTGTATTATTATTATTTTTGTTATAATTTTAAATTAATTTTCAAATATTTAAATTAATTAAAATTAACCCGAATGGCATTTTCGTAAATAAGTTGAAAAACCGGACCGAGGGCAGAATGGTAATTCTGCCAAGAAAACACGGAGGGGCAAAATGGTAATTTCGCCGAAAAGTTTCTTACCGCGCATTGCGCGCGTTTTGGTTTGTTACGGGTCAAAACGACGCCGTTTTTGAAAAGCCGGAAACGGCTTCCGCGCGGAGTGAATTTTCTACGGACGCCAAACGACGTCGTTTGGCTCCGCGTCCTCGGTGAACAGTGGCAGCCGCGCATTGCGCGGAAAGCCTTAAAAATTTTTTCTTCCCGCAGAACGTGAACAGTGTTTCCGGCTACCCATTTTAAATAAAAATATACCTTCAATAAATCTTTAACTCTTCCATAAAAATCCAAAAAAATTACCAATCATCTTATATTAATTTATAACATGAAAAATTAATTTTTCATGATTTAATATCAATATTTTTTTATAAAAATTTTTACATCACATAAACTACCATAAATCATAACTTTTTGTATAAAACTCCATTTTGAGTGATTCAAACTTTGTTTTTCTCATGATTTAATGTTCTATAATATTAGAGCATCAAATCTAAATATTATCAAAAATTATAGTTAATCATTATATTGAGATTTATTTTCACACAACCAAATACATGTTTTTCATTCAATAAAACTCATAACACATAAGTTAAACCCATGATCAACTATATAAACATACATAGCATGATATTAACCATAGAAATTATTACACTAATATTTATACTATAACTTGAAAGAAAAGCAAGATTAGGGTTTAAAAATAACTACCTTGTTTTGATAGCTATTCTCCTCTTCTTTCCAAAATATGTTGTGAAGGAGGATGGCATGAACTAACTTAGGATTTCTTCTTCTTACTTGATCTCTCAAATATTATGCTCTCACTTAAAATTTTCTCTCAACTCTCTCTAGCTTTCTTTTGCTTGAAAAATAAAATGAAGTATATCTCACATTTCAAGTATACTTGAAATATTACTAGATACATAAATTATATCTAATAATTTTAGCCCATCATGCACCTATTGGATACTTACACAAGTTAGCTAACCCATACTAAGTTGGTGAGGATTTTGTGGGAAAAGACTTTCCCAAAAATCAAAACAAGCAACCTAATATTAAATAAATGAAAAATAAAAGAAAATAAAAAAAATCATTTTCTCTCTCCTCACTCACCTACACACGGCTGATGGACATTTGATTTGTCCCAAAATCAAGTCACTTTTCATTTTTTTAAATAATAATAGTTAAATTAAGTATTTTCCAAGTGGGCCAATCATTGGGCTTTAATTTAAAATACCAATTGGGCTTCTATTAAATTGTTTGGGCTACTAAATTGTCAAATTTTATTATTCTACATTTGGGCTACTAATTGACCCATGTTGGGCTAATTTAATAATTTAAACATTAATTATTCAATCCATGATTAAATAAATAATTAAATTGAATAAATAATTAAATATTCTAACCCATTAGTATTAAATTACTAAATGGACTAATAAATATTATTATTAATATTTCACATTATTTACATTAATTAATAATCATATTAATTAATTTATTATATTTAATTCACTCATTATATTCAATTTAATTGAATATTTAATTAATAGGAAACTTATCAATTATTTTGATATTAAAACTTTAGGGTTTGTTCACTAATTTAATAACATATTAGTGACCCCCTTTAATTAATTTTAGTAATTAATTACATAATTATTTAATCACACAATTAATTAATCACATAAAAAGATTTAAATAATCTCATAAAACTAACTCGTTGGAAATTAAATTAATATTTTAATTAATAAAAATGTGGAAATTCTAGGACATTACATTCTCCCCTCCTTATAAAAATTCCGTCCTCGGAATTGTAAAAATAAGGTTACTCAAATAAAAACGGGTAATTTGTCCTCATTTCCTCCTCTAATTCCCACGTAGATTCTTCAATGGCGTGATTCCTCCAGAGTACTTTGACAGAATGAATTATCTTATTTCTCAGTTTCTGTTCCTTCCTATCGAGTATCTGAACAGGAACTTCTTCATATGATAAGTCCTTCCCGACTTGAATTGGTTCATAGGAGATAACGTGCTTGTAGTCTGGTTTGTATGGTCGCAATACCGACACGTGAAACACATTGTGAATATGTTCCAATTCAGGAGGTAAAGCTACCTCGTATGCTACTTCACCCACTCTTCTCAATATTTCGAACGGTCCTATGAACCTTGGACTCAATTTCCCCTTCTTTCCAAACCTGATCTTCCCTTTCCAGGGAGATACCTTAATGAACACAAAACTCCCCACCTCGAAGTCTCGTTTCTGTCGATGTAAATCGGCGTATTTCTTTTGACGGTCTTGAGCTGCTACTAGCCGAGCTCTTATTACTTTGATAATTTCTACCGTCTGTTGAACCAACTCTGGCCCCAACAGTCGGCGTTCTCCTACCTCATCCCAACACAGAGGTGTTCTGCATTTTCTGCCATATAAAGCTTCGTAAGGCGGCATACCTATGCTCGCATGATAACTGTTGTTGTATGCAAACTCAACTAGTGGTAGGTGGATTTCCCAACTGCCCTTGAAATCCATTACGCAGGCCCTGAGCATATCTTCCAATGTCTGAATTGTTCTCTCACTTTGCCCATCGGTCTGCGGATGATACGCTGTACTCATTCTCAACTGTGTCCCCAATCTCTCCTGAAGACTTCTCCAAAATTTTGACGTGAAGCGCGGATCTCTGTCTGACACAATCGATACCGGCACCCCATGTCTTGAAACTATCTCTTTGATGTACAGTTTGGACAACTGATCCAAACTGAACCTGATCTTGATCGGCAAAAAGTGCGCTGACTTTGTTAGCCGATCCACAATCACCCAAATTGCGTCATATCCCTTCTGTGTTGCTGGAAGTCCTACCACAAAATCCATTGTGATATGCTCCCATTTCCACTCAGGAATTTCTAACGGCTGTAACAATCCACTTGGTCTCTGATGTTCGGCCTTTACCCTTTGACAAGTTAGGCATCGGCTGACACATTCTGCAACCTCCCTCTTTAAATTCGGCCACCAAAAATGCTGACGTAGATCTTGATACATCTTCGTACTCCCCGGATGTATCGAGTATCTCGTACTGTGGGCCTCTTGCAAAATTTCCTCTCGTAATTCAGGCACTAGCGGTACCCAAACACGATTTTCAAATCTCAGCAATCCCATGCTATCAATTTTAAACTTGACCTCTTCTCCATCGGTCATCCTCTTCCGGATTCTGTCACATTCCTCATCTTTGTCTTGAGCCTCTTTCACCCTATCTAACAAGGTTGGGCTCACCTCGACTTCTATTGACTCGTTTGGACTTCTCACTTCCAACTCCATTCGAGCCATCTCTTGAACCAATTGTTCTTGATCTGTCAATATGAACAATTTCTCCCTGCTCTTTCTACTCAGAGCATCCGCTACTACGTTGGCCTTGCCGGGATGATATAGAATTTCACAATCATAATCTTTGATCAATTCCAACCATCTCCGTTGCCTCATATTCAGCTCCTTCTGTGTGAAGATATACTTCAGACTCTTATGGTCTGTGAATATCTCACATTTTTCTCCGTACAGATAATGTCTCCAAATTTTAAGGGCAAACACTACCGCTGCCAGCTCCAAGTCGTGGGTAGGATATCCCTTCTCATAATCTTTTAATTGTCTGGACGCATACGCAACGACTTTGCCGTTTTGCATAAGCACACAGCCAAGCCCCTTGTGCGATGCATCACTGTAGACCGTAAAACCTCCTGTATCGTCTGGTAAGGTCAATACAGGTGCTTCACTAAGCCTTTTCTTTAACTCCTGAAAACTTTCCTCACACTTCTCCGTCCACACGTATTTCACCGTCTTTCTTGTTAAGTTGGTCAACGGTGTTGCTATCTTTGAGAAGTCTTGAATGAACCTCCGATAGTAACCCGCTAACCCTAAGAAACTTCTTACTTCTGTCGGCGTCCTTGGTTGCTCCCAATTCATCACCGATTCAACCTTCGCCGGATCAACCGAAACTCCCTCCTTGTCAATAACATGACCTAAAAATTGAACTCTCTCCAACCAGAATTCACACTTTGAAAACTTAGCGTACAACCGCTCCTTCCGTAAAATCTCCAACACCAATCTTAGGTGTTCAGCATGCTCTTCCTCCGTTTTCGAATACACCAAAATATCATCAATGAACACGACTACAAATTTATCCAAGTATTGCTTGAATATTCTGTTCATCATGTCCATAAATGCGGCTGGAGCATTCGTTAGTCCAAACGACATCACCAGAAACTCATAATGCCCATATCGAGTTCTGAATGCCGTCTTGGGTATATCCTCCTTCCTGACTTTCAACTGATGATAACCAGTCCTTAAGTCAATCTTTGAAAAGTACTTCGCCCCTTTCAATTGATCGAAAAGATCGTCAATTCGTGGTAACGGGTACTTGTTCTTAATTGTCACCTTATTCAGCTCTCTATAATCCATACACAATCTCATCGATCCATCCTTCTTCTTTACAAACAGCACCGGTGCTCCCCATGGAGAAACACTTGGCTGAATGTACTTATTATCTAACAACTCCTGCAATTGCACCATCAATTCCTTCAGTTCTACCGGAGCCATCCTATATGGTGCTTTCGATATCGGTGCTGTCCCCGGTACTAAATCAATCACAAATTCTATCTCCCTGTCCGGCGGTAAACCCGGCAGTACATCTGGAAAAACATCCGTAAACTCCCTAACTACTGGTATTTGCTCCATCTCGGGACTCACCACTTGTGTGTCAACCACATGAGCCAAATACCCTACACAACCTTTCTTCAATAATTTCTTGGCCTGCATCATCGTCAGACAAGAAGACTGTCTTGACGATTTGCTGCCATAAAATACGACCTTAGACTTATTTGGTGTCTTAAGGTGTATGCACTTCTTCTGACAATCGATTATCGCCCCGTGGTTAAACAACCAATCCATCCCAAGTATTACATCAAATTCCCCCAGACGTATTGGAATTAGATTCACATTTAATTTCTGACCCCTGATTTCAGCACAACAATTTCTATGTATGTACTCTACCGGTATCACTTCTTTATTAGCAACTTCTATGTTCATTGAGTTTTCTAGTTTGTCCCTAGGCAACTCTAATCGTCTAGCGAAATCATCAGACACAAATGAACAGGTAGCACCCGAATCAAACAATACATATGCATTTATATTATTGATCGGAATAATACCTGACACCACGTCTTTTGACCCCACGGCATCCTGTACCGTCATATTGAAAGTCCGGGCTGTCGGCTTGTTCTGTGGTACCGGTCCCCCGATAGCCAATTTGCTGTTATTGCCCCTGTAGCCGCTACCCCCGTCATTCTTCTTCTTAGGGCAATCCTTTATCAGGTGGTCAGATGTTCCGCAAGAAAAGCATCTCACTTTCTTTGGGAGGGGACAATTTGGAGAAATATGTCCCACCTGCCCACAATTGTAACATGTATTCTTCCCTTTCCTGCACTCCCCGAAGTGGTTCTTCCCACATACATTGCATGCTGGCTTTTTCTGAACACTTCCTTGTTGATTCCCCGAGCTCTTGTCGTTACTGTTGTTGTCCCATTTACGCTTATTACTGTTATTATTATTATTGCCTCCGCTGTTACTGTTCTTGCTTCCCCCTTCATTTTTCTTCTTGTTTCTCTCCTGGTTAAACTTGGTCAACGCGTCGCTTCCACCTTCAGCAATGATTGACTTCTCCAACAAAGTTGCGAACGAGTCAATCTGCAGTACTGCTACCTTGTTGAATATCCAAGGTCTCAATCCATTCTCGAACCTCCTGGCCTTGCGTTCCTCCGTGTCTACCTGATGTGGAGCGAACCTGGCCAACTCATTAAATTTTGCCGCGTACTCCGGTACCGACATGTTCTCCTGTTTCAGTTCTAGAAACCTTACCTCCATCCTACTCTTCATACTTTTCGGGAAATAATTCTCGTCGAATATTTCCTTAAATTTCGTCCAGGGCACCACACCATCCCCAGCCCTATTCTGATTGGCTTCCCACCAGAAATTGGCTTCGCCCTTCATCATGTAGGTAGCAAAAACTGTCTTTTGCTCCTCAGCTACTCTTGCGATAACGAACGCCTTCTCTATCTCCTTTATCCAAGACTGGGCCTCTATCGGGTCCGACGTTCCCCTAAACTCTGGCGGTCCCACCGCCTTAAAATCTTTAAAATTCGCCAACTGATTTGGTGGTGGTGGCGGGTTTGCTACTACAGGGTGGCGGTTTTGCATTGCCTCAGCTAGCATGTCGACAAAGTTTTGCATAGGGTCTACGTTGTGTCCCCCGGCGTCGTTGTTAACTGACTCTTCTACCCCCTGGTTCCTTGGTGGTTGTCTACGTGGCGGCATTTTCTGTTATAAACAAAAATTTACATTATTATACTGGTTTCATCTTTTTCATTTCATTATTTTGTATCTTAGACAATGTTTAGCTAAAATACAAGTAATTATTTCAACACGCATATAAACATAATTTCAACTGCATTTATACTCATATGCTAAAACAGGAGTGCGTAGCACTTTACATCAAAAGCATACTGCTATAAATGCTTCTATCCCAGAGAAGCTACAAAAGATGGGATCTGACATATTCTACAACTTCCTAGAGTTGGGATTTAGTGACATATTAACCCTTTAATAAAACAAAAGTTGGGTTCTACTGCATCTATTTACATACGAAATTAGAAAATAACTACTACTACTACTGACTGCGCATCCCCCTACGGATCGCGTCGTCATACTCCTCATCCCCGATGGCCATCACCACACTCCTGCTGATGGTGTGCATAGACTGGCCCTCCTCAGCTGGGTAGTAGTGCACCCTGCTCTGAAGCCTACCATATGAAGATCGGTAGACGTAGCTAAGTCTATCCGTCCTCACCCGCTTCTCGCGGACCTCCTCCTCTAGCTCAATTATCTGACCATAAGCGGCATCCCGCTGTCTCTCCATCTCTATACGGTCCTCTATCGCCTCCTGCCAGTGTGCACGGATGGCGGCCTTCTCTGCCTGAACCTGCTGAACCTTCAGCTCAGCCTCTGCCAACCTAGTCTCAACCACTGCTAATTTAGCCTGCAGCTCTACATCCTGCTCTACCAGCTGATGAGTTAGCACCGCAAGATGCTCCACTGAATCCTCGTACTCCTGTACCTGATCCTCCAGTCCTACTATCCTCTCCTTCAGCTCTGTGTTCTCGCCAGAGAACTGGTAAGCCGCATCCCTATACTGATCCTCCATGTGCTGGTGGGTCAGATTCTGCTCCTCTAGATGCTGGACCCTTGCCTCCAGCCCCTCGTTCCTATCGGTCAGTCCCTCTATGATGTCAGCGGCAGTGGTGCCCATGCCATCAGCTGACTCCTCCTCCTCAGACTCCTCTGACTCTGCCTCATCCTCACTGTAAGGCCTCATGACTCCGCCCCAGACGGGCTCCACACGATCCCCCTCCTCAGGATCTGACTCTGGCTCCTCTACGGGTGCAGCCACCAGCGGCTGTGCAGTATCCATATGGATATCAATATAGTCCTCCTCAGCAGTGCGACTCGACTGTCCGATCTCTGCCATCCTATATCATAAAACAATAACACACGTTAGTACAGCAATAAAATATATTCATTGATGAAATGAAATGATATTTTATCATGTACATCTCGGCTCGATGGATTTTCTAAATCCATCTCCAAAAATACACAACATGATGAATCTCCCCGATTCATCCCCTAACGCACTCGATATGAGTTTAATACTAAGGTTATAACTTAGGTTTCGCAAATCCTAACGTTTCTAACCTACAGCTCTGATACCAACCTGTGACGACCCCAAATCCGGGTTCCATAACCTCGGGTTTGGTTCTCACTATTCAACACATTACTAACAATTAAATACATACATTGCATTTAAATATCGCGGAATAATACATATTGGTTCCCTTCAAAAGGTTACAATACCAGGGTCTATCAACCTTAACATAAAAACAGTTCCTATCATAAGAAATTACAAAAGGTTTAACAACCGTAAATACATAAATAAAGATATAACTAGCATGCATAAGCTACTTAAGCTTTGGCCTTTCCTTTTCCCTTATCCTTCCTGGAGCAATCAGGATTATCTGAAAAATGGTTCATGATATAGCAAGAATGAGCAACTAGTTTGCTCAGCAAGTTTATAACAATCATATAGATTTAATATATCATGAATGAATGGGAAAGATCATCAATGGTTCAACAATAGATATAACAATTGTGAATGAAACAGGATTCAAATTTTAATAAACAGAATATTTGAATCTTAAAATGCTGAGTGGTCTCTAAGGACCCTGAACTAACTAGGGTATAATAGAGTTTCCTCTGACCCTTTGAGTTGTTTGGTTTTCAAGGGGATCAGCCTATTCAACCCGCTGTATATGCATTACATTTAGTCACTGGCGCCCAAAGTCGGTTTCCCGACACAAAATCCCCTAATTTAGGGTTGTTCAATTCTCAGACTTAATATAAGAAAATCCGCACCCAACAATGGTTTGGATAAGCTTTTAAAAGTATTCAAGTTATTGAATTTAGAAACGCAATGTCTAGCTGAACTATTAGCTTCAGACATTTTTAATACAGTTCATGAATCAAGAACTAACAAGCTTCAAATGCACTAAGTGCGATTTTATAAACAATATGGATGTGGAATAATTTTAAATAATTAAACCACTTCAAGCTTTAACAATAAATACAAGTATGGAAACTTGTTCAACGATAATAATTGAGTAGGGTTAGAGAACTTGCCTGTCTGCTCAGCTACAATAATTGTCTAGCTTTAACTAACTTGCTTTGAAAGACCTAACATTTAATAAAGTCGATCTAATAATTAGTACGGCGTATTTGCATAACTATACGCTTAACAATGAACTTATTTACCACATATAAGTACTAACACATAATTTACATTAGTCAAAACAATATTATTAACCTTATAAACCCTTAATCATCTTAGGTTAATAATTTAATAAGTTAGAAAATATTTTTCTTAAGTGTTGGACACTTATTAAACCTTTAAACAACTTATTATAATTGTTTAATTAAATTCAATTTATTTTATTAACTCAATATCTTTTTAATTACTATTTAATCTTGATTAAATAGAAATTAATTAATTAACTCTAGTTATTATTTAAAATAAATAATAACTAATTGTACTTAATTATTATTTAATTATAATTAAATAATAAATAATTATTGACTTAATTTTAACCTTCTTTAATTTAATATTAAACAACCAATAATTAACTAAGTAATTACCCTTACTTATTATTTAATTTAAGGAAATTAAATAATAGTTTACTAATTTTAATCCTCTTTAATTATTATTTAATGTCAATTAAATAATAATTAATTACTTAATTAATTTTAATTATTATTTAAGGTTAAATAATAATAAATTCATTCTTATTTATTATTTAAATTAAATAATAAATTATTAATCTAATAACTTAGTTTCCATTAATCGTTATTTAATACTAAATAAATAATAATTAATTACTTAATTATCCTTATTTATTATTTAATAATATTTAAATAATAAATAATTAATTTATAAATTTTATCTCTCTTTACTTATTATTTAATAGGAATTAAATAATAATTGCTAATTTATTACCTTTATTTATTATTAGTATTTTAAATAATAAATAATAATAATTTATTTAACTTAACCATGGTTTAGCTAACTAGATTAATATTTAAATTATTTAAATATTAAACTTACTGAAAAATAACCTCTCCAATATTATTTTGTATTATTATTATTTTTGTTATAATTTTAAATTAATTTTCAAATATTTAAATTAATTAAAATTAACCCGAATGGCATTTTCGTAAATAAGTTGAAAAACCGGACCGAGGGCAGAATGGTAATTCTGCCAAGAAAACACGGAGGGGCAAAATGGTAATTTCGCCGAAAAGTTTCTTACCGCGCATTGCGCGCGTTTTGGTTTGTTACGGGTCAAAACGACGCCGTTTTTGAAAAGCCGGAAACGGCTTCCGCGCGGAGTGAATTTTCTACGGACGCCAAACGACGTCGTTTGGCTCCGCGTCCTCGGTGAACAGTGGCAGCCGCGCATTGCGCGGAAAGCCTTAAAAATTTTTTCTTCCCGCAGAACGTGAACAGTGTTTCCGGCTACCCATTTTAAATAAAAATATACCTTCAATAAATCTTTAACTCTTCCATAAAAATCCAAAAAAATTACCAATCATCTTATATTAATTTATAACATGAAAAATTAATTTTTCATGATTTAATATCAATATTTTTTTATAAAAATTTTTACATCACATAAACTACCATAAATCATAACTTTTTGTATAAAACTCCATTTTGAGTGATTCAAACTTTGTTTTTCTCATGATTTAATGTTCTATAATATTAGAGCATCAAATCTAAATATTATCAAAAATTATAGTTAATCATTATATTGAGATTTATTTTCACACAACCAAATACATGTTTTTCATTCAATAAAACTCATAACACATAAGTTAAACCCATGATCAACTATATAAACATACATAGCATGATATTAACCATAGAAATTATTACACTAATATTTATACTATAACTTGAAAGAAAAGCAAGATTAGGGTTTAAAAATAACTACCTTGTTTTGATAGCTATTCTCCTCTTCTTTCCAAAATATGTTGTGAAGGAGGATGGCATGAACTAACTTAGGATTTCTTCTTCTTACTTGATCTCTCAAATATTATGCTCTCACTTAAAATTTTCTCTCAACTCTCTCTAGCTTTCTTTTGCTTGAAAAATAAAATGAAGTATATCTCACATTTCAAGTATACTTGAAATATTACTAGATACATAAATTATATCTAATAATTTTAGCCCATCATGCACCTATTGGATACTTACACAAGTTAGCTAACCCATACTAAGTTGGTGAGGATTTTGTGGGAAAAGACTTTCCCAAAAATCAAAACAAGCAACCTAATATTAAATAAATGAAAAATAAAAGAAAATAAAAAAAATCATTTTCTCTCTCCTCACTCACCTACACACGGCTGATGGACATTTGATTTGTCCCAAAATCAAGTCACTTTTCATTTTTTTAAATAATAATAGTTAAATTAAGTATTTTCCAAGTGGGCCAATCATTGGGCTTTAATTTAAAATACCAATTGGGCTTCTATTAAATTGTTTGGGCTACTAAATTGTCAAATTTTATTATTCTACATTTGGGCTACTAATTGACCCATGTTGGGCTAATTTAATAATTTAAACATTAATTATTCAATCCATGATTAAATAAATAATTAAATTGAATAAATAATTAAATATTCTAACCCATTAGTATTAAATTACTAAATGGACTAATAAATATTATTATTAATATTTCACATTATTTACATTAATTAATAATCATATTAATTAATTTATTATATTTAATTCACTCATTATATTCAATTTAATTGAATATTTAATTAATAGGAAACTTATCAATTATTTTGATATTAAAACTTTAGGGTTTGTTCACTAATTTAATAACATATTAGTGACCCCCTTTAATTAATTTTAGTAATTAATTACATAATTATTTAATCACACAATTAATTAATCACATAAAAAGATTTAAATAATCTCATAAAACTAACTCGTTGGAAATTAAATTAATATTTTAATTAATAAAAATGTGGAAATTCTAGGACATTACAATATATAATTATTATATTAATTAGTTACATTTCTTATGATTAGCTATATTATAAAGGATTTTCTTAATATGTGTCATAAGGGCACATATTAAGTGCGAAAAATAAGAGATGAGACTCACTAAATATTATTTATTTATATATTTATATTAAATTCAATGTATACAAAAATAATATACTAGTGGACCTCAAGTATTGAATTCTGTATAAATATAAACAAATAATATTTAGTGAATCTCATCTCTTATTTTTCGTGTTTAGCATTTACCCTTAGGGCACATGTTAAGAGGGCCTTATTATAAATTATAATTTAAATATCTAATGTCATATTATTTGAGATTAAAAATTAAAATCTCTATCATCACTCATAATTATAAATCTTAAAAAAAATGTTAGATTAGATGTCATATTTGTTATGGACTCTAATAAGAGGGGGAAAAAAATATTTCACATTATTTTATTGAGAAAATATTTTGATATTAGTTAACAAATCAAATTTTCACAAAATCAATTTTCCATAATGAAATTATGAAATTTATAACAACTAATTGCTTGATGAAAGTTACAATTAAATGCAAGTGTTATTTTAAAGTAATTTGAATATCAAAGACTCTCTGTATATATTCTCCACAAAGAAAATAAATATAGTCCAATTTGTGAGAATATTTTTTTGTTACACAAAATGACAAAAGAGAGTTCTTCTATTGATAATGATATTCATTGAGAAGAGAGGTGTTTGGTCAAATAAATCAGCTCTATTAATTGTCTTAGCTACTAGCTTGTAACTTCAATTCTTGGGACGTGTTTTTGGGGACGTGCATTAAAAAAAAACTGTCAGCTCGCGTTCCCTTCCACTTCCGGCCTGGCCCATCCCTTCCTTCCCGAGCACAAGCAGCCTAGTCAGCAAAGCATTTACTAATTCATTCGCCAACCAAGCAACTGAGCAACGGTAAAAAAAAAAGGAAGTTTAAAGCCCGGCTTAGACTAGCCTACAGGTCGCAGCAGGCTGTCTCTTCACGCCAAAAATTCGGCCCGGCCTAGCCTAGTAGTTGGGAAGTTAAAGTTTGATTTGATTTGATCAATGTTCAAGACCTGATAATCCCGAGCCGGACCAGGACAGGATGGCCTGTTTGTTCATGCCTAGACTTATCACAACGAATACCATGCAAGACGTCATTTTGATGTTTCCAAATTCCTCAACTATCATAACCAACATACTTTTGCAGCAATTATCCAAACCTCCTGTAGTAGAGACAAGCCAGTCCACAAAACAAGTTGCAGTAGATATTCTATATCGGAAACCCAAAGAGCTAGCAAACCAAATAACCTCGGCAACTGGACACGTTACTAATGCATGGAGCACATCCTCTGATAGGCAACCTGCATTGGGGGTAATCAGGGACGAAACCAGGTAGAGGGCTGTGGGGTCAATTGACCCCACTGATTTTTTATTTTTTTTATTTTATAATATATGACAAAATTTAAAATTTTAAAATATTATATATAAATTAACTTCACTAAAATTTTATAATTTTTTTTATATAGGAATCAAATTAAAAATTTATAATTTTTTTACTTAAATCTCAAACTCATATCATTTATACTTTTTCTATACATGTATATTCATATAATCTTCTTAAACTAAGCAATAATCTATTTTATAATATTTTCCAAAGAAATTAATTATTTATAAATAATTTGTCCTTAAAATGTCTATTATGGGTCAATATGGTGTATATATAAATGCATATAAATATATATAGAGTTAATAATTATTATATTATCATTGTAATCAAATATATGTTTTATATATACAACTCAAAAGTATGAAATTATTCAAAAAAAAATTCTCGGGACGTTGCTCCTTAACCCCCCACTTAATTATTTATAGTCTCCTAATAATAATTTCATAATAATTTTGACCCCACTAAATATAAATTTTGGCTTCCGGTGGTAATGCTTTTCCGTTATAGTTTAGAACGGACAGGTAAGACATTCTTGAAGCACTAGCAAAAAGAAAAGTTTTACCTTTCGAGGAAATTTGAGCTTCCAGGCATCCTTCAATAATTTTGAGTGGTCCGTCGAGCTAGAACGCCCATTAGATCTGATTTGTTTTTCCATAGCAATACGATAGCCGGATTTAACAGTATACCACCCATCCTCACTAAAATGCCATATGAGCATATCTTTACTTCTCCGTATACTACTGTGTGGTGTTAAAATTAAGGCAAGATCTTCATTATTGCCTTATCATACAACAATTCATGTTTCGATTATAGAGATACCCAATCAATTAGATCAGCAACCAACAAATGGGGAGATAAAGAGCAATTATGAGACAATAGAGAGAAGGTAGAAGGCCTTGGAATCCACTTGGCCATGGAAGCATTTACATCTTTGCCATCACCAATCCTCCAGCGGGAGCCTTTCTCAGTAATATATCGAGTCTGGGCAATACTCCGCCATAAATAAGAACTGCTATTACCAACTGTAGCCACCATGAAAGAAGAATTAGGGAAATATTTGGCCTTCAACACTTGTGCAACAAGAGAATTTAGAAATTTTAAAATTCTCCACGCCTGTTTAGCAAACATAGCATCATTGAAGCAAGCAAAATCTTTAAAACCCATTCCTCTAACAAATTTAGAAGTGCACAAGTCCAACCATTTAATCCAGTGAACACCCCTTTTCCCCACCAAAACTTGCTATTCATACTATTAATAGCTGACGGTAGTTTCTGCAACAATTTGAAACAAGACGGTGTGTAAATAGGAATCGCCTCCTTCCCAGCCATTTTAAAGAATTTTACTTAGATCCCTGATCATTGCTCCAGTAACAAATCGTAGTTATAAGTTCCAAATTTATGACATTATTTTTAAATATATTTTTTCAATGCATCAAATGCACTAAAACGAACAAGGATATGATATAATCTTTATATAGATAGGACAATGCATCACCTCAGTTTGAGATCACTTAAAAAATATGATCAGTGATTTACTGATTATTACTTCGACTTATAATTAATTTCAAATATGTAGTTTGTGTGTAGTAAAGAAAAATACTTAAATTAGTAAAAAGTAAAAAGTGTTTACTACAAAAAAAAGTAAAATTGATTATCACTCATTTCAAGTGTAAATTATTAAAAATGAAAGTTTGGAGGAATAAAGAAGGATAAATTAGTAATATATTTGATCAAATCTGATTATTAAATTTGACAAATACTCAAAAATTCCAAATTGGAGCTTCTTATTTATATAAAAACTGATCATAAACCGTTTTGAAATCAAGTTACCAAACAATTTATACTTCTCTAAAACGGTTTATAAACCTGTGTGACTAAAACATTCTCTAGCACAATAGTAGTGGAATTACCATCTAACCAAATAATTTCTCCATTTCAGATTGATGAGAAACCCAGACTAGGTTTGGGCTTTATGTTTCAGCCCAATTAGAGTATTTTTTTTTTGAAAGTCTACAAAATATAGATGTCCAGTAGCAGGCTTTCTAGTCCAAACAAAATCGTCAGTACCGAGCTTTTCTGCGACCTTCTTTGATCTAGTGTGGAGCTTCAACTCCATCAGCATCACGGCTAAAATATCTACACAAGAAAACAATGCTTACATTCTCAGGTTTCACCGATTATCTCTCTCTCTCTCTCTCTCTCTCTCTCTATATATATATATATATATATATATATATATATATGTATTGCACGTTTTCGTAGTTGCTATATGTATATGTATCTCTCGATATATATGTGTGTGTGTGTTGCATGTTTTCATAGTTGCAGTCTAGTTGGTCGTTAAATTTCCCCAAAGAGTATTGGCTTTGTGGTTTTTCTTACCGATGTTCAATTCTACCTAAATTTTGGTTCGCATGTATTTCCGATGCCTGGCAAAATTGCATTGTTATAACTCCTGATCCAAGGGAAATGTTGCTGTTAAAACTATCATTTCGCTAACTACTATTTGTATATGTTATTATTTATTCGTGTTCTTGATTTCAGGGTTGAATATGGGATGCCAACTTCAATCCAAAGCCATAAACATGAGCAGAAGGGAAAGCTCTGGTGTTGTTAATTTTGCTTATATTTCCATTTAAATTCTTTTTGTATCCAAATGATGAGGTGATAAAGTTGGTCATAAATGTTTTTTATTTCAACCAAGTGTGCGCGGCTGCGTGCATTTGTTGGTGGTCGGGAGTGAGGAGGGTAGAGTAAGATTGGTACTATGCGGTGCATAACATTGACACTATGCGCAAGATTTCTTGAAACTTCTTTGCATTCCCTATTTCCTATATTAACATAATTATAATCATGTCTCATCTAAAATTGGACCATCTCTTCACACTGAACAAACATTTGGATCGTGCTTAACTTAAGCCACAGTTGTAACAAGCCTTGTAATAATTTACAAATGATTGTATTCATGAACTTTTGATCAACTCATGTTTGCGGTTGCACGAGCAACTTAATTACTTTAATCTTGTAGACGTACTCTTTTCACACATTCTGGAGGAATATAGATAAAAAATAGTTAGTTAGTTAGTTAGTTAATCAAATTCAGAATTTTGTGTAATTCTCAATCCTGCATGCTCATATTTGTTTTCCCAATATTCAGGATTGTCTTAAGTCTTAAATTATTTCAATTTCAAATTAATTTTGATTTCCTGTGCCTTAAAAGGTTGAAATTTCTGTTCTTCGCCTCCTAAAATTGAACATCCTCTTCCATAAACGTTTGCAATTGCTGAGTCACAAATTCTGTAACCAGTTATTGTTGCAGATCGAATCCAATTATTTGTTTTTATTGCACAAGTACTGGTAATGCAGATATTCATTGAGATCTGTTTGCTAATGATCTCATCTATTGATCCATCAATGTCTATATTAATAGGTCTGCAGGAGAGACAAACACTAGAAGCACATGCATCAAGGATAAAGTTGTTAGGAAAGAAAGCAAGGAGTACTATGGTATATCATTCAAAAAGAGTTTTCGCTACACAGAGAACATGAAGATAGTAGGCTTTAGTAAAAATGTGTGGGATTACATCTGCTAAAGATGCTGCTTTGGCTGTAGAAGCTGGTGCTGATTATATTGGAATGATTCTGTGGCCTAATTCAAAACGTTCGATTGCAGTTCCTACTGCAAAGGAAATTTCAAGGGTTGCACTGGAAGATGGGGCAAAGCCTGTTGGGGTGTTTGTTGATGATACTGCTGACACGATATTAAGGGCTTCAGATGCAGCAGACCTTGAGTTTGTGCAGGTAACTAAACATTTAAGTTAAATGTAATTCCTTCAGCTGGTAATTGGTTCAAGTTATGCAGCTTCATGGAGATGCTTCAAGGGCTTCATTTCCAATATTAGTGAAAGAAAAACAGATGATATATGTTCTTCACGCTGATGAAGATGGAAACCTTTTGAACTATATATCAGACGAAGAATGTTCTTCAGTTGATTGGATGCTTGTGGATAGTGCAAAAGGTGGCAGGTAAAAGACATCATTCTTTTCATTACAATAGTTTATGACCTTCCTTTTATATGGTTGCACATTCATCCACTTTGTCATGGTGACCTTTATACATGTTTAGAGCTTTTAGACCTGCATCAGTTTAGGCAATCTACGTTCCTAATCGTAGTTTCATTGTTCCATCTGTATGAAATAGCTGGTAATTATTTAAGCAAATGGATACTTGTTAAGCTTTATCAAATTGAAACTACATAATTTTGTCAAACTTACTTTTCTTAGGTTGATAGTTAAAGTTTGACATGGTTATTAATGGGGAACATAACTCTTGTGGCACCATTTTGATTAAAGAGGAGTGTTTCTAATTAGTCCCTGTGGCAGGTCTGAACCATTAAGGGAATGAAGACAATAATGGATTTCTTGCTGTAAAATAATTGTGTTGTTTCTCTTATTTGGCCTTAGTAACCTACAACCCACACACTCTATATCCACGAAAAATTATTAAATGCTCCTGGGGCACCATGTGGCAGGTGTTTCAGGACCACTGAATAATTACTCTTATATCCACACACTCTATATCTAAGAACAGAAAGAGTGAATAAGGATTCGTACGCTGTGTGTGTCTGATTTTTAGTTTGAACACTATCATCCTCTCTCTCTCTCATTTTCTTTTTCTTTCTACTTTTTTGGGTGAAGGAGAGGGTGCTGGGTGGGAGAGGCGAGGGTAGTTTTCCCGTGTCATTGCCATTTGTTTAATTTGTTGTCTGTTTACCAATTCTTCACAGAATAAGGATTAGTTTTGCACCTTCATTTGTAGTAGTGTTAGCATCGTCATCATCAAGTCATTATCTTCTCTTGTTTTAGTCGTCTTAGTTTCTGGCTGGTCGGCCCTCACCATTTTGATATGTTTAGTTACTTTGTTTATTTAGTACAAATGACTGTGACAGGTCGTAGACCACTTATATTATTGTATTACATAATAAATAGATTTTGAGTGATTGAGATTAATACTCACTGGCTTTTATTTCTAGACAAAACAAACTAACTAGGCACTTCAAACTGTCATACAGATGACCTTACTATTGAATTCACTGGATATTAGATTATGAACGTATTCGCTCCATCTCATACCATGTTTGTGACACGAAGTTTAAGACGTGCCTGTTGGTACATCTAGGTATAATATTCTTCATATATTTTTGCTTAAAGTTGCACTTTAGATGCTAAAGAATAATTTATGAAAAAAATAGATTGGAAACTATTTTTTCTTAATGTGTGTTTTGAATGCCTTCAAGTCCATGCCACAAATATGCTTTTGAACCATAACACTCAAACCGACACATATTGCTACGTTTGGTTGAGAGAATGGAATGAACGAAGGAATGGAATGAAAAATAGTGTATTAAATGACTATTTTGGAGGATAAATCATTCCAATGGAATGAAATTTCATTTCATCCCTTTGATCATGTGAAAGGGGTGGGATAAAATTTATTCCAATGAAATAGATATGTATCATAATTTTATCATTATATTAAACCACTCATTCCCACCAATAATTAAACATATACTTAAAATAACTTAAAATCATTCCATTCCTTCCTTTATTCCATTCTTTCAATCCAAACTCAAAAAATAGGGAGTATGTGGATTCCTTTTAGGTTCAAAACTGAGACACTGAAATATAGAGATGAAATGCCACATTGTTTAGGCATAATATTTAGTGCAAAGTCAAGAAGTTCTTGTTACCTTAATTATTTTCATCACTCAAACCAAAATTTACTCCAATAAAAATGATTTGCTACTGTATAATATACGATGTTTCAGTAAAGTTTGTTTGTGTATTATACCACTTTTGTGCATGACATATACTTGTTGGCAGTGGTAAAGGGTTTAATTGGTCCCAGTTTAAGCTACCGCCAATTAAGAGTAAACATGGATGGCTCTTGGCTGGAGGGATCCACCCTGAGAATGTACATGAAGCTCTTTCTACTCTAAGGCCACATGGGGTTGCGCTTCAGATGGCATTCAGAAGGATAAGTCACGGATATCATCCTTCATGACTGCGGTGAATTCTGTAGATTGTGTTAGCTCGCAAAAGGAATTGTCAAGTTCTTAAATCTGGAATATGAAGGCTCTGGTAATTGGAAATATAGCCTGGTGTATCTTTTGCTTTTTAATGTATTACTCTCTCTTTATCTAATAGTACACCATTTTGAATCCATGTGTAGTTCATTCAAAAGTTGTAATCTTGTTTTGTGATTAGAAAAATAATCTCCCACATATATTATCGACATTATAGAAACTTCTAGAATATTTAATTGGCATGGATTACCTTGACAGCTACTCCCTCTTCCTCTCAAAGATTGTCATTTGCGTGTTTTATTTTTGTTTCAAAAATGCTTGCTCAGCAGACGAATACAATCATCTTGAATCATATTTGTAATATTTCGAGACAAAAATAAAATTCAAATGTACAATCTTTACAACAGGGAATAGTAAGCTGCCGGTTTTGCATCTAAAGATTGAATATTGTATTTCTCTACGCCAACTTGAGTACTTGTTTACCAATCAAGTTTTGTTTCACTTACCAAAACATAATTTGTTAATGTGGTTAATATCTTGTTATTTATTTTAATCAATTAAACTGTGTAAGTCCACCTCTAAGACAAAATTAGTAATGTCAACTCGTCTCAACTCATAAAATAAATATCATCTTTGTGGAATTAAAAAAAAAAATTTGTCAACATGGGTTTTGCTGAATATTGGCATTAGTGGGGAAGATAATTGGTGGATAATGATTCTGGTGCCACTGAAATTTTCTATGGCTCCATCAACTAGTTTAAAATGGATAAGTATATGTACATAAATTCGTGTCAAAACCCACTTTTTAATTGTAAGATGAGATGTAGTGATTGAATGTTGTGTATGTAAGAGAGAGAGAGAGACAATGATTATAGCCACAATTAGTTGTTACCCAATATCCAATAATACATTGATTTCTTTCAGTTTCAAAGATATACACAACTTCAAACAATTTTACCATGTCCTCCGTTATAAGAGAGCTAATTGAATATTTTTGGTTGCCCATTTCTTCTCATTGAATATATTGTGTGAACTGTCAAAAAAAAAGAACTGGTCGAAAAGAATCAGCAGCCTAAACAGGCTGCTCTTGTTACATTAAAAAATCTACACAGTTTCTTTCTCAGTTTTAACTTCCACCAAGCTTGGAATCTGCCTGGTAGTACACAACATCTCCGGTATCACTTACATAGTGATCTTGTTTCAAGCTTCTTATAAGCATTCCCAACAAGTGAAATGGCAGAGGCCCTGACTTTTTTGGCTCCCTGTAGTACTTCCCAAACACAGGCTTAGCCGCTTCCGTCTATGACATCAGAAATCAAAACCATTAGGAACCCCTTTTATTAAAAGTCGGAAAAAAAGTAGAATTTTTTTTATAGCCAATTTATGAATTCAAAGGGATACTCACAGCTTCTATTAAGTGATAATGTGGGATTTGAGGGAAGAGATGATGTACAACATGGGTTCCTATATCGTGGTGGATGTTATTGATCCATCCATAGTCGCGATCAAGCGTTGTCAGTCCACCTTTCAGATAACTCCATTCCTGTTTCAATCATATCAAAAAGATGTACCAGTTTTTTTTTCTTCCCAAAAATGATGACAAATTATTAACTTTTTTGAGGAGTTGTTTGATAAAAACTGAATGAAAAATTCTGAATAAATTGAATAAAATAGAAGTGTGATTGAAACTGAACACCGAAAAAAACTGCTTGTTAACGGATTCATATGAAATAACTGAATAATAATATTTTTCATTTTAACCCAAAATATGTATAAGAAAAATCATTCTTATTTTTTTTTTAAATATTAAGGTGAATGTAGCATTTTAAATTATGTTTATTTTATTTTTTCATATTCATACTTTAAAATATTTTATATCAATTTTTTTCTTCTATTTATGAGTATTTTTACTTTATTATATTAAAAAATTAGTAGTAAATTTTTACCACTCATAATTGTATAACAAATAATAAACAAATCATATTAGTAGAATATTTTGTATGCATATATATGTATTTAGATAAATAATAAATATGTATTTAAATAAATAATAAAACAAATAACAATAACAGGATTAACACGTATATGCATGCATTTAAATGAATAATAAAACAAATATATAGAATTCAATTAGGACTTAAACAAACATATAAACTTTTGAACAATTTTTTAATGGAGTATACAATTGGTAATATAATTTTAGGGGAAAAAATTAAAAAAATTAGTGACATTTTATCGATCTATAAAATCAAAACAAAAGTTTATGACAACATAAATTAAATTGGTTACTAATTTGTCAAAGAAAAATCAAAAATAATTATGTAAGTAAAAATATCATTCAGCACTACTACTTATTGATTCAGCCACAATTTTTTAACTAAATCGTTCATACTCATTCAGACGCATTCAAATTTTAAAAATTGTAAAACAGATACTCTGAATAACTTATTCGATAAGATTTAGATGCATTTAGACGTAAACAAACACAACCTAAGTTACTACACACAAAAGATTCACATATTCACATAGTAGTAAAATTAAGATTCCAATGCTTCTCTACGGGACTGAGGTGTTCATGAATATGAAATTTTTGATAATTAAAAAGACCTCAAAGCATACCTTGCCCCGATACCATGGAAGTTTGTCATCATGGCCATGATGATGCAAGTAGGTCACAAAATCTAGCCACATTACAAAAATCTGCAGTTACTATGTTACTATACAATCTTTAAATAAATTAAAATAAGAAGACCCAAAAAAAATAGAAGTTTGAAACAGTTAAGAAACTTTACTAACCCAGTAGGGAATGCCGTATAGTTTAAGCATTTGGACAGGACCCATAACAAAAGATAAACCCACAAGTAGGGCAGCCATTGCTGTCCAACAAGCGCTTGAGGTTATCACATCTTTCCTCTCACTTGGGACAAATAAATCGCTGTTAGGATCATAATGAGAGCCTTTCTTTCCTGGACTTCGACCCCACTGTAAATTAAACATAACTAATAAAAATTGCAGAAAAAATGATTTAAAAGTTCAGATTGATTGGAGTGAGTCAATTTTTAATAGAAGGCTCACCAGATAGAAAGGATAAGCAAGCATGGGGAATGGAAAAGTGAACCTAAATGTCTTGGTAGTGTCATCCAAACTGTTAAATAGCTTCTCAGGTAACTGGAAATTACATGAAAGTTGTTGATTAGCTTCTCGTCACTAAAATAATTTGAATATATCAAATTTCTCCCCTGCATTAAGAACAGAGTAATTAAATAGCTCCAAAAAGATTAAATGACTTCACCGGATGCCACGATTCATCATTCTCAACATGTCCATGATTCTGATGATGAGTTCTATGGCTAATTCTCCTGTTAAATTCAGCACAAACATAGTTTAGTCATAGTTTCATGGTATTTAAATTCAGTTTTCAATAAAATAAAAGAAAAATAAAAAATGAGCGGGGTTATGGGAGAACAAACCATCCATGATAAGGCACAAGAATTGAAGAATGAAGAATATGACCAGCAACACTATTTAGCTTAGGATCATTTGAAAAGCTTCCATGCCCACTGCAGAATAAAGTTTTAAAAAAAAAATCACATTAACACAAAGAACAATAAATAAACATGAATTTCAGCATCAAATCGCTTGAAGAAAATGCCAAAATAAGATATTTGTGACTTTAAATACTACTAGTTACTTTCCATTATAGCTATCGTTTAAAACATAATCACACGTATTAAGAAATCTATTAATACTAATGTTAGATAATTAATATTGGTTTGAAATTTTATTACTACTCATACACTAATTAATTAGTTATCTCTCTCTCAATTACTCCATCTTTAAGAGTGAAGTAGAAAATGATTAAAAAAAATCTCTTATGTATATATAAAACGTCTTATATTTTGGAAAGAAAAAAAACTTCTAAAAATGGAAAAGAAGGAGTACTTACCAATCATGGCCAAGAACAAATAGAGCCCAGAACATGGTCCCCTGAGCAACCCAATAAATTGGCCAAACAACCCAGTTATTAAAGTACGCCGCCGCAGCCGCCAATCCAAACACCACCAAAACATCTCTTACAACATAGCTCATAGATCTCCAAGGATTTTTAACAAAACAATGCTTCGGAATGGCTGCTCGAATATCCGATAATATGAATGGCGGCGGCGCTCCGGGATCAAATTCTGCTTCTTCATTAACCCCATTAATTCTCTCTCCTCTATTCTCCTCCTCATTTACAGCTTGAACTGTGAGTGGGACACTCACATTAAGTGCCCACTTTCTCCCTGAAGAATCCCCAAATGAAGAAACTTCCACATTTTCTTGTAAAAGTCTAATCTTTGAGGGCTTATTAGTACTAATAGAATAGATTCCCGTTCTGGGTCGGGTATAGATTCTAGGGAGAGGTCTTAACCCACATTCTGAAAGAACCCGACTCGCCATTAGAGACCCAGATGGTGAAAATGCAGAAGAATTCAGTTCTGGGTCTCTCACTCTGGACTCTACAGAGAGGGGAGAGAAAGAAGGTCGTAAAATTGAGGTCTTTACAAATATATAAAGGGAAATGAGAAGATAACACAAGGGATTATCTCCTTCAGTTTCAGACTCAAAATCTGCCAAGTTGCAGTCTTGTTGCAATTGCTTGTCTTCTTTCTATCTAGCTTTGAGCTATATATCAATCTATCAATATCTGTTTATAAACTAACGTATGAAGGCTTCTGTACAAATACACAAATAGAACATGAAATGTGTGCGTAAATTTACTTGTAATGGAAATTTATGTACAATTTTTTTTCAAGAATTGGTTTTTTAATGGAAGGTGTGAAAACAGAAAAGCAGTACAAATCCAGCTTGATCCAATTGTTCAAAATGGGAGTCGCCGTGTGGAAATTGAAAGGAATATGGTCAGATTTCTTTCATTAATTCAAAATTTAAATAAAGAAAGATTGTCCAAAAACTCTGTTTCCTTCATTCCATTTAAGATGATATCAGTTATTCTTTTCTTTGGATGCGTGTGAGATTATTTTAAGAGACTTTTCAGCATAAACTAATGGTAGCTTTTATTTATTTTTTTCTCGAATAAATATAAACATACAACAATTAAATATTATATTAAATATTATATCTATTTATATTATTAAAAAATAAGACATGATATTAAAATTTGAGTCCTCTTAACATGTGCCTTAAGTGCACATGCTAAGCGCGAAAATCGAGAGACAGAATCTACTAAATATTATTTATTTATATATATGCACTGAATTCAATATATTGGATCCACTAATATATTATTTTTTATATATTGAATTCAGTACAAATACATAAATAAATAATATTTAGTAAGTTCCGTCTCTCAGCTTCCGCACTTAACATGTGCCCTTAGGGCACATGTTAAGAAAATCCTTAAAATATTTGTCATGTTTTACTTTTTAATGATATAAATAAATATAATATTTGATTGTTATGTATATACACTTGTCATTTTCTCCCTATTTTCAATTGCTCAAATTATTGAAAGTCAAAATCATGTCCAAGAAAGCCTTCATGCTTAGTTTTTTTTTTCTTTTTTTTCTTTATGACTTTGAAATACGTCTGCATAACAATCAATCTCTCGAAATTATAAACAATACTTTGTGAACAATATATATAAAATAAAAGATAAATAATTTATAGGTCGACAAATTTATAATTAATTTAAATTGCGACGTAGATAAAAATTTAAGCAATAAAATAAAATAAACCAGAGCTTTATTTATTAAGATATGTGTATCGTTAGGAAGAGACGATGAACGTTCTATGCTAGTTTTGCAATTTGAGTTTTAATTTATATGTAATGATATATTACATGTATATCACAATCGAGGCTTTGGCCGGAAGGTACGACACTCCCCCTCCATAGTTTGTGAGCTCAAAGCCCTCTCCCGCAGCCACAATGTGGTAATGAAGTAAATAGTGCCAAAAAAAAGGTAAGTTAGGCCGAACTTACAATACGTTAGGCCTATAATTAAAGATTACGTAGCATATGTTAGAAAAAGTAGGCAATTAAAACAAGATAACTGAGTCGACTCTTCTACCTAACTTGAGAAGTTCAATGATTAATGATAAATTAAAGTTTAGATTTGATGTCGCATTTCGATAAACTTTAAAATGATAAGGTTTTAATGAAGCTATAGATATTATCTTCCTTTTAAAAATAGATTATTACTATTTTAGTTTCAACCTTTATTATCTTTTAATTAAAATTCAATCAAATAGAATTACAACATCAGCTTCAATTTTTTAAATTTTTACAAAGAAATAATTAGTTTATCGAAATTCAATAATAATAAGACCAACGAATAAACGCTTCAAACATTGTTATATTTCCTCCATTTTAAAATATAAAATTAATTTATTTAAAATGAAAAATGAATAAGATAGTTTATCTTATTGGAGAATCAAACACTTGCGTGTACATTTTTGTTTTTAAAGTCATTTAGAATAAATTAAACATTATTTTAATCTTATATGTTGAATTCAAAGAAGTATTATTTCCGGAAAAGTTGAATAATAAAATTTTAAAGTTTACTATTTTCAATTTATTACTTAAAAGTTAGTTAAGTTAGGTGTGATCCTCTTTCGGTCTCTTTTTCTCTCTTCTCTTTTTAGTCAAAAATATTTAACCTCCGTTTCAGATACGAGAAAAGTATTTTCTTTTTTAAAAAAAAATCTTCAAGGGAGAGTTTCATTACCTTTCCTCTTATTGAGATCTTGCATTTTCTATTTTGTAGATTTTTTTTTGTTGCTGTGAGAACTATTTTTTATTGTATTAATTGTCGGCGATAAATTTTTTTAAATTTAAATATGAAGTTATCATAACAGCTTACTATGTTGTTACTCGTGTTCAAGAACTATTCAAATATGTATATACTATTAATTTATGGGTCCGCTTAATGTGTGTCTTAAGGGCACACACTAAGCGTGAAAAACAATAGATGAGACCCGTTAAAAATTATTTCTTTATATAGTTACACTGAATTCAATACATGAGGTCCGCTAGTATATTATTTTTTTATACATTGAATTTAGTGCGCCTACATAAACAAATAATATTATACATCATTTTTTGCGTTTAGTGTATGCCCTAAGGGCACACATTAAGAAAATCCTTAATTTATTTATAGAACTTAAACTGTATTTCGCGTGATTTTAGTGTTCACTAATCGTTATAATTTATTCTCCTCCTACTTCTGAATTTATTATGTTTAAAAGTTATCATTTGTGTAATTTTGATGTTCACTAGTCGTTATAATTTATCTTCCTCCTACTTTTGAATTTATTATTTGTTTAAAAGTTATCATTTGTGTTCTTTGAACCGTAATCTTTCTATCATTTATAACAAATTATAATTTCATATATTTTAATTGTTTTAAAATAAATTACTAGCAAGTGTGTAACTCCTTTACGTAATATATATGATCTGACGACGGTTTGGCCCTAATAAAAAGGCAGGACATCTTGCAAGCATTGTTTCTTTGTTCATGGCTTGCATAAAATATAAAATACTACTTGAGTTTGCTTGAAATTTCTCTTTTATTATTTGTGGTCATAATATTACGTTTGGATCGAAAGAATAAAATAAATGAGATAATAAAATAATTTTAAAATATTTCAAATGTATATTTGATTATTGGTGGTGACTGATGGGTGATATAATATAATGGTAAAATTATCACATATATCAATTCTAATAGAATGAATTTTATTCCATCACCTTCTACATAAATTAAAAATAAAATGGATGGAATGAATTTTCATTCTATTAGAATGATTTATCCTCTAAAATAATTATCAAATACTTTATTTTTTTATTTTTTTATTTTTTTTATTTTATTCTCTTAATTAAAACGTATCATTGTAGTAAACTTGTACGTTATTTTGTGTTAAGTGACAAATAGAATATGATTGAGTGTGTTTTTTTAATCACATTGATTAGTTGAGAATTGAAATATCTTAAAAACACATGTAACGTTAAACAACTTCCTAAAAATTAATAGTAAAAATTTCTCTTTATTTTTTATAAAAACAGTTTTTTTTATCGAATTTTTTAGTTCACCTATATTTTATGCAATCATAACTAAACTAATAACTTCTTATTTTTATGAATAAGTATAAAATAAAAATATATTTTTAATATTTACACATTTTAATTTTAAAAAATCTTGTGGAACTATGGGATATAGTTTATTAATATTCTTAAAACAAAAATAAAATGGAATAAAGAATTAAATCAAGCCATTGAGTTTCATCCGAGAAAAAAATTATTTCATACTCCTAGAGCAAGTGAACAGTGTGTTTCTCCTTCTCACATACTTGTAGAATCCGTCTGTAGTAAGACCCACAAATATGTGAGAGAAGAAATATATTATTCACTGTCCAAAAAACATGGAATAATCTCCATGAGAGATATCTAGAGAGCAAGAGAGAGTTAGAAAACCAATCTTATTTCAATAATAAACTAAATATCTCATATTGTCTAACTCCCACAAAAATCCACAAAAATAGAGGTTTTAATTTTTATTGTCTCAAATGATATGATATCATTATATTAATTAAATATATATTTGTGGTAGATTGCAGTATAAAATATTTTTATGTATATTAAAACCAAGTTTTGCAAGTGCAAAAAGCTTAACAAGTTAAAGAAGATTTTTGTTTTGTACAAATAATGTATAAAGCTAAAACTATAGTATACATTTTTCATTCTAATTTATAAGATTATTATTGATTTTGAAAGTTAATTTGATACATTTTTAAACTCAAAAATAAAACTATTTATTATAAATTATATAAATAAATAAATAAATCTTATTGAATGAGTAATACTTTTTACATAGTTTATAATTTTTTTCATTGTATTAACTAAAACTAAAAAAATATATGTTAATTTTGAGTTTAAAAATGTACCAAGTTGACTTCAAAAAGTCAATAAAAATCTTATATTTTGGAATGAAGAGGGTATTAAAAGATATTGTAAAATAAATAGTTTCACAATGACTCTCATTCATAAAATTTGCTAATATTACATATATAATTTTATGGTATTTTCACTTCTAAATTGTCATGGTAAGTTCTTTTATTTTATTTTTTTGATCAACTGGTGCAAAAAATTAAAATATAATTAAACTGTAATTTGTTACAAAAAAATTAAAAAATTACAATAAAAGAATTGAATTCTTTCAAACAAAGTCACAAATAATCAAAAAAAAAAAAGAATCACTCATATAACAATAGCACTAGTGGACACCATAAAAACTCCTGAAGTAAAATCAAACACTACAAGAAAAAACATTATTTTCGAAGAAATGTCCTTCAAAAATTCAATCAGAACTATGCATGTCGAAAATAAATTCGTCGAAAATAGTTATTTCTGACGGAATTATTTCTCATAAAAATTCCGTCGGAAATAACTTATTTCTCGCAGAATTCACACTATAAAAAAAATGGCCTTTTGTGATGGCTCAAATCCATCACATAAATTCAAAAAATCATCATCAAAGATTTTTGTGATGACTTTAGCCGTCAATGAGGCTATCTTGTATACCCCCATCATGAAAGTCTTCCCATCATCAAAAGCTTTTTACACGTAATCTATTGTGATTGTCAAAAACCATCACAAGAAAATACATCATAAAAGTAGGATTCAAACCATCCCCCCATTTGCAAACTAAATAACGAGTATTATCACTATACCAAAGCCCAAATCATAATTATAATTTTAAAACAAAATATAAAAGGAAATATATATGAGTTGACTTATTAAACAAAATTAGTCTAACATAAGATTTGGTGATTGCAATGGCAGTCACAAATACTCTATAATGATGGTAAAATTAATCATCACTGAAAGCCATTATATATTTTATTGTTTTGTGATGGCTTAAAATTTCATCATAAAATACATTTTTTTTGTAATTGCAAATAAAAGTCGTCACAAAAATCTATCTTTTTTAATGATTGTCATGACCGTCATAAAATATTGTTTTGATTATTTATTTTATTAAAATATTGGTGATAACTTAAATGCAATCACAAAAAAGGTATATCCATAAGTAATGGCTTAGTGCGTTACAGAAAAAAAAATTGTGTTAAAATTTTGGTGATTGGCATAGCCATCACAATTATAATACATTGATTATAAAACTAGTCATCACTAAGAGCCATCATATATACTATTATTTTGTGATCACTCAAAAAGTCCATCACAAATTACTATTTTTTGCGATTGTTTTTAAAAACTGTCACAAAATTTCGTCACATATTCTTATTTTTCTAGTAGCGTCGGTCGAAAATTCTATCGAAAATAACCCTTCATTTTGTTAAAAACAAATTTTTTGCTTCTTCATGATTTTAAACCACCATAACAATAACAATACATGCACATGTTCTTCAAAATTCAAAGAACCCATAATGAATTTTAATGTGGAAAATGATCAGAATGATGGGGTGATGGATTAACAGTCAAACACACTAGTGTAATTGGAGAGTAACTAAATGGTGCCTTCCACTTATAAAGCTCATGGTATCTAGCACTATGGGATATGATAATTGAAAAAAAAAATAAGACTATGTCTGATACTAAAAGCATGATTGTCTTATAAAGCAAGTAAGGCATTTTGTTATTTCCAAAAGCACGAAAAAGATCTAGAATGGTGGTTGAATAAATACTTTTTAAAAAAATTAAATAATGAATTACCAAATAATTAAACAAGTTAATTTTATTGATTAAGTATAATAGAATTAGTTTGGAAACCCCTTCAAAAATTAAATAAAAATTCAAAGTTGAATTTAGTATAACTATAAAAACTAGTTACATTATGAAATCTTAGAGTGACAGATATTAATGTGCAGAAAAGCAAGTGCATGATATTAAAGAACATAAAGATTTTTAAGATGTTCGGAGTAGAAAAATTTCTTATTCATCTCTTCTACTCTAAGAGTAAGAATAATCCACTAAGGATGAGGGTTACAAATAATCAAAGTCACTAAGAACTATTACAACTCTTAATTTACTTAGAATCTTTCAAGTCGCAAAGACTTGGAATACAAAGATCTTATCGCAATCACAAAGAATAATGTTATTCCCAAAGGCACAAAAGAAATCTAGAATGGGGGTTGAATAAATTCTTTTTAATTTTTTTATAGCTAAAATGTTACCAAATAATTTAATTAATTAAGCACAACATAATTAGTTTAGAAAACCTCTTCAAAAATTATAAGAAATCCAAAATTCTAAATTTAGTGCAATTACAAAAACTTGTCACGGAATGAAATCGTAGAGTAACAGAGAAAATAAATTGCAGAAATATAAGTGTAGAAAAGTAAAAACAGTAAAATTGAATTTTTAAGAAGTTTAGAGTACAAAAGTTTTCTAGTCCTCTCTTCTACTCTGAGAGTATGGATGATACACTAGGGATGGGGAGTTACACATAACCAAGGTTCACTTACAACCAATACAACTCTTGGTTCACTTAGAATCCTTCAAGTCAAAGACTTAGAATACAAAAACCAATAATATCTACAATCACAAAGAATAAGAGGTTGCTTAAGGTGTTGTTAATTTTATTTAAGTCCTTTCTTCAGAAGTATTAGCGATAGGTAAGAAATTCTTCGATTGTAGGGTGGAATACTTTGAATACTTGAGCTTTTAAGTGCTTGATTCTTCAGGGTTAGTTCTTCTTGTTCAATGTTGTAGCAATCCTTTTATAATCAATCCTTAAGTTTTTTTCGTTGGATTGTTATCGTTACTCCAAATAACCTGAGACACTTGTCAATGTATAATTTCTTTAACTTTAAAACCTTGTTTAATGGACCACGAGCTATTGATTTCAATAATACTATATTTGGTGCAACAACAGAAATATGTTATTATCCTTACAAAGATAGTTATTGTAAAAGTTATGTTGTCTCTTTATTCTTATCGCTAACTCATTTGCATATTATCTTTGAAATGTGCGAGTTAAGGTTATATATATGACCCTTGTCATAAACCAACCACTTTCTTGTCAGACTCCTTAACTCTACGATTTTAGTCAAACTAACCTTTAGTAAAGATTCATAGAATTGGTTTTCTGATTGTACAATGAAAACCAAATGGAAAACCCTAATTTCATACACTGCATAAAAAATAAAAATACAACCACCAACAAATTACATACTCCAAAACAAACCCAACAATATATGGGAAAACAAGAAGGTTCTGATATATATAGAGATGAAGTAATAAATTAAATCAAAAGGAGTATTTGACCTTCACTATTGAGATGGAGGAGGAATAAAGCTGAAGCCGAAGCGATATATAGAAGCTCAGAGATGGAGAATCTAGATCTAAAGATGGAGAATAAGGGGAGAGCTGTGAAAGTGAGCCAAAAATTGCGAGCCTGGTTGAAGCCCAAGAAGACCAACTTGAATATTAATCTTTAATTGGATGTAATGAAAGACAACCATGGATGAGGAAGACAAATCAACCGTCGAAAAATTAGGGCATTTATTTAAAAATTAGGGATATAGTAGTAGGAGAGAGACGGAAAAGAGAGAGGAATGGACTGAGGAGGGATAGGGCTGTGAGCGAGTAAGAAAAGAGGAGAAGAAAAGAGAGGGAGGGCTGGATTAAAAGGGAAAGGGCGAGAGTGAGGACGACTGCTTCTCTGCTCTTGACTAATTAAAAACACGTCTTTAATTCCGATGAATTCATAATTAACTTATTTTCCACATAATATATTACGTTGAAAATAATTTTATCGAAAGTATCCAATTTTCTTGTAATAAAATCTTTAAAATATATTTTTTTAGTTTTAACAGAATGAGTTAAAATACATAAAGTCAATTATAAATAAATCATTTAATGAGTTTTATTAGTATAAAAAATAAAACTACTCATCAATTTATTTAATTTTGTGGAGTTATTAAAGATAAATTTTAAAAAAAAATCGTCCTTTTGAGAACGAATAGAGTAATAAAATATGCAAATATGAACCGTTCTTTAATACGGACAACGGTAGAATAAGCCACCACGATAACGTTATATCTAAACGTGAACAATTTATCTTCAACAATTCATAAGGCTGTAAAATGAACCAAACTGTTTGGGCTGGATTTAGGCTCGACTAGAAAAAATGCGAGCGAGACTTGAATTCGTTAATAATATAATCCAAATATGAGTATAAAAAATATTTCAAATAAAAATACGAGTATAATATAAACAAGATTGTACTCAACTCTTTTAAAATTCAAAGTATTCAATTTTTTTATTATGATTCAATACATACTTAGGGGGTGTTTGATAAAACTGAATGAAATAGTTCTAAATGTTTAAGCAATTTAAATGAGCTGATTGAAGTAGAAATCTGAATATTAAATGAAAAAAATTGTTAGATAATTGACATATTTGAAATATCTGAATAACAGATTTTTATTCTTTTACCAATCTGAAAAAATTTAAAATTGTTGTAAATTTATTTAATATTACTTAATATAATAGTTAATATTGCAAAAAAAATACTAAATATAAAATATTTCATTCAGTTGTTGGACTTAGCCATTCAGCCAAAAAAAATAGACTTAGTCATTCAGTCCAAAAATATGATCGATTTAGCCATTCAGAAGATTTTTATTCAAAACAAATGCACTGAATGGCTAACTGTGACGCTCCCAAATCCGGGTCCCTCGAACAACGGGTTCGGTGCTCATTATTCATCACTTGACAAGCATTCATAGACTAAATCTTCAATAATTAACGAAAAATAAATATAAATTCATTACAAAACGTACTATCAATCCCAGATTTCACTAACCTTAAATACATCACAATTACCTTATAACCAATAAGGTTTACAGCATAAAAATATAACTAATTACATTTACTCGTTCGCCTTTCCTTTGTCTTTGTATTCCTTAGATCACTCGAGCTTAACTGAAAAATAGTTTATGATATAGTAAGGGTGAGCAACTACTTTGCTCAGCAAATTTAAATAAACAATAAACAATATATCATAAATGAAAAAGAATTCACTTTTGAAACTTTAACAATATTTAAGAATTATGAAGACATACAACTTTGAATAGCAACTTTCAATTGATTTAACATACTGCTTCTTTATGTTGAATGGTCACAAGACTGTGAACATACATTTTGAGTATTTATAATACCTTGTAGACATAAGACTGTCATTTCATTTTGAATATTAACAACAATTTCAATTGCAATATCCGAAGATAGGTACTCTTGGTAATCAGCCTATCGTACGTTTATATTTTGCACATTATAACCATCCAATTTTGTTTTGACTAAAATTATTTCATCTGACTGTAATTTTATCCTCTCATAATGATTTGTTCATTTCAGTTTTTCCCATTAGATTCCGCACCACAACAATATGGTTTGGACTAGCTTCAACAATATTCAGATTTATAAATTTAACACATACATGGTCTAGCTGAAACAATTGGTATAGATCTTCCTCTTTAAATAGTTCATAATAAGAACAGTCATAATAACACATTCAATATCTAGCCGAAACAAATAGCATAGGTATATCTCATTAAATAGTTCATTTTGAGAACTCGTCATTATAATTCATGTAATATCTAGCCGACACAATTGGCATAGATATTTCTCTTTAAACAGTTCATAACGTGAACAGTCATACAAATGCACATAAGTGCAATTATCAATAATAACATAGATATGAAATAATTCTTAATAATTATTTCATCATGTACTACGAAATTAATTTCAATTTCTAGATACTTAACATAATAGAAACAAGTATATGAAACTTACATAATGAAACGAGTTTGGGTTTCAGAATAACTTGCCAAATAAATACAAGTTAAGGTTCACAGAACTTGCATGTTCCGCTGACTACTGATATTCAACTTAAAATAACTTTCTTTTGATGACCAAACATTTAACAACATTGATCCTCCAAACAGCATATCATATACAGGTTTACTTTATATTAATAACCTTACCATACATGTATTAAATCATTTAACACTTAATCTTAACCTTAAAACACTTAATAATATTATCAACTTTTGATAATATTTTAATCACATAATTATCACCCAATCATATCATAATATTATCACATTTGATAATATATTAACCACAAATAAATATTATTAATCGTTTTATAATATTTATAACCATTTATGAATACTATTTTAATAATATTTCATTCAATCATCAATATTATTAATCATCTAATAATCCTCTTAATCTCTTAATTATTTAAAACACTTATTAACATTATAAATAATTAAATAATGTCTTATACTCTTTCCAATAATATTATTTATCAAATAATATCTTAATCATTTATAAATATTATTAACAAATTAATAATATTTTACCCTTTTAGTAATATTATTAATCTTTTAATAATATTTTAATCGTTTTCAATATTATTAATTATTTAATAATATTCTATTCACTTATTAATATTATTAACCATTTAATAATATTCTATTCACTTACTAATATTATTAACCATTTAATAATATTTTAATCCTTTATTAATATTATTAATTATTTAATAATATTTTATTCATTTATTAATATTATGAACTATTTAATTATATTCTATTCACTTACTAATATTATTAACCATGTAATAATATTTTAATCCTTTATTAATATTATTAATTATTTAATAATATTTTATTTATTTATTAATATTATTAACCATTTAATAATATTCTATTCATTTACTAATATTATTAACCATTTAATAATATTTTAATTCTTTACTAATATTATTAATCATTTTATAATATTTTATTCATTTATTAATATTATTAACTATTTAATAATATTTTAATCCTTAATTAATATTATTAATCATTTAATAATATTTTATTCATTTTCTAATATTATTAATCTTTTAATAATATTTTATACCCTTACTAATATTATTATTCATTTAATAATATTTTTATTATTTAAATTTTGCCTAATATTAATATTTTATTAAATCACATTTTTTGATCTATTTTTTATTTAAAAGATTCGAACCCGTTTTATTTGGCCCGACCCGACCCGGTTAATAAACTATTAATTTTCAAACAGTCTGTACCACCGTTACGGCGGTGACCGGCAGAGTATTTCACTACAGAGGTGGTGAAACCTACCGCTACGGTGGTAGTTCTGATTTTCAAACCAAAAAATTTTTAGTGTTTCACTGCGGCGGCGGTGAGACCTACCACTATGACGGTAGTGCTGATTTTCAAAACTCTAATTTTTCAATTTTATTTCTTTGGTTTAATCTTTCATAAAATATGCAATACATGATCAAATGATCTCAAATCTATTTTCTTAGGTTCCTAACTTCATATTCTTTAAATTTTCAAGAATCAAACAACTTTCAAAATCATTTTTAACAACAAAATCAATATCAACCATTTAGGGTTTCTAAATGACAATTTTTACCAAAAATCTCATAACTTCTTCATTTTAACTTCAATTTTTGATGATTCAAATTTTGTTATGATCGAAGCTGACCCATCTAACATACAATACACAAAAATCACATACACAATTTATATATCATAAGTCACACGTATCTAACCTAGGTATCCAACTAAGGTTTTAAAAAATAAATATGCTCATATGATATTTTCTTCCATCATTTAACATATCACACATGTTAGAACACATATCTAGCATATTTAACTAAAGATCTTCTTCACATAGATCATTCCATAACCAAGATTACTAAAACTCATATATAAGGAATGTCGACGCCGGAAAATCGTTTCATTTTTTATAATTTGCCCTTTCCAATTTTAGCCTTTGGGTTTAAGATGTGATCTTGAAAAGGGTCGGCTTAAGTGTCGACGGGGTTTAAAAGATTGATTTTATGATGAGCCAATTGACCAGAGCCGTCAGTTGGTATATTTGAAATTGATGTACCAACTCATCCGAATTTTGTTTTCATAATCGTAATGGATCATATGTGACTCCGAATTAATTGGTCTGCAAACCGAGATTCATAGAGTTCGGGGGTTTGCTTAAGCGAGGGGAAGGTGTTAGGCACTCCCCGACTTCCGTGAAAACACGGTTACCACTATCTTAATGCTTTCTTGTCCTTTAAATCCTAAAATGTGTGTATGCACGCGCGCGTGTGTGTGTATGCGTGTGTGCCTATGAAAATCGTTGGAATGCTTTATTTTCGAAAATACTTCAGAAATCTTGTTGACCCTATGCACGAAGGATTCGATTCGTTTTGAAAAATTCATTTTTAAGCTTTAGTTTTGATAACAAAATCTTTAATGATGACATTTATAAAATAAGATTTTCGAATCCTTCGTCAAATAGGAATGGAGCTCATCCGATACTTTCGATTTTATTTTAGCCTACGCGTGATCTAATATCCTACTTTGATTGATTTTATGAAAATCTTTACCATTTCATTGTAAAATCATTTTCTCGCGTCAAAAGGGAAAACCAAGCATTAAAATGACGTTGGAGTTATTCATGGGCATGTGAGCCATCCAAATAACCCCAAACGCCCACAATCGCACATTTCACTATTATAGGGCCTTAAACCCGATTTTCGGTATCGATATCGCTTTAAGGCCCAAAAGATACATTTTACATCGAAATGACTAATAACAAGAATCACAATCAACCCAACAGTCCATCTTCGGGATTCTATTAATAGCCTTGAATCGGTATTTCAAGGCATTAATTTCATCCCTAGGCTCACAAACGCAATATCACAACAAAATATTGAAATGATCAAAATGCCCACACGGACATCATCGGAGGGCTAGGCCGTAAAAATGCACGCACGTGCTCCTTAGCCAACCTCGATCCGGGCTTATTTAATGAATTAAATCCCAAATATTGCAACGAGGCCAATCCAATACAATAATATTTACTCAATCAAATAAAATCTAGATCTTATAACCGGAGCTCACATAGGTGAGTCCAAATTATAAATCTAACCCAATAACACAAATATAATCGGTAGAAATGCTCAGATAATACATGGAAACAAATATTAAATAGCACAATTCCAAAAAATAACAAAATAAACGGTAGATATATTACAATAGAGTCAACATCGTACAAATTGAGCCTTTTCACCTTGAATTCGGAAGGAGAACCGAGAAAGAGCTTCAATACACCATGGATCTAACTTTTGACACCCAAAGATTAAACAAAAATAGACTAGATCTACTATTTAATACACTATGGATCTCTCTTTTTTTTCCTATTCTTTTTTTCTCTTTTGCTCTCGGATGCCCTCTTTTTTCTTCTCTCGCGTCCCCTTTTTCTTCCTCCCGCGTCTGATCAAGAAATGAAACTAGAATAGGCGATTTAGAAACTCAGATCTTGGTCGCGGGTGCAGCTGCGACCAGCTTCGGTGCTTCCTCGATTTTGGTGTACTGATGTCGGTTTTTCGTTTTTTCGCTGGAAGACTCGTATTTTGCAATCCGGAAATCCCTGGGAAATGTGTCATATTGTTTTGGGAGGCTAGTTCGGAGGGCTGGGACTTGATATAGAATTTGCTATTTGTACTTGGCGTAAGCGTAGTGGCCATTAGTCGTCTTTTGTAATCAAATCAAATTCTTCTGGATCAGCTGTTTGCCTCGCCTCAAGTATCCTAATGCTCGTTGTTCGTTGTGGCGGCTTTGACCGTAAGTCGTTGGGGTGGCTTCGTGTTGGGGTCCACCTTCTTTTTCGCATGTCGGGTCAAGTCACGATTTTGCCCTCCTGCCAGGGTTAGTAGAGAAGTGCAAAATTTGGGTGTCTACAAGGAAAATAATAACTAAAGTTTGAGAAACTTTTAAACCTTCTATGGAGATCTTCTTCTTGCTACGTCTCTTCCTCGTTCTTGAGTGAACCACTAGAACACTAGCTCACATTTACTAACACTCAAAGTGTCTTTGCTCTTTAGAACTCTTACAAAGTTCTCAAAGAAGCTCTCTCTCTACAAATGCTCTCAACTCTCCTATACTTGGTAAAACACAAATGACTAACAAACTTCTATAAGTCTTTCACCCCCTCTATTTATAGCAATCTAGGATTACATCATTAACTCTCTTAATCAACTAACATAAGAGAAAATTAATTTATAATCTTACCTGTTGTTACCATGAATGACCATTTGATAGACATTTTGAATGACCATATGAATGACTAGGGTGGTTTAGGAGTTGTTGAACCACTTTGTACTCAAAATTTACCAAATAAGCAAACTTCAAATTCATGTGGGACCCAAAATTCAGGAATAGCTCCATAAATCCACCAATTTGGCTTTATTTTTATGTCCTATATAATTATATAAGCATTCATATATATACACTAATATATGTATATATATTCACCTATACATGCACATTAGGCTCCACTTTGGACCTTGGAATTAATTTTAATTGGACTTTGAATTACCATTGTTTGGGCTCAACAAATTAATTCATTTGGACTATTATATTAATTCATTTAAGTCATCACACTTTGGCTCCTAATAATTAAATCAATTGGTTAACTATGGTACTTGAAATATAAACAAGTATTGAGCTAGTTTACATTAATTTAGACTCATCATATATTTTATATATGGTTCACTAATTAAATCATATAAGGCTACCTCATTGGGCTCGTTAAATAAACACATTAGTTTAATTACATAATTCAATTAGACTTGTCATTTATAAGTCAATTGGAATACTTAATTGAGTTAGTTTACAAAACACTATTACTCACTAATTCTTGGGTTTGTTTTAATAAAACCCTACTACACATTAATAGAAGTACTTTGATTTGATTAAATTAAATTCATTAACTGCCTCTTTTCATTAACTCGGGTTTATAATATAGTTACTCATACACATACAATTATTCTCGCATTGAGTTATCTTTAATAATTCATTTATTTCTTCATTCTCATTAATCATACAAGTAATTCACTATTTCACTATATATCTTCTTATTGGTCATACAAGGTCATCATTTAAGCTTTGTGATCTTATCACATATGCTTTTCATGCATTCATTTCCATTCTTTTAGTTAATTCAAATAATTTTAATTAACTAACTTAATATAACTCATCTCATAACATATATACATACATACTCCATTTCGCACATCATATTTTTCTATAAAAATAAATACATAAAAAAAAAAAATTAAGTTTGTAATTTTTCAGATTATTACATATTAACCGATTCAGTCATTCAGATACATTAAGCTATAAAAAGACAGTCCCTTAATTTATACATATTCGAATAAATACTCGATGCATCCTCTTATAATATATACACAATTTAATACAAATTAGAATAATTAGTTATTATTTCTTTATTTTTTTTAATATTAATTGCAACTTTATATTTGCAAAATGTAATTATAAATATATTTTTTAATTTTTAAGTAAAATAATAAGTTCAATTGGTAATTATATACATTATAAAGCTACTTTCTATGTGGAGACTCGAATTCGAACTTAAATTTGAAATTCGCGAGTAGTTTGAATATAATTCGATTCGAGTTAGAACGAATTCGAATAATAAATATTCGAGCCGAGTTGAATATGAGTAAATATAATTCGAATCCGAATCAAATTTGAGTAAGAATTTAACATTTCGAACGGAATCCGAGTAGTTCTCTATTCGGTTTAGTTCGATTCGTTTACACCTTTAATAATTTATACACTGAAAAATTTTGCACGATCAAAAAAAATCAAATTGTATAAAAATGAAGAATAATTTATTAGATCAAAATAAAAAAAAAATCTAAAAGAGATATCTCGGAAAGGAAAGCCTTCTCCAAATCTAAGATGAAAATTAAGATTCTTGATTATAGAGAAACGAAGGGGGAAAAAGAGATTCATGTTAGGTTTTTGAGTATGGAATAATTTGTCGAGATTTGACTTAACATAAGATAATTAATATAATAACAATATATGTATGCCAAACACATTTCAGATTAAAAATTTAATATGTGAGGTACAGACATTTTTTATTTTATAATTTTTTAGGTAATTCAAAAATATTTATGTATAATAATTGTTGAGATTTTATAATTAAATTTGTATTAAATAATAACATATCAAATTGTAAATATCATAGCAATTTATATATAAATAATAGTATTGCTTAAACATATCATCATAACGTGAAGTTTTTTAATCAAATCTTAGTAACTATTAGTATTACTAATACATGCATACGTTTTATTGGTTAATAAACAGTTGTCGCTTTAATCTATTTTGGTCAATTTAAAAACTAGATGTATTTATAAAACTTGATAAAAAGAAAAGACATTAATATCTTACCAATACTAAGATTTCAGCACCTATCGTTGATAATTAAAATAAAAAATAATCCAATTAAATATTTAATATTTTTGAGTCAACTTGGTTGAATAATATCAATGACTGCCAAATTAACTCAATTGATCTTTCAATTGATTGAAAAGTGAACTCAAGTCTTACTTTAAAATATACAAGCATGGTACCCTGTGCAAGGGACATACAAGTTTGTGAAATAGTTAATGAATAATATAAATATATTTGTCAACAATTCAATATATAATTTAATGATCAACTTCATTCATTATGCTATTACATAACGATTTGGTAGAGTAAAATCACATTTTAAATATAGATTTTAATAATTCTTATAGATAAACATAACCCCTTCAAAAATTAAATTAAATTAAATAAGTTAATTTAATTAATTAAGCACAACACAATTAGTTTAGAAAACCCCTTCAAAAATTATAAGAAATTTGAAATTCTGAATTTGGTGCAATTGCATAAACTTGTCATTGATTGAAATCGTAGAGTAGTAGAGAAAATAAATTACAAAAATATAAGTGCGTAAAAGTAAAAATAGTAAAATAAGAATACGTGAACTTTTAAAAGGTTCAGAATATAAAAGTCTCCTGGTCCTCTCTTTTACTGCGAAAGTAAGAATAACCACTAAGGGATGAGGGGTTACAAATAACTAAGGTTGACTTACAACCAGTACTAGGGGTGCACACAAAATCGACCAAAATCGAAAAATCGACCGAACCGAACCAAACCGTTACTATTTCAAACCGAAAAATATAAAACCGAAAAATCGAACACTATAAAACTAAAAAACTGAAACTAGTTCGGCCGGTTTGGTTTGGCTTCTAAAAAAACCGAAACCGACCAAACCGACAGAACAATTTAAAATTATAATATAATTTATATACTTTTCTAATAAATATTTATTTTATATAATTATATGTTTTTATTGTGACGAATTTACAAAACTTCTATCCTAGTGAGTGAGTTAGGTGATTTTTGTTTTTCGGATTTAGAGAACTTCTATTATAATTAGTAGTTATTGAGTTAGTGATTTATTAATTATTATGAAAAATTGACAATATAATAAATATCAAATTATCAATTACGGAACCGAATAACCGAATAAACCGACCGATTTAACCGAAACCGAATAAACCGATAACCGATTACAATGTAAAAATTTGGGCGGTTTTGGTTTTTAATTTTTTATAACCGACTTAAATGGTTTGGTTATTTTTTTTCCCAAAAAACCGACCAAACCGATCGTGTGCACCCCTAACCAGTACAACTTTTGATTCACTTAGAATCATTTAACTCACATATTTAAAATACAAAAATTACTAAGATCTACAATCAGAAAGAATAAATAGTTGTTTAAGGTGTGATTAATTTGATTTAAGTTATTTATTCAAAAGTATTAGTGGTAGGTAAGAAATTCTTAGATCGTAGGGTAGAGTAATTTGAATACTTGAGCTTTTAGGTGCTTGATTCTTTAGGATTAGTTATTCTTATTCAATGTTGGAGGGAGAGGTTTGTAAATAAAAAAAATAAAAAAATTGAGAGAGAATTTTGTAAAAATAATATAAATGAGAGAGAGAGTTTTGTTAAAATAAAATTTTGACGGAGTTTTGTAAAAGTAATACAAACCCATCATATGGTTTTGCATTTCAATCGTACAAATACGATTCGTATATATACGTGCTTACGAGTGTCTTAGACATTTCACTCATACAAGTGCAATTGGGACTGAAACTGGAACCGGACGAAATCTCTCTCTCGCCCATCATCTTCTTCATGCTAATTTATCAGAGGTAATTCTCGATTTCATCTAATTTGATAAAAGCCCTCATTTTTCACTTGGCTCCCAATTGTTTTCTCTCTTGTTTGTTTCATCTATCACTCAAGTGGTTTAATCACAATTCATTATTCACTGAACAAGAACGCATACAAAAATCTTTTATACTTAATTTCAATCTATTACATTTCTATGTATACGTTATAAAGTAAACATATTTAATCTTGAATTTGGAACTGATTAATCATCAATGTTAGGTACTTGCAGCTTGGAATTTGAGCTAGAGCAAACCCTCTGCCCCAATGAGGAAAAGGGCTCGAAAAAATGAAAACAAGGTGATCTCACAATTGGTTTGCATATTAGAAACTGGAATTGTGTAATTTAAATTGCTTATTGTACTGATTGTTTAATTGTATCAGTAGTTAAGTCATTTCTGTGCCACCACTGTACTTTTCATGTTTTTGACTTTAATGGCATAATGCCATACAGGCTAACGATGCCCATTTTGTACAGTGTTGTCTTACACTTATTCAATTAGAGTAAATTTTGTGCTAATCAGTCACTCAATTATGTGATTAGGGAGACTGTAAATCCGAGGATTGGATCAGTCAGATACCAGATGACATTCTTGTCATTATATTGTCTCACTTATCACTTAAGGAAGCGGTTGTTACTAGCCTTCTCTCCAGACAATGGAGGTACTTGTGGACTTATATCAGTGGAATGAATTTTGATGCTAATGCAGCTTTGGATAAAATTGCAGCAGAACCGAAACTGCGTAGAGTTGAAAGGCCAAAGTATATCAATTGGGTCAATCGGGTTGTGGGGAAGCATAGAGGTGTTACTATAGATGAATTTAGGATTTGTTTTGATTTGGATAAAAGTTCTAAAAGTGCTATTGATAGATGGGTTAAGTTTGCAATAGGAAAGAGGGTTCAGAGGCTTGAGTTGGACTTGTTAGAGAGAGGAGAGACTCTTCGCCAACCGTCACGTAACTATGTTTTTCCTTACAAGCTTTTGACTCAAAATAAAGATTCTTCCTCGAAAAGATTGTATTTGAATATTCTTAGCATGGAACCCTGTACATTGATTGGGCTTAAGTTTCTAAAAGATCTTTCTTTGAAGTGCATAAATGTTAGTGAAAAAGCTCTGGGGAATATCTTAGCCAATTGTCCAGTTCTTGAATCATTATCTATGCATGGCTCTGGAGATTTGGTAAACGTAAGTATCAGTAGCCCATCCCTTATGTTGAGGAGCTTAGAAATAGTTTTCTGTCTGGGGATAGAAACTATTGAGATATGTGGTACAAACCTTGTCTCATTTAGCTACTTGGGTCCGGGGATAAATTTACTTCTTAAGAATGTTCCAATGCTTGATGAGATTTCTATTGGCCAGGGATATTCTGGCTTGGAAAATAATGTCTTTGGCCAGATTTCACACTGTTTGCATCAGCTAGAGGTTCTTACTTTGGACATCTATCGCCCTGAGGTTAGTAAGTACAATGGCAACTTGATTGTTGCTGTCCCTTGTTGATTATCTGATCATGGTGCTTTGAACTTGGTTGTGTTTTCAGGAAAATATTAAGCTTCTTGAATTTCCAGAACTGCCCAAACTCAAGCAGTTAATATTAAAAGTTGGAGCGTGGGGTGATGATAGTCTCCTTGACTTTACTTCCTTAATAGAGGCATGTCCTTACTTGCAGAAATTTGTGTTGCAGGTGCATGTTCTAACTATTTAGATGATAGTTTCTGGACTAGTTATACATATGCTATATTCTGTGGTTCATTGCAAAAATAGTTATGCATAAATTGTTTTCCATTATGTTTGTTGTGTGTAGGATACCAGAAAAGCAACCCTTTGGTATTAAAATGTGGTTTGTTGGTTGCTCTGACTATCCGATTAACTTCTATCTTATTCTTTAAGAAATTATAACGTCGTTGCAATGTTTGTTTCATAAGCTTTCCATGTTAATGTAAGATTATAATGATATTTCTTTCCTATATTTATTTGATAAAATCTAATTCGGGCAACAGAGAACTGAAAATCTTAAGAATTCCAAGAATAATGCATATGAACCTGAATCGTACCTTTTTAGCACAGTAGAAAAGTTCTAACATGGCATCTTATCAGATGGAGTTAGGAGCTAAATGTATATAACTAATAACAAGAACTATGTACTTGTTTGTATGTCAATGTGACAACGTCCAAACCTTTTTCCATTTTCTTGATTTAGACAAAATTTTGAAAATAATAAAATGTGGAATGTAGATTATATTTTTGATTGGTGATACTCCCATCAAGGAGATGGGGCGATTTTTAGAAAGGAGGTATCAGTTATATGCTTGAAAAGGGAAACCTGATGGAAGATTATACACAGTTACATGCAATACCTATATCAGCAAGAACTAACAAAGAATGATAAAATGGAATATCTTTCCATTGAAAAGGTCCAGTTCTTTTACTCTCCTCCAATGTCAATAGAAACTCTAGTGCATCATGTTGTTGATGTTGATAATTATAGTACAGTCTAACAAGCTATGTTAAGGTTTGCTAGGGTTAAACTCATATCAAAGGGCTGGGTTAATGTCTTGTGGTAACGATGGATTAATATGGTAGATAGAAGATCTTAACTTGATGAGTTCCAAAAAAATAATAATCGTCGTAATTTGTGGATTTTGAGTTGTTAGGATCATTTTGGTGAAAGTCAATAAAGGAACATACAAAGAGCTGGTAGCAAGTTTTAACAATATCTACCGCATTGTAGAATTGTATGAGGAAAAGGAAGAAATAGAGGACTAAAGAAGATCTGGAGTATTTCACTGAGATCTAGCAAATTAGCCCAAGTTAATACTCGAAGCTTCAAAATCATTGCCAATTGACTAAAAAATTTATATCTTTTTGTTTTTTTCTGAAATGGATTGAATAGTTTTTTTCATTAAGTGTATGGATTGAAATATTACATATAATGTACTCTCTCAGTCCTAAAATGATAGTTCTATTTGCCTTTTTAAAAAAAAGAAAAAGAAATGCAAATTAAGGTTTGTCAACTGCGCCCATGTACATAATTTTTCCCAATCAGTCTTGAGATTTAATATATACAAAGAAATTGTTGGAATCTAATGGCTAAGTTTGTTTCTGCTAAACGTTAGTATGCGTAAGAAAAAGATGGTCAAATGGGATTTGCTTTGGGATGGAGAGAGTATAAACTTTCGCTGTAGAAACCAACTACACTCGCTCAGAAATAGGTAAACTTCTTATTCTTTACCTCGTGAATATTCTAAAATCATCAAGACCTCAGGAAACAAAACAATGTCATCTGACATTTTATACAGCTAACTCATGGACCTATATGGTATAATGCGTTCAAGAATTATTGGAGAAACCAAAAAGGCCCTTGACACCTAAAGTCTGTTAAAACAATAATAATTACGGTCAGTTGCTAATAAGCCTAATATCTATAAATTTAGGTAAATTAAGACTTGATCCGATTCTAAATTACTTGCACAATGTTTAAACCATGCTCCATTTTTGCTAAATATTCTTTAATATATTTATTTTTATCGTAAGATCTTGCACCTTTGTGAACTTAGATAAGGTGTTCAGGGTAGGAGTAGATTGAAAAATTAGGATGTGTCTCCAACTCTAGTAGCTGAAGCCATACTTAAACTAAGTCAAGAATACTCAATTTCTTCTGCCATGTTTTCTAGCACAACATTATTGTTTTGTGCTCCAAGCTTAACCATCCATTGTTCACTCGGCATGGAAGCAAGAATTCAATAAAAGAGGCAATGAATCTCTGGCAATGTTCCCATCATAAACTTTTGGACTCGTAAGTGTCTTTGGCTTCTAGATCCTGTAATAAGTAAGCAAGAAAAAAGAGATCTACATGAAACAGAACCAAATTTCTGAATACCTTGTTTACAATTGTTTGCAATTATGTGTTCTTTGCAGTTTGCAGGTAATTATTATTGTGTTTGTCTTGTACTAAGTGGATAATGTGCTTTTAAAGGTCTTTGCATATATAATTGAGGGAGGGAGGGGGTGGGCGGCGGTGTATAGCCCCCTTCATCTTAACAGAGGAGTTATTTAATGTTTGTAGCCTGTAGCTCTATACTTTTCCAGATATCAATGGCAAAAATGAAGAGAAATTCCAGGATAAGTACCAAGGGTGGATGTGAAGTTATCATTCATTCCAAATGTTGGAAACCAGGATATCTATAGAGAAGGAGGGAAAATAAATACAATTCAACATCTTACTAAAGTTCTAGGTTTGAAAACTCTCTTGAGTGGTACTTCAGGTTGAGTAGATTCTTTCCACTTACGCTTTTAGGATGTTTAATTATTGGCTAGGTTAAATGATAGCTGATCTTTTTCTTTCCTCCCCCTTCTCTTTCTCTCTCTATCAATCATAGTTGTCAAACTGTGAATTGTATCGTATATCAAAAATTCAAAATGATAAATGTGATAATATATATTTAAACATATAAAACACACAATTTATTAGACAATCAAGTATATTAGCTTGACTATATATAAAAGTAGTCAAGAAAATATTAGTATAGACTAAAAATAAATATTAAAGTTAAATAGTAGCCAAAATACTCTAAATTGATTTATTAGATATTATTTTAGCAATCTTTATATTGTAACAAGAGAAAATAAAAATTCATATTCACCTTAAACTATAAACAGAAGAGAAGAGTTCAAATTAACAAGTAGAGATTTATGTATCCGCTTATAGAAAGTGACGTGAAAAATAAAACTACATTCCGAAGAAAAAGAAGAAGATATAAAACTCTAAAAAGTGATTAAAGGCTCATCAAGCGATATAGAATATGTTTGTGCTAAAAGACTTTTTCATTTGAAATGGTGCATAAAACATTTTCAAGTTGATTGCTAATTTTAAAATATATAGTGCATTGTATCGTTTCGTAAAAATTGTATCGAATCGTAACTAAATCGTTTGATACAGTGTCATTTTCAATTCACCCTACGATATGTACCGAATTATCTCTGTATTGTATTATGCGATACTTATGGCATATCGTATGATTCTGATAACTATGCTAGCAATCAGTTATCTATCTATATATCTCGTTCTCTCTCACCAGAAGAGGAAAAAAAAGTTTAAGAAAAGCTTAGCTGTTTCAGGTGAGTGTTTTACTTTGATTCTTGTTTCTAGAGGAAGTATCAGAAATTTCTTGTTTTGCTTTTTGGCAGTTAATATGGATGTCACCATCTAAGAAAAGAAGAAAAATAAGGCAGGCTGCAAAGTTTCCCCATCAACACCTAAAGTTGGTGGAAATGTTTGGGTATTATGGTCGTACCAGTGACGTTGAACTTGCTGAATACTTCATTCAGAATGCTGTTGCACTTAAAAGAATTGTTATTGATCCGCGCAATCAAATATTGGAGCGAACCCCTGTAGGAAATGAAAAAGTAAAGAGGGAGGAAGCTGCAAGAACTCGTGCAAAGCAGCAGCTAGAAACAAAAAAGCTTCCAGGCGTGCAGTTAGTAATTCTTTAAGCATACAGAGGCAACTCATTTGCAGCTTTTATTAGATAAAAATATGTATCAGCTTATATAGGCTATACAGTATTTCCATTCAAGTTCAGTTAGGGAGGGGGGGGGGGGGGGGGGGGGGATTATTGTTTAAGTTCAGTTATGGACGTCATTGTGGGCAACTTTTTCATAAATAAGTTTTATGACTGCCTTTCAAATTGTACTGTCATTTCAGTTTTTACTGATTATATGTAGACACAGTTTATCAAACATAATTAGCTGGTTGTTATGCACACATTTTCAATCCGTTAAATGCTTTACATGTTTATTAGTTAACCAACTTGTTTGTATTTAGCATGTGTTTGAATAGCTGTCTGTTCATGTGGTGCCTTCTGGTATATTTTGGCAATACAATGATCGATTTGGGCGAAGGACGGTTGGGATTTTCCCTCTGCAGCCAACTATGGGATTTTTAGTGTACTTGGTACTCTTTGTATCATATTTAGTTGGCAGTAGTTCACTTCACTTGTGGAGCAATGCATAACTAGCGTTAGATGTCATTTGTCATTTAGTTTCCGAGGGTAAGAGTCTGGAAAGTGTTTTACAAGTTAAACTTGGAGATACGAGTAGTGAAAAATATTTTACATTTCATCAATTTTTATGTTTTTTGGGCAGAAGAAACTACACTATAGATATAGTTCGAAAAGGGAAACGATAATTCTAAAATAAAAATGATAATTATAATTTAGTTAAAAACTTTTGCAATACATAGTTAGATTGTTGCAAAATATAGGATTTTAAATTTAATTTCCAAGTCATTACATTTTACATACTACACAAGTTTAATAGTCCCGTACCGTACGAGATACGGGTTAGTTTGTATAACTTTTTTTATAAATATTGAATAATTTGGTTTAACATATTCTACTACAATTAACTTATGACTAATGAAATTGACTCAAAAAATTGAATTGTAAGATCACCTCTCTATTATTTAATCAAGTAATAATTTCAATATAATATCTAAAAGATAGAATATAGGTAATCTAATATCATATAACAAAGTCATACCATAAATACATGCATATATATATATATATATATATATATCAATATTAATTGTATGACGATTACCTACTCTGTAGGTACACATATGTCATGGTTCCTTACTTCGACATGGTACAAATATTTAAATTTGATATTTTTAGATACTTCTTTAGATCTATTGCCGATACTAAGTCTAAGTAGCAGTCAAAAAATTGTATCTATTTTTCATGATATTATGCATAGATCAGATATATCATGATGAATTCTTCAGAAAAAATTGTGAGAGGGACCTGTAAAATACTGATCAATTCTTGCCAATTGGCATTTCAGTGATCGTCCCACAATTAGTAATACCTTTTTGCATATATATATAATACTTATTCCAATATTAATGATATGGTTTGAGTTGAGAGGGGTTTGTTAAACATTTTGTTAGTGGAATAGTAATTAGCATTTGACTTTTATTCTGGGACGGAGTGAATAGTATTTTTGCATCTTAATGACTTTTTGAAACATGAGTTTTTTGGGAGAAGAAGAGTTCGAGAAGGAATGACACTTTGAAAGAAGAGTTTTATGGGAGAAAAATAGTTTATTTTTTGGAGAGAAGAAAAGTTTGAAAAGAAATGACTCTTTGAAAGGAAAGTTTTATAGGAGAAAAAAAGTTTGAAAAAGAATGATCATTTGACTTTAAAATTCAATTTGGGTTAAGTTAAACTCGGTAACTCGAAATATTTAGATTTGCAATCGTCTCTTAAGTTATTATATAATACTCTTTACGTCTCAAGATAAAAATTATCTATTAACTTATATAGTCAAATTGACTATTTTTTAAATTAATATATTTTATTATTATTTTATAAAAAGTCTATATATATTATAAATTATATATAATTTAGTACTAATTTTAATATTTATTTTTTTTAAAATTTAAATATATATATTTAATTATTAATTTGATCATAAAAATTAATGAAAGAATTTTATCTTATGATGGAGGGAGTAGTATTGACGAGGAACCATAACGCCTGTTTTTGGGTGTACAGTGTAAAATCCATTTTAAGCGGCAACAGCATAAGGCCTCTGAGCATGAATGCCCCAACTCCTAATCCTCAACTGAAATTGAGCCGCAGCAGCCAAAAACCTCACCTTCTTACCCATACTAAGCACCTCGATAACCTTCACCACCGTCTTACACTCAACATGTCCACACTGCCCACCAAACTCTACATCTCCGACCTCATCCTCTCCACCGCCACTGCCGCCGCCACATCCTCCTGAATCCCCGCCATCTCCACCGCCAACTCTCTCTCCTCCTCCCTCGTCTCCTCCGCCAATATTCCCATCATTTGAGCTTGGTCCTCAGTTAAATTCGGAACAGAGTTGGCGACGAGCCGGAATAAGAGACCGGGCTTGAAACCGGCGAGCCAGAGGAAAGTGCGCTCGAAAGAGGTGAACCAGGGCGGGGCGAACAGGAGGAAAACGTCGGCGTGGGCTATCCGGGACTTGGCTTCATGGTACTCATTGTAGTGAACCATGACTCGGCTGATTAGATCACTGAGTCGAGGCTCATTTTCAAACTCGATGGGTTCTAGTGAATAGAGAAGCTGGTGGAGGCGATTTTCTTGACGGATTAGCCAGCCATGAAAGAAAATTTCGAATGTTGGTGAGGAATTGTTTTGATTATTTCTGGAGACCACAACCATCTTTTTGAGACAGAGGAGTAGTGAGGTGCTTATAGCAAGGATTGATTGAATTTATAATGAAGGATATTAATTGGGGTAATCAAACCGAGACGAAATGGATATATTTCTTGTTAATGGGGGCGGTCTGGGGTGTGGGTAGGTTAGCTAGCCAGGTGGATTTTATGGTTTCTAGTTTCTTTTTTTCTCTGTCTATCTTAATTCCTCCTCCTCTTGCTTACAAAAAGATAAGCAGGAACCACCGACTGCGGCGGTAGATGTTGGACTTATTGGGTGACATCCATCCATCATACTAATTAAATTAATTCTTAGGATGACCGACAGATGGTGCTGCTCGCTGTCCGGTACGTGGTGTTAATTGTTAATTGTTAAATGACAGATTTGGGCATACTCTTCAGATCTGAGCGCCAAAGCTTGATGAAACCCACAACACATTTCTCTGTCCCTCTTTCTATCTCAATATCTCATTTACATACATGTACAATTGTACCTGCATCATTGCCATTTGCCCATTGGCCAACAGTACCTGTGTAGCCAATAGTATTATGCATTTGTGGGTCCCACGTTGAATCACTTTGGTGAAAATGTGTACTTTTTGTTATATCTAAAAGTATATGTCAAAAAATAAGACAAATAGTAAGACTTTAAGTCATATCAATAAAATTAAAACTATTTATTACATCATTTAAACCATTATTTTAAATTAAAAAAAAATTGAGGCAAACACAAAAGCCACACTAAATAAATAATTAATGCCTGATAAACCTAAAACACTTTATTTTTCAAAGAAAAAACTCTCAAATTTCTTATGGTTGGTAGATTTTGAGAAAAATCCCTTCAAATATAAATATTTTTGTTTGAACTTGTCAAAAGTTTAGATTTATAAATATATCTATGTAATGGATTTAATTATTTTTTAAAATGTTTTAGTTTGAACTTATTATTTTCATAAGTAAAAATTGATATTTTCACATAAGTGTAGAACCCATTTATTATTCACCTAAGAAAGATCTTGTAAAACTATCACTTTTACTTGTAGAAATATTAATTTTTTAACCAAATAATAGTTTTTCTTACCTGTTTTCTTCGACATTTATCAATGAGAGAGCGAATCCAAATACTTTTCTCAGAATATTTCAATTAATAATCATAATAATTATTGCAGTAATATGAAAAATCTTAGTAAACAATTTATGTTTTGTGTGATAATGAACAAATGTTGTACATTCCTTACAATAAAATGTTCTTGCTTTTTGTAGGTACATTAAGAGATAGCTGTAAACAATATTTAGTTTTTTTCATATAATCATTTAAAATTAGTATTTTTAATACTTCATAAAAGATAATAAAAATATAACAAAGAATTAAATGTAAACATTATTTAAATTTAAACGTTATAAATTTGAGAGGTTAAATTTAAACATTATTCAAATCTAAACATTACAAGTTTAGGAGGTTAAATTTAAATATTATTCTTAAGGGATTTTTTTTTTCTAATTTAACCAAAACAAAACAGCTGGATCCGCCCCTGCTTCCTTGTTAGATTCTTCCCCTGACCCCTATATTTTACTCCCACGCTGTCCAGTTGAACATTGCTTCTCTCTCTCAATTTCTATACTCTATTTCATTCATTTCTCACAAAATGCCAAAGCCACCTTTCTTTCTCTTCCTCATTCTTCTTCCTCCATTCTTGCCACTACTAATCACCGAAGCCCAACCTACATTAGTCCCACAATCACCTTCCATCGCTTGTAAATCCATCCTTTACCCAAAACTCTGCCGCTCAATCCTCTCCGCATTCCGATTCTCCCCCTCCGACCCCAATGGCTACGGCAAATTCTCCGTAAAACAAAGCCTAAAACTAGCCCGAAAACTATCAAAACTAATAAACCACCACCTAACCAAGCCCACCAAAAACGAATCCTCAACAAAAATCAGCCATGAGGAGAGAAATGCACTTGAAAACACTGAATATATGTTAAAATAATAATATATAATTGACCTGAAATACTACATGTTAATACTTAAAAATACTGAATAATTTTTTCACCATAAGACTGCTGGAGAAGGTTTGCAAAAAAAAACATAATTCAACTAATTTGAACCGACCCAACTTGTTTGTCGGGCTAATCTTACCTTAGGTGATATGTGGCTGCCCCTATAAGACCATACACCTTTTGTTGAAGCGTTGCTCAATGAAAGTATTGAGGTTTATATAATTTCTTCTCAGATTGAAAATAGGTTTATATAATTACTTTTAAAATTGAATTTATTTATTTTGTCTTCGATTTGTGTAACATAGAACAAAAAATTATAACTAAATTGAATATCAATATTTTTGTATTAATAGGTGAACTCTCAATTTTATTATAGAATTGAGAATCCACAACAATTTTAAATTTTTTAATTTAAAAATATTAAATATAATACTTAACTATTATATTAGTTATATCGTACCTTTAAACACGAGTTATTCCTATTTAAACAATAAAATGACAAAACACAAACTTCATTAAATAAACGACGTACAGAGACACTTACGGACCCCAGTTAGAAAACTAAACCCCTTAAACCCTACCTTACACCCTAATCAACAAAACATTAGACTCTGGTACACATACAACAAACTCAACCTACGTACCAAAAAAAAAAACAGACCAAAGCAAGACTCCCATGCATGCTTACAAATTAAGGAAATAACAAGATATATAACTATATAGCTAGGCTAGCTTAGCTCTTAGTCCTAAACTTGGACTCATCAATTGGGATTCCTTGTTTCTGCGCACGCTCACCGCTCGTCTCCTCAGTGGTGCTCAGTCCACCCTTGCGTCCCATCTCCTGATACCCTTCTGTTCCCAGCTGCTCCCTCCTTGTCTGCCCTCCACGGCTCCTCCCTATTTCATGAATTAATTGAGTACAATAATTAACAACCCCATCATATATAAATTATATATATATAGATGTGTATAGTATAATCATAAAAAATAAATTCATTCCATTTCAAAAAAATTACAAATTAAATTTCAAGTACATATTTTTATTTCATTTTTAATAGCATCCTGATATTATAATTATATAAGCAAAAAAAGAATAATTATTTCATTTTATACAACTATCAAAAGACTGATAAAAAGAAGAAAATAGACTCGATAAAAAGAAAACAAGGAAGCTACTCTTCTGTGAACATGGAAGTATAAAAGAAAGAATTATGGTCCCACCTTCAGCAAGGTGTTCTTGGGCTTCAAGGCTTTTGCCTCCGGTGCCACCAGGAACAACAGTCTCCCCTTGTCTTGCCCTTGGATCAAGCTCACTTCTCTCCTGCTTTGACGACATCGTTTTACCTCCCTCCTAAAAATTAATCAACAACAATCAAGGGTGGTTACTATTTTTATAACTTGCTTGATACTTCGGCAGAACTTCGGAGGCAGGAGAATTTATAGACAGTGAGTGGTGTGGGAGTGGTTAACACGTGGATAGGTGATGAGGATGAGGATGAAAGCCCACGCAACTAAAGTAAAGTTGGGTAAAAACACACTGAAACGCGTCACTCATTGAGGAATACGACACTGACAAATTTGTTCTTCACAGAACACGTACGCAGTACATTCTTAAAACTTACTGACCTAAGGCCAGGTCCACTAAATAGCTAACACGTACGCGTGCGTGTAAACTACCGTTCTCTGTATGAAAAATTATTCGGTAATTTCATATCACAGTTACGTGATGTTTTACATCAATTATATTTTTTAATTTTAACTATATTTTATTATATGTGACTTTAGACTTATTAAAATAAGAAAGAATTTACTAAAATAAAAAAATATAATTAATATAGAATACCACATAACTGTAATTCAAGACTACTAAATAATTATTCATTTTCTATAATGTAATCTATACTGCATTTATGAATTACTAGTGTCCGTGACACACCCGTCGATAAGAGCTTGAGACAGAATTAATTTTTTTTTTGAAATAAATGATTATAATAAATTTAAATTTGTAAGAACAAAAGTGAAAAGAGATTTGCGATACATCATTAATAAATACTTTCTTCGATAAATTTTTTTATTAATTTTTATGGTTAGATTGATCATTTTTTAAATTAATATATCTTATTATTCTTTTTATATATATATGTAAAAAAACTATAAATATTATAAATTACACACATTTTAGTACTAATTTTAATGTTTACTTTTTTAAAAATTTAAATATATATATTTAATCGTTAATTTTAAAAATGATCAATTTAACTACAAAAGTCAATAGAAAACTTTTATCTTGAGACGGAGAAAGTACTACTTATCCTGAATAAATTAACAATCTTTTCTTTAAATAAATTAGATTGATTTTGTTTAGCTATCTAATATTATTTTATGTAAATATGAATATTTTTTGAGAAATTAGCAGTCATTATCTTCTTTTGATATGCATTGAGACCCCTTGGCCTCAAATCTCAAATATGGAGATTTTCCACATTTTGGTAAGTATTACTGTGTATACGTCATCTATATAAACCTCAATATTGTAGTAGAAATCAACTATTGATGCTTTCATTTTCCAACAGAGGGGGACTTATTAATAATCTTACTAATTAATTCAATTTCATATACAAGCTAGCTCTAACACTGTTGTTAGAATTCTATAGCCCGTATAGTCATTGGGGGTTTCATTGTTCGGATTGGTGTTAAGACTATTTGGTCGAGTGTTTATTAGGAATCCATTGCCCAGTAAGGTAATATGGTGTCATTACTGGAGTGGCTATTAGATTTCGTGGGCTTTGACTTATTACTCAAGAAGCTATGTGTTATTGCTCGAGTGGCTATTAAAACTCCAATGCCCGAGTGGCGCTTGAATGTACCATTGTGATCACCTAAGATTGGAGGATGGTTAGTTGAGGGGCTCTTATCCAATTCTATTCTGTTGAGGATTTGGGCTTATCTCAAGGAGGTCTCTACCATAATTCACAAAAACTCAAGGGTGGTTAACCTAATAGATGGACGACTATAAATAAATGGGAACTTCTAATACATACTTTTGGACACAATTTTATATTTTTAAATTTTCCGCAGTTGATTATTAACTTAACTATTAAAGACTGGTTTAGAAACAATTCCTATACGTATTCGTTGATTTTAAGTGTAAAGACGAGTTTAGAGATAACTCCTTTACGTATTCGTTGATTTCAAGTGTTTTGGAACACTTAACATCTGATGGTGTAAAAAGACGAATATTAACATTAATTGTGTCTAAGAAACTTTTTTAAAGAGAAAAGAGAAGAGAAGGGAAGAACTTATTTATTTATTTATTTTCACTTTTGTAAAGAAAGCGGTAAGAAAACATTGCATGGTATGAAGCAATTTAGTAATGTATCTTAGAAATTTCATAAATTTTGACATTTATGTAAAATTGTAACTATTTCCTATTTGACACAAGTGATTTGTACTTGATTTCATAAATATATATCTAACACAATCTAACTTTACTAATCAAGTTTATAAAGGTGACGAGGAGCTTGAAACAAAGAAAAACATTAACAAATTGTGAACTATTTTGGTATGTATTCGTGTAATGAACCATGGTTTAATAGAGTAATTCATAGTTAAATCATATATATATATATATATATATATATATATATGGGAAATGATCCCTAGCAAATATTTGCTATGGATACTATTTGAACAAATGCCTTGATGACCGTTGGATAAAAAATGGAAGGGCTAAGATTTAAACCATTCCGCTACATGATGTAGCGGAAGCTGCTTTTTTTTTCTCCCATTCCGCTACATGATGTAGCGGAAGCTTTTTTTTTTTTTTTCTTAAAATTTTTCATTCCGCTACATCATGTAGCGGAACCTCTCCCCACTATTACTATGCACTGACTCAAGGAGGAAATGAGTGTAATTGTTCAATAAATTGCCTTTGTAAAATATTTTTCCTGGAATCAAATGCCTTAGTAAAATATTGTTAACAAATATTTTTATTAACAATTATTTTTAAAATATTGTTTGATAAAAAATATATATATATATAAAATATTTTTTTTAAAACAATATTGTTTTATAAAAATTATTTTTATTAACAATTATTTTTAAAATATTTTATTGTTTCATAAAAATTATTTTTTTATAAAAATAATATTTAAAAATATTGTTTTATAAAAATTATTGTTTAAAATATTTTTATTAACAATTATTTTAAACAATATTTTTAAAATAATTGTTAATATTTTTAACAATTACGCATCAATATTCATGACCTGCCTGCCTTCGTGCCCCAACTATCAGTTTAATTGCACCTTTCATTTTCATGTCCATATATGCAAGTTGCGAAGAAATTTTAACCCTCCCTTAAACTGATTGATTGTTAAGTATTTCATCTCAAAATTTTGTTTGATGTATATAGGAGCTAGTATAAATTAAATAGTAATTGTAAACAGCTATATATATATATATCCTTCATTCTTTTATGTGCAAATAGTACAAATTAACTACATGTCATTAATTTGTTACTAAGTAAATAGTGTTGGGAATCGAGAATTTTTATAAAACAATAATTTTAAACAATATTTTTAAAATAATTGTTAATAAAAATATTTTAAACAATAATTTTTATAAAACAATATTTTTATAAAACAATAATTTTTATAAAACAATAAAATATTTTTAAAATAATTGTTAATAAAAATAATTTTTATAAAACAATATTGTTTTATAAAAAATATTATATATATATAAATATATTTTATCAAACAATATTTTAAAAATAATTGTTAATAAAAATATTTTTTAACAATATTTTACAAAAACATTTGATTCCAGGGAAAATATTTTACAAAGGCAATTTATTGAACAATTACACTCATTTCCTCCTTGAGTCGGTGCATAGTAATAGTGGGGAGAGGTTCCGCTACATGATGTAGCGGAATGAAAAATTTAAAAAAAAAAAAAAAAAAAGCTTCCGCTACATTATGTAGCGGAATGGGAGAAAAAAAAGCAGCTTCCGCTACATCATGCAGCGGAATGGTTTAAATCTTAGCCCTTCCATTTTTTATCCAACGGTCATCAAGGTATTTGTTCAAATAATATCCATAGCAAATGTTTGCTAGGGATCATTTCCCTATATATATATATATATATATATATTTTAAATTTACAAAATCAAATAATCTGCATGATGTTCTCTCAAAAAAACTTAATGGTTCCTCTAATAACAAATCTTGGATGTAATTAATTAATAATCTGCTTCGCACGGGCGGCATAAATAATAGTTTATTAAATTAATTATTAATATAATCAATTAAATGTAAGATAAATATTTAATAAGATTTTGAGAAAATAGTTATAGTTATTAAAGTATTAAATATTTATTTAAATAATAAATTATTGAATTATATGCTGTAGGTTCCTTCGATCAATTTTTAACTTTATTGAAGTTTCAAATAAAATTCTATAGTAGCGTTTTTATTGACAAAATTTACTTAAAATTTTAATTCGAATATAATTATGAAACTCAAATTTTAATAAATTTATTTAATTATGACAATTAGTCAGTAATTAAACAACTATAATTTCTCAACTAATTTTACAGTTATTATATTTATAAAAAAATTATTATTAATATAATTATCGTGTGATTTGATAAAATTTTAAGTTTTAATAAAATTAATTTAGTTAGGACATTAATTTAATAATGAAATTCAAGACTAATATTACTATAATTAAATTACGTGATATGTTAAGAAATTTTTTCGATATCTTAATATTTTAATAAAATTGTAATAATAAACTTATCTTACATTAAATTTATTAAGATATATTATCTTACATAAAATTGTGATAAAAAGATTTGTAATAAAATTGGTGGAATCAAATATAGTTTTTTCTTTTAAAAAATTCCTTTTTTTTATTAGCGATATAAAATAATTTTTTTTCTCTAATATATTAGGGTTCCTTTTGAATATTTTATAAATTTAAATAATATTTAACTGTTATAAATTTAGATAAATTATTCAAGGGTACTTTCAAACGGTTAGCAAACACCAAAGCACTTTTATATTTTAATTCAAAAATAATTTTGCTTCACTCAAAAGCTCCCTCAAATAAGCTTTAGATATTTATAAATTTTACAAATAATACTTTTTTTGTGGAAGTTACGTAGCAATGATTGTTGTAAAAAAGAAGTCAAAATATTGTCCGCCCACTACTACTTTATTAACGCGGTTGACGGTCTTTTTCTCCTAAGCATAGAAAAACAAAAGGCTGAATTAAAAAATAGTAAAATTAAAAATTGGTAAAATTAAAAGTTAATAAAATTAAGTTTATATTTTTAATTATATTAATTCGGTATCTTGAACCAAGTATAAGAATATTTATAACTATATTTTATTTATTAATTGTGGATACATTTATAAGTAAACGTAAAGGTTTTCAAGATTATATGTATTCAGAATTTTTACGCTATTTGCTATAAAAATTATTCCAACAAAATTATCTTTCATAAAATACACCTGTTATTATTAAGAGTAGCGGTAAAGTTTTTTTTACCAGCCTCTACTAAGAGTAAAAAAAAAGAAAAATATCCTAAATAGCACCACCACTTTAATTAGATTTAAATAGCTTCAATGTATAAAATATTTGTATAAATAATTTCTTAAGTAATAAAATTTAATATTATCAACTATATTTAATGTATTTATTTTTATAAATAATTTCTCAAATAATAAAATTTAAAATTATTAGCTATATTCAATGTATTTATTTGTATAAATATTTTCTCAAGTAATAAAATTTAACATTATTAATTATTGTGACAATTTTATTATGTAAAACTTAAACTCTATATTATAATAAATATAAATTACAATACAAATTAATACATTGAAACTATTTAATCTAATTAAAATGAGGGTACTTATGATATTTCTTCTTACAAGTAGAGTATATATATATTGAAAAGGGTATATATATTGAAAATGGTGGCTATAGTTTTATTAAACCGTCGTTATAGCTATAGGTCTATAATAAAAATTTTCATATAAAAATATAAAAAAGTACTGTGAAAATATTAATTTTTTATATATAAAAAATGATTCATAACAAATGATTATTATAAATATTATTTTAATAAATTAATTTTATATTATTCATATAAAAATTTAACGGTAATTTTTTTTTTTTTTACCGAACCGATAGTAGGAATAGCCTTGATGTGGTAAGATGGCTCGGAATCATTGCAGAAAGAGGAGGTTGGTTCTCGGTAGGAGCAGGAGTGAGCAAAAAACGGTTATTACCGAATAACCGAACATAATCAAATTTTTTTAATCGAATTATTTCGGTTATTCGGTTATTTTCTCTAATTCGGTAATAACCGTTTTAATATTTCGATATTCGGTTATTTATACGGTTATTGAAAAGTTGGTATTCGGTTAACCGAATAACCGAATAGATTAAAAAAAAAAATTAAGTCTAGTATTAAATTATTATAGTTGTTAATTGTTGTTAATTATTAATTGAAAACTCTAGTATTTGCTAATTTGAAATTAATTTGTTTGTTTGATAAATTGAAAATTCATTTCGGTTATTAACCAAAATAACCGAATTGTATATTCGGTTATTCGGTATTCGGTAATTCGGTTATTTATAAATTCGGTTAGTTGTTCGGATAGTAAAATTTAGAGTATTTCGGTATTCGGTTATATCCGAATAGGCTATTCGGTTCGGATATAACCGAATTGCTCACCCCTAGGTAGGAGAGAGAGGTGGAATTAGAGGGAGAGAATTCTTACCCCATTTTTCCTTCCAAAAAACCTTAAAATAACACTGAATTTGATAGTAATACAGAATATATTAATTGACTTTGCTACTCGGTCTCTGTCGAGCTGGTTATTGTTGGCTTCTTGAACGTGGTTTACACTCAATTTCATCGTAATTTTGATTGAAATCTATAAAACTATGCTACTTTCTATAAGTTAGTAGACCATGAAAGGTTTACTTGAATAAATATATAAATTATTAATAGAAACAATTTCTTTTCAAAATTTAATGTTAACGTTGAAAATATTATAATTAGAGAAAAGTATTTCCTCTTATTCACATAAATATTATCCTTTAATTTATTGAGATTACCTTAATAATGATAATATGATGATAAAATTTAAATATAAAATTTATACAGAAATTTTATTTTCATATGATTTTTTTGATATTTTTATATATAAATTGTTGTTATAGACCTAAAGCGACGGTTAAAACGTTAATTATAGACATATAGCGGTAATTTTTATGTGAAAATATTAGTTTTTAATTTATATCATATTATACCATATTATTTTTTTTTTGAGATTTTCTTTCCCTACAAATTAGACTTATTTCACATTTTCCCTTGGCGCTTTCCGCTTAAAATTTTTTGAAGTGGAAATTTTGAAATGAAAAGTGAAGTTATATGGTTGGATTTGAACCCACCTTTATTCACATATTTTGAATAAAGTTATTTTGAAAAGTGAAGTTATAAAGTGTTTAAGCCCAACTCACAAACAGATAATTGGAGTTTCAAAAGCCCTAGTTATTGCAGCTGAAATCGTTTGATCGCCATTTACACTGCCCCTAATTTGATCCCAAATATTTCATGGAAATATTGAAGGCGGTTTGGCAGGCTCTGATAGATGTACTTATTTTGCTCCCAATCCTTAGATTCGTGTTTACGGTGATCAAAGGTTGGAGAAACAGGGAAAAGGCAGTAGGTTTCTTCCATCCGTACACCAACGACGGCGGCGGAGGAGAGAGAGTACTCTGGTGTGCCGTCAAAGCCATTCAGGAAGAGTTTCCGGATCTCGACTGTGTTGTTTATACCGGCGATCACGATGCTTCTCCCGAAACTCTCACTGCTCGCGCCGTCGATCGGTTTGGGGTTAACTTAATTAACCCCCCCAAGGTACTCTCTCTCTCTCTCTCTCTCTCTCTCTCTCTCTCTCTCTCTCTCTCTCTCTCCACTTATATGTGTGCAAATGTAAATGTGGGTGTTCAGAAATTTCGTCCAAACCTGTGGCATTATGCTTGAATTAGCAAACGAGGGATCGAGCATATTCATAAATATAATATGTGAATTCATGTGTATCAGTGTTTATGTGTGTATTTATATTTTGTTGGGAATAAATGTATTAGTGCATATAATTACTAGGTTTTAGTTTGTTAAATTGGACCAAGATGAAGAGCTGTGTATTGTGTTGGTATGATTGTCTCTCCTTAACTCTAGGTTTAGTTTGAGGATGCATCTATGGTGGATGGGACATGAAAAAACTTTAGATTGTGAGACTTGTGTTTTGTTAATTATCAAACCTTTGGAGCTAACTTGGTTCATTTGGAGCTAACTTGGTTCATTTGGATTGGTTTCTGAATTTTTCAGGTTTTAAGCTTTTCTCAACCTTGTGTTTATTTGGCTACTGTAAAGAAAGTTATGTGCAAATAAGATTTTTGAATTATGAATATTCGTTGGTTTTATTTAGGATAAGATTTGAACTTGAGTAGTTTTTAGGATTTGGAATACTTAAAAAAAAATAAAGATTCAGTGCTGGCTAATAAATTAAGAAGGCCTTGTTGTTGTTTGATTCTAATCCATACTTGATTCAGACTAAGGGGGTGTTTGATAAAAATTGAATGAGCTGAATCTGAATCTGAATGAGCTGAATCTGAATCTGAATGAAAAAAGTTGTTTGATAATTAACATATCTGAATGATCTGAATGACATATTTTTAATATTTTACCCCTCTGAAAAAATTCAAAGTTGTTGTAAATTTATTTAATATTACATAATATAATTTTTTTTTATTTATTTTTTTATTTTTTTCTATTTTTTTCTCCATTCAGCCACCATTCAGCCACAAATTCTGACCTTAACCATTCAGCCGCGCCATCTGACCGATTCAGCCATTCAGACGAATTTTTTTCCAAACAAACGCACTTAATCATTCAGTTACTTACCGATTTAGATTCAGACCCCATTCAGACTCAAACAAACAGCCCCTAAGTCTTGATGGGGGGTAGTTTTTGAAACAATATACATATTTTTCACTCCAATTGCCTGCAAAATAAGGCTATTCTAACTAAGACGAACATAGATTTTTAAGTATTTAATAAGAAATTTACAGCAATACCTTCTATTAAGTGGATCTTAATTTTGATTCTTGGTGTTTGGGTGTAATATCTGATGGACTTTAGTACTTGACTAACTAAAAAATCTTGGAATTCCGATCATTTGTCTTCTTGACATACCACTCTGTTTATGTTAGGTGATCCATCTAAAAAAAAGGAAGTGGATTGAAGATACCACTTACCCTCGCTTTACAATGATCGGTCAAAGCTTTGGTTCAATATACCTCTCATGGGAAGCCTTGTGCAAGTTGGTTCCTATATATTATTTTGATACAAGTGGATATGCTTTTACCTATCCTCTTGCCAGGATATTTGGGTGCAAAGTCATATGCTACACACATTACCCAACAGTTAGCTTAGACATGCTATCTCGTGTCAATGCGCGGACTTCTATGTACAACAATGATGCCGTGGTTGCTAAAAGGTTTGTAATCTAATTTATGTAACAAGTTTACACACATGCCTATGAAATAGTTTTTTTTTAACTATGTTGGTAAAAAGTTTGAAGATTGTGGGAGAAAGTTTTGTCCTATCATAACTGTCTGAAAGATATCTAATCTTACAAACTTAGGGTTTATTGAGACCTCAACAACTATGCATGCATGAGCTGACAAATAGACAGAGGTATCAATGGATTTGCAATACCGTAATTCAAACCTCCTGGTTCCTTTATAGTCTTGTTACTCGGTCAAAATTTCTTGATTCTTAATAGAGTTTTTAGATTACTGTACATAATCTGCAAGTAATAAATTGCCTATTTTGGGATGCTAGTCTATTAAAGATTGAAAATTCCAATCTCATTTACTTTAGTTATTCTCTTCTCATGTGAAGCTGACATATTCACTTGAATGACAGCATTCTGCTATCCCATTGCAAAGTTGTCTATTATACATTTTTTAGCTGGCTTTATGGGATTGTAGGCTCTCGTGCTCACCTTGTGATGGTTAATTCCTCGTGGACACGTTCTCATATTGATAAGCTTTGGGGAATACCAGATCGCACAAAGCGTGTCTATCCTCCTTGTGATACTTCGGGACTTCAGGTTTAAAATTTCTTTGTTTCTTCTACTTAGCTCCTCCCTGTTCAAATATATATATTTACAGAGTTGTATTACTTTGCATCATGTTGTGGGTTCTAATCTGTTTTAGTCGAACAGGTTCTTCCACTGGAGAGGTCTGCAATACCACCAAAAATTGTTTCTGTGGCTCAATTTCGTCCAGAGAAGGTGGGCTTTGTTTATATATAAACCTTATGTGCACAAGGTACTATAGTTTTAGACACTAACCTTATGCTACTACAAGTCTAATTCTTGTTTCTCAGGCACACTCTCTTCAACTGGAGGCATTTTCAGTTGCCATCAAGAATTTAGATGCGGAATTGCCTAAACCAAAACTCCAATTTGTTGGTAGTTGTCGGAATGAGGCGGATGAAACTAGGTTGCAGAATTTGAAAGACCAAGCTATTGAACTGAAGGTTGATGAGCATGTGGAGTTCTACAAGAATGTCATGTACAGGTTGGTGGCAATTCAAATTTATATTTTGATTGCTTTTGACACATACATGTATAGTTTATGTACTATGCTGACATTCCTTGAAATGAGTAGGGTAGTTCAGTGATATTTTAAACTAAGCATTAATTCTTTGTTTCTTCCTCCAAGTATAGTAAATTGAAGCAGTAGAAAGAAACTATTCTATGGAAATTTAAGATTTTATATATGTAAATAACCCAAGGAAAAATCAGTCTTACCTTGTTTTGATTATTGAAGTTTTACATTCTCTCCATTCCACTTCGAGTTTCAAAACCATGTCTGGTTGATGGTATTGGTATTTGGAGTTAATTTAATTACTAGGTGAATGCAATTTAAATTCCTAACATGTAGGTTCATATAGTTTGGCAGATTCTCAGAATTGATATGATACGACCTTTGCTGTTGTTGTCAGATTTATGTTTATAGACAATTACGCGCAAGTATATGCAATCATCAAGTAATATAGAATAAATATAGAGTGTCGAACCCACAGAGATTTATGCCTAATAAATTTCAACTAACTAATTTTATATCAATTTGATTCTATTTAAAAAGATTGAATACTAGATGTTTAAAGCTTAAGACTACAATATCCCCAATTACATAACGTGAACCTATTATCTATATTTTCAATTATTAAATCCAATAAAGTTGTTGGCCAGGAATTCACGATTATTTAATAGATCTTTTCTAATCATCGCATAAAATATCTACTTCAATTAGGAGTGAGCATGGTGCGGTTTGAAGCCCAAACCGCACATGAAACCGCTTAGGTGCGGTTTGACAAATTCAAAACCGCACATGAAACCGCTTATGATTGGTGCGGTGCGGTTTTGAATCGTTTGGTGCGGTTTCGTTTGGTGCGGTTTCGGTTCCAAAACCAATTGAAATAATTAAATTTTATGCAATTTAAATTAACAATTTAACATCACACAATATTAAATACTACTTTGATAATACACAATTTTACTTATAATGTTTTGTCTAAACAAAAGCAAAATAGAACCTAAAAACATGAATAATGATTTATCCTTATATATGAAAATTCTAAATTACAATTTGGGATAATTCTAAATATTTGTAATTCTTGATATGCTTCATTTAATAGTGCATGGTGTGGTGCGGTTTCTTAGATGCGGTTTTGCTCGGAAACCAAACCCAAATCGCATTTGCGGTTTTTCAACCACCTAAAACCGCCACATACGCCGAAACCGTTGGTGCGGTTTTAATTGATGCGGTTTGTGCGATTTTTGGTGCGGTTTCGGAGGTAATTCGGTTTCTTGCTCACCCCTAACTTCAATTACTGTGCTATATTCCTATGCAAAATAAGATAAACAAACTCATTAAAATCCAATTCCCAAACTAGTCACATGCAACATATAGATATATTCCTATTTTATACATAACCCTAGTTATTCAATTCACTAAATAACTAAGAATACACGCTGTTACATTCAGATCTAACCCTAGATTTCATCTTCCGAATCATCTGAGGTATCCCACTAATTGTTGGCCAAAAAGTCAATCATAAAGCACAAAACATGATAGACAACTCCTTATGAATCAATAATTGGAAAATGATAGATATTTAATTCATGCTAATAAAAGGTTTAATTGTAGCCTTGATTGATAAATTAATTCATTATGGAATCAAAAACTAGAAATATCAATTAAGTCATCATCTTAGATTACAAAACTGAGAAAAGGAAGAGAAAATGACTCTAATGAGATCTCTTGTTTTTTCAATCCTCCGTCTTGATCTCCTTGAGTGGCTCTTTGATTCTCCAAGTCTTTAATTTTGCTCTCCAATCCTCGTGAAAAAGTCTTTTTCAGAAGTCTCTAAGTCTCAAATTTATAGTTCCCCTACAAAATTAGGCTGTAGTCTTTAGAGCATCCAAACCCTACTAGGAGTCGTCAAAGTTCGTCCAAATTGCATAACTGGCCCGACACACATTTTGCTTTGAATGCCCCGGCGCTCAATTTGAACTTAGTTATCAAAATGCCACTGCTTTCTCAAAAATTCCAAATTTACCCCTCCTTTGCATTTTCCTACAAAATAACATAAAAAACAAATAAAATGCACTAAAAGACTTTAAGATTTTATATACGTAAATAACCCAAAGAAAAATCTGTCTTCGTTGTTTTGGTTATTGAAGTTTTACATTCTCTCCATTTCCACTTCGAGTTTCAAAACCATGTCTGGTTGATGGTATTGGTATTTGGAGTTAATTTAATTACTAGTTGAATGCAATTTTAAATTCCTAACATGCTAGGTTCATATAGTTTAGCAGATTCTCAGAATTATTGTGATATGACCTTTGTTGCCACTCATACAGATGTATTATGTATGTAGGACTCAAACCCCTCCCAGTTCTTGAATTATAGGAAAGATCTTTGGTTGGAATCTCTGGATTAGGAAATTCATCATACCTCATTTGTCAATGCTTAAGAATATTCTTCTCATTAACTATCAGTGTATAATTATGCAATTTGATGTGCATGAAGGGATAATTTATATCGAGTTCATTAATATCTTACAAAAATTGAATTTTAACAGTGGTTAACTCAGTCACTTGTTGCGATTTACATTTACCTTCTTGTTTGTATTTGTGTGTATATATTTATTATATTCCTTTTTTGACTGTCATTTGTTGTGATATTTATGTTTGCCTTTGTATGAGCAGCTACGGGGGCTTGTGCCATATGTATCACTTGATTTGGGATTATGGTCTGTTACTAAATTTCTCAGATGCTTTCCTTTATTGAGAAGTTGATTTTTTTTTCCCAATTTGAACTACAGGGATTTGGTGAGACTCTTGGGTGGTGCAGTTGCAGGAATCCATTCAATGACAGATGAGCATTTTGGCATTAGTGTTGTAGAGTACATGTCAGCAGGAGCCATACCAATTGGTATGCACTGTACTTCCGTTCCTGTCACATATACTACATCTTAATTGAAAAGAGTCCTACTTTATTATTAGCTTTCTCTTTCAATTATGTGGTAGGTTTGAATAGATACACTTGGACATAGTTAACAGAAAAATATCATACAAACCTTATTATCCGAAGGAGGGAGTACTATAAAACATGCATTAAAGCATTGATCATGGTATTGTGAGTATCATACAAACCTTAGTATCCGGATGTGGTACTGCAAAACATGCCTTAAAAGTATGATCATATTATTGCGAGTGTATGTAACCTATACTTTCTTCTTTTCAGCTCATAACTCTGCTGGCCCAAAAATGGACATTGTATTGGAAGAAGGTGGAGAACAAACTGGATTTCTTGCCCAAAATGTTGAAGAGTACGCAGATGCCATTTTGAAAATTATAAGGATGCCAGAAAGTGAGAGACTTCAGATGGCTGAGGCTGCAAGGCAGCGAGCCAGCAGGTTTTCTGAACAGAGATTTTATGAAGATTTTAAAACTGCTGTACGCCAAATTATGTGCCATTCTCAGACTTGATAAAAAAACTAGATAATGCACAGTAGATAGCCCTAAAGAATAGAGGAACCTGCACGGATCGGAAAAGGCTTGAAAAGTTTCGAGAGTTTTTTGTAGATCTTTATTTTGTGCCAATGTTTTACATCCAGTTTGGTCTCTTTCCCCCTTTGTTTCAAAACAGTTGCAGCTAGAATGTTTGATTTTCTTTGGGGCAAGAGGTAAGAAGATTGCCAGATGATTTGTAACAGGAATCGTATCCTTTAATCAACAGTTTGTTTATAAACTTTTTATAATCAAGGGTTTGTTTGATAACTGAAATTGGTTCACTTACGTTATTTCTGCAATTCCTGTCTGCTTTCATTTGTCTATAGTTTCCGAGAGCGGAGCCAGAAAAATTAAGGAAAATAAGAGAATAAGTTTAGTCAACTAGGTTGTTGATAGCCCAATAGGAAGGAAGAAGGAAGGAAGGAAGGAATCTTACAAGTGAAGATTGTTGTCAATTTAAAACAAATATAGTTTCTCCGAGTGTTGTTTGCTTTTAGTATTTTATCATTTTATGTTGATATTTTAGAAGTTAAAAAAAGGAGACTTTTTTAGAGATAGAAGCAGTTGTAAAGACTTACTTTATCGAAAAAATTAATAAACTCTTGTTAAATTATTAAAACAATATACAAATTATTTTTTAATATTAATGGTATTAAATTTTTAAACAATTGTCAAAAATATTTAAATTTTGACACTAATAATATTAATTTTTAAGTAATTATAAAAAATACCTAGATTTTAACTAAACTTCCAACCATGATTAACCGAAAATGTCCTGACAGGTGACATGGAAAAATTATTAAATGTTCATGGGTTCACATGGTGTTTTATACCATTTATGTGTTGTCACTTTAATATTTAAAGTGAAATGACTCACTTTAAGTGTTGAAATGACAGTATATGAGTGGTGTGGGACACCACGTGACAGGTGCCCTAGGACCACTGAATAATTACTTGGTGATACGTCTGTGTGAACTGGAATAAAACTTTGTTACAACAAATATTCATTTGACATGTTGACTTTAAAAATTATACCAAATAATATTTATTCAAAAAAAAAAAAACTTAAAAAAAAAAACACTCCTGGAAACTCACCGGTCACCACCATCGCCCCTTACCACTAGCATGGCCGCCCGCACCAACCCCACCACTGCACCCCACCGCCGCCCCTTTCTATGTCAGTATTATATGCCACATCATTTTTGGTTAACCACGGTTGAAGGTCTGGTCAAAATTTGAATACTTTTGATAATTGTTTGAAAGTTTAATATTATCTGCGTTAATAAAATAAATTGTATGTTTTTTTGATCACTGGACAAAAAATTATTAATTTTTTTAGTAATTAAGTCCAGTTGTAAAAGACGCCTAAGTTAGTAACCATTAGGCAAATGTTATGCCTGTGAAAAGTTTGATTTTCAATCGGTTTGTTTCGCTCTTCTCTTCTTCTCCATTGATCTGATGGGGTTGGGACATGCATATGAAAAATGAAATGGATGTTTCTCTGAATTCAGTCGTCTGCTCATTTTTTCCGTACGTATTCATATTGAATAAAACCATATCTGGTGGAAATATTACGTGAATCTTCCTATCTCATTTTATCTCTTGATCTCAAATTTTGTATATGTTCTGCGTGCTTCGAGCTGTTTGAATTTGGAGTTTCTCCATCTTTGGATAATTAATTGCCTATCAATTTGCTGTTGCTGCCATTTCGGTACATGAAATTCTTTGTAATTAATAGAATTAATATATGTCATTTTATCTCGAGTTTTGTCGTTGATAGAATTCATATTAAATTATATAGCTCCTGTACTGCATGTGTGATTTAAAATAATTTTTTTTATAAAAATAAATTAGAGAGTGGAAGGGAGAAAAAGTAATAAAAAATAAAAAAATTAGCTGAGAGAATTAATAAGGATAAAAGGGAAAACAATTTATTTGTTGTTAAACGTGTGTGTACGTGTATATTTATTGACTATCCTTATTGACAAAAAGGTTTTCAAATATTTGATTTATCTACTTAAAAAATATGTCTCTTATGATGTTCTCTTTCTCGAGCACATTTTACCTTGTTTGATACTTCCTCCTCCCTCCCCCGTATCCTTCTCCTGTCTCACCTTTATCACCACATGAACCTATTAATGACCATGATAATCTTACCCCTCCCCTTGTTAGGGAATTTCACATAAGATAAATTCAAGAATCGAGCAAGGATCTTGAAGGATTAAAAGAAGTTGTGCTCAATATGTGACTACTCTAATATAATACTTGTGATAGGTATTCAAGTAAAAAATAGAGATTATTGAAATATTTTACATAAATTCCACATCAAATAAATTCAAGAGCGTAATGAGTTAATAAGTATGTTGGAGTCTCAACTTAATATGTTAACTTGTAGGTAATGAGATGATCCAACATACTTATTGAGTCAGTCTACATAAGTATGCGCTGATAAATTGATGTGGAATGAATTGTACAATTTCAGTGCACCAGTGCCCATTCTCACCTCTCTCCTACCATAGTCAACCCCACTTCTTCGCGATCTCAACACAATCGTGTTCCTCCTGCTTATCATAAAGACTAATATATCTCTGTTGCCTGCTTTCAACCTTCTTAATTGACTATTGGTTCAGGTACATCTCATCCTCTAGACCATTTTCTCACTAATTCTCATTTTTTTAATTCGCATGCTTCATTTCTTACTTCTCTAGCTGTTACTATTGAACATTTAAGTTTTTCAGAAGCCATGAAATTTCAAGAATGAAATGATGCTATAAGACTGAAATCGTTGCCTTAACAAATAATCACACTTGGTCACTTGTCCCACTTCCTCCTAACAAGAAAGTCATTGACTCTAAATGGGTTTCCAAAATCAAACATCATTCTGAGGGCTCCATTGAACGCTGCAAGGACACTCAAATTGAAGGTATCGATTATTATGATACTTTTTTTCCAGTTGCCAAACTAGTTATTATTTGTGATCGTCTTACTATAGCCACGGTTAATGCTTGGCCCCTTATAGTAATTGGATATCAATAATGCTTTCCTCCATGGTGACCTTATTGAGAAAGTTTACACGTCTTGGTTATCGACGCAAGGGGAAGAAGTTGGTTTACAAATTACATAAATCTTTGTATGTTGAAACAAGCATCTCGCAATTGGTTCTGTAACTTTTCTAATGCTATACTTCATTTTGGTTTTAAACAAATCACAGGCTGATCACTCTCTCTTTACACTCCATATCCAAGATGCATCTATTTTTGTTCTTGTATATGTAGACGACATTATGATTACGGGTTCTCACACTAGTTTTATTCAAACTGTAAAATATTATATATGTCAACAATTTCACACCAAGGACCTTGGTACACTCAAATACTTTCTTGGCGTTGAAGTGGCTCGCTCAATACGTAGTCTTCATCTCTCTCAACACAAGTACACACTTGATATTCTTGGCATGACAGATGCTCGTTCTGACGATTTTTCTATGGAACAAAATTTGAAACTATGTGACTATGTCGGTGACTCCCTCTCAGATCCATCTCTTTATTGTCGTTTAATTGGTCATTTAATTTACCTCACTGTTACTCGACCTGATATTGTGCACACCGTCAACATTTTAAGTCAATTCATGTACTCGTCAACCTCATTTAGATGCTGCTCATTGTCTATTACGGTTATTTAAAGTTTAATCTTGACCAAAGCATTCTTTTTTTCTCGATCATCAAGCACTCTTACACTGACTGCTTACTGTGATTCAGATTGGACTAGTTGCCCTATGATTCGTCGCTCCACCACTGACTATTGCGTCTTCCTTGGCTCTTCTCTAATTTATTGGAAAACCAAGAATCAATCCACGTTTTTTCGCTCTTCCGCTAAGGACGAGTATCATGCTATGGTTGTGGCAATTTGTGAACATACATTGCTTTCTTATTTATTACATGACCTTATTTCCTCTCTCGTTTACCCTTTTTGTGATAGCGAGATAGCTGCTATCCATATCTCTGCCAATTCAGTTTTTCATGAACGAACTAAGCATATTGAGATTGATGGTCATGTTATTCGTGAAAGATTATTACAAGATTTTATTAGACCGACTAAGATCTCTTCTACATATCAGCTTGCAGATTTATTTACCAATTCAAATCTCTTGGTCGTGATCAATTTTAGTTTCTCAAGTTCAAGTTGAGCATCTCTGATTTACATGCTCCAACTTGAGGGAGAGTATTACCGTAAATTTTCTCTTGCTTCGCATGATATTATCTTGGTCCCTAAGTTTTGTATGTATAATTAATTAGTTTGCTTGCCTTGTATAAATTCACAATTGTATCAATGAAGTCGTATTCAAGTTTTCCACATATTTTCAGTTTTAAAATGTCCCAAGAATTGATGTCGACCTTCAGCAGTGAAAGCCACTCATTTCACTGAGGTTGGATTATGTAGATCTATAGAGGATAAAAAATGGGCACCCTTTATTTTATTTGCAAATGGTGATAATATTGCCACAGGAAACTAGTGATAAGGGTTATAAAAATGTTGAAAGAGTAGGTCTCACTTTTGAGTTGCCAGGAGGCGCTGATGTTTTTCTCATCATATTTTCTTCGGTTGTTTTTATCAACACACGGTAATGTTTACAACAACATACATAGAGTGGAAAGTAGGGTGCCATTCACTTCAATGAGTACTGAGATGTGATGTTTGACCTTTTGTTCATGCCCAGAACAACCAAAAATCTTGACGCATATACAGGATCTCTCTTTTAGGTATTTCAGATGCGCTTTAATTTTAGTCAGGGCTAGAAAATTTATGTATCTTCTTTCGAGCAGCATATACTGAATGTACAAAATTAGCTTGTTCAATAGTCAGATATCCAAGTCTGCGTTGTTAAGTTTCTTTTGATTTATATACTTCATATAATATAAATATATTCAGTCACTATCTTAGTGGCTTACACAACCAGGGGTTCGTCCTCCCCATAACCATATAAAGCTTCCAAAAATGATTGAGCTGGGTTTCCATTCCAAGTCCGTGAAAGAACTGTCCAGAGACTTGATCAACTAGACTAGTACTATGTTCATTGAGTTTACATTGAACCTTTGCGGCTTTGCCCATGAGTACTCCAATTGAAATGTGTGACTGTAATCTTCTGTTGCTCTCCCTACCTATTATTAGCACACATTTACTGAGTTGAAGTATGGGTCTATCAGCCGTAGTTTAGGGATCCCATGCCACTAAAAACCAAAACTCTTTACTCTTTCAAGAGAAGTGTTTTATTATTTCTTGGGAAATATATCTTCCCTTACTAGGTACTTAGGTAGGAGAATCTCCACCTTACCTTTCTGTTTTCTACTTTTCTATAACCCTATATATATATATATATATATTCCTACCATAATCATAGATGACATTTGTTACAGCCTGTGCCTTGCCATAAAATGCCAGCCAATATTCAACTGCCAGCCAATATTCAACTGCCAAATTTGTGTCCGTCGACTATTGGACAAAACACCTCCTAGTTAGATTCAATGTATCACGCACCCTAAATTTTGCACATTTTTATCATTACACCAAGCCGCCGACGATGACTTAGAAAATCTTCACACAATTTTTCCATAAGCGACGGGGTTCCCCAAGGCGTAATCCATTTTCAAGCATCACTTCTTCCATCCGGCAAAAAATGCAACAATTGTTGACTTCGCTCAAATTAAGGAAGTTAGTTAATTTGTAGAAACAAAATGCTAGGTACGTTATGAAATAATTTCCATTATTACCTTTAGTCGCATCACATATGAATTTGTACTCACCTAGAGTCACTCTCATAAGAAAGTGTAGTACTTCTACACTAGTATTCATACATGAGTTTCTACAAGACTGTCTGACTATCATTTCAGGACAACAGGACCCGAGTAAGAATTGCATCTGGATCTAACCCTCCTTTTAACATTTAGCTACAATTAAATGGAAAAAAGGATAGATAAATGAGCTAGGGAATCACAAGGGCCACGCAAAACTGAGATATGAACGAAACAAGCAAATATGTTATGGTAGATCAATGGTCGTATCAATCTCTTCTATCCTCTTTATGGTGGTGTTAGAACAATGAATGAATGTGATTTGGGTCCTACTTTATGACTTGGACGGTGTTTGCAAAGTAAGTTGTTTTGTTTTCTTGTGAAGGACAAAACTTAAAGTCAGGCGCAGATTTGAAATCTAGCTTTGAAATGATTGGCCTCGCAATTCATCAACTGGATGGTGGATTCATATCTCCCATCCACAGATAATCCTTTTTCTTGATTCTTGAAGGATAGATCTTACTATTTAGACCAAGGATAAGTCTCTAGCTTAGAATGACTACTCACAAATTTCTTGCTCCTTATAGTTGAAGAAAAACATTAAACACGACTCCATCTGTTTGTTATTTGGATAACGATGAATTAAAATCTTGAGATCTGAGGTAGACTGATGACCTAGGAGCTGCTTTTTAATTTTCCATGATAGTGGTGGGTTCAGATAGAATATTTCGGCTCCACATTTTTTGTTTTGAGATTATGTTCGTAGTTTATCAACTCCATTACGCAATTCTGTTTGTCCTTGTGTTGTGTTCTGTATTCACACGTGCTAGTGGGGGAGGAGGGGGTTATTAGTGCTTGGTGGACTTAACTAAGTTCATTACTACATTTTCTAACTACTTGAGCTCTTGAAGCGGAGTGCTGTAGAACATTTGCAGGCCCTTCTAATGGGAATTTAAAAATTTATGAGAATTTGGTTCATTCGACATTTACACGACATGAAATCCCTCTTCTCTATGTTTTATAGACTTGTATGTAACTATTTAGAGTAAAGAACATAGATTGAGGTGTTCTTTCCCTTTCACTAGTAAATAGAGTGGAGGGGATTAATAGCGCTTAGTGGCTCTGGCTGAGTCCCAAAATGATATATTCTTGTGCACATTTTAATTACTTGCGGATTCACCAAGTGATGTAGTCAACAAACGTATTATACATCATTTGAACCCCAAATTTTGGGGGCCCCAACAGGAAGTACTCCTATGCAAAATGGATTAGAGTGGATAATCCAAGGCGCCATCTTTACATGAATTAATGTGATGGTCCACTGGCTTAGATGTTGATTATAATATATGGTGTTGCATTAAGCTATTGCAATTAGGATTATACAAAGAGCTAGCCAATCTTGGACTCGGATTCTTGTAGATTTTCAGTTGTTAATAGGCGAGTATAGATATAGTATGTCCACATTCCACATCATCCCATCAAAATAAACAGGGTTCCCTCCTCCTGTCACTCCCAACAGTATAAATTATTGTCATTTTGTCTCCATTGGCATATAGAGAGTAGAGAATGTCAGTGTCTAACATTTAAGATATTTTTACGGCTAGAAATTGTTTAATTTTGTTAGGCAAATTTCATTTTCAATTTGAGGTGACACCCAAGATGATTTTAGTTTGACCTTTTGAAAGTCACGTCACACCAATCACTCTCTAAATCTCACATTATTAGTGAAGAAAAACAGTCCTAGTAGCAGTTGTAATTGTCCTATAAGAAGGAAAACAAACAGAGGGATAGTAAAAAAAAAAAGGAGTATGGAAAACTGTTCTCGTTCTGATTTTTCTGAAGTAGCAGAAGCTTGGGATCATTGCCAAGCTGCAGTAAATGAAGGCAGTTCTTTTCAAGTCCCCTGCTGGCTTCCCCCGGGAGATTCAACTTCATGCCAATTTAACGGTTGTTCATCCACCCCACCGTTATGGCCGGCGCCGTTTGAAGGGGTTGAAGAAGACAGAGTTGTTGCGTCTGCTTCCAAGAGTCACAGCCTAGCCGAAAAGCGGCGCAGGGATAGGATCAATGCACAACTTGCAACTCTTAGGAAGCTTATTCCAAAATCTGATAAGGTTTAGTTTTCTCTCTTCTTATTTGTTGGATCAACTTACATTATTTATGGGAGATTATATTATCACTATAAATATCTCTATATATTGAGCGCAAATATCAATTCCCTATTTATGTTAAATCTTAAAAATGATATATTTACCAGCCTAATATTTACCTTTTATTTAAAACATAACATGTACATTATCATGATAGTGTTATTATGTGTGGGTCTTGGAGTGATCAATTATCACCCCTCCTTTAGTTTAGAAAAAGAAAAAGATGTGGCTATGCATGTGTAGACGTGGTAGTGCACGTGTAGATGTTTTGTACTTTAGTTTTGCACACTTATTTTGCAGTTACTGAGACGTATACTTTCTAATAGGATGACATTATTGGTACTAAATCATTCAACATCGATAACACTGTATACATAACAATTAAATATTATATTTATTTTAATTATTAAAAAATAAAATTTAATATAAATTTTCATATTAAATCTTATTTTTTAATAATTAAATTAAATATTATATTTTATTATTGTATTCGTAAACTTATTCATTCAACATATATGTTACATCAAAAAATAGATCAACATCAATGTCGAATGACAGTTTTGAAAAGTAACACTGCAGAAAAAAGGTAAAAAAACTAAAGTAGTACGAAAGTATTAATATTTAGAAAGAAAATAATTGCTGATATTTGTATCATCATCCACTGTCTTGATCATATAATCTCATAGAAAGGTTAACTGGTAGGTTTTATTGATTCTTATAAATTTCAAGAAAAAAAATCACATGAAATGGTGTTTTTGGTATCTATAGATGGACAAGGCAGCTCTTTTAGGAAGTGTTGTTGAACAAGTTAAAGAATTGAAGAGAAGAACTTTGGAAGTGAGCAAAATCATGTCAATTCCGACGGATATCGATGAAGTTACAATTTTTGATTGCAGTTTTGATCAAGAACAAAACTCCACAGCTGGTAATATTTTCGTCAGGGTATTGGTTTGTTGTGACGATCGGCCGGAGTTGTTTACCGAGCTCAACCAAGCCATGGAAGGCCTAAGGCTGAGAATGATTCAAGCTGATATTACCAGTTTGGGAGGCAGAATTAAGGGCACTTTTGTGCTTTGCACTAAGGATAGTGATCATCAAAATGGTGTTGCTGGAATAAACACCCTCAAACAGACCCTTAAAGTAGTGTTGAGTAGAATTGTTATATCACCTACGTCCTCTGATTATCGCATAAAGAGCAAGAGGCAGAGGTTCTTCTTCCAATAATAATTTGTTACAGTGGTGTTTAAATTTTGGATTTTTGATATTTCTATGACCTGATCAATATTTAATTAATTAGGCATACCTTTTTGTGAACATACGATATTTGTTATCCCTATATTTTTGTGACATCCGGTTAGCATGAAGTTAATTTTATAGTAAGTTGAATAATGTACGAATTCACAAATTACAGAGAGAATTGTGAAAAGAACTTTTTTTCTATTCATCCCATTATTGGAATGTACAGTGTATATTTATATGCTAATAATACTCAGCTAACTCTAACTAACAGCTTACTTAACAAGCTAACCGACTCCACTAACACGCTTACATTGGCAGGATAAATAACAAACTCATGTATTTACAATTAAGTCCTTTCTACTTTTATTATTGCTAGAGACATCTACTGCTGTTCTTGAATCTGCTGCTTCACTGCTAGACATTGATATGTTATCACCCCCCCTCAAGTTGGTAGGGCTAAACAAGTTTAAAACTCCCAACTTGCACAACAAATACTGAAGGTGAATAGCAGATTGTGGCTTTGTTAGAAGATCTGCAGGTTGATGAGAAGTAGCAATATATTGAGGAACAACAACACCTTGAGTAATTTTATCTCTAATAAAGTGGCAATCAATTTCAATATGCTTTGTACGCTCATGAAGAACAGGATTCTGAGCAAGATGAATAGCAGATTTACTATCAGAGTAGAGAGGAACAGGAAGAATAGACTGAATAGCAAAATCTTTGAGAAGAGCTAATAACCAAGTAACTTCACAAACAATATTAGCCATAGCTCGGTATTCCGCTTCAGTAGAGGATCGAGCAACAGTATGTTGCTTTTTGCATTTCCAAGATAATAAGGAATTTCCAAGCATCACACAGTATCCAGAAATGGATCGTCTGGTCATAGGACATGTTCCCCAATCAGCATCACAAAATGCTTTTAAATTTAAGGAACTGGCAGAAGATAAAAGAATGCCTTGACCAGGAGCAGCCTTAATATATTTAACAAGTTTCAGAGCTGCTTCCATATGTGCCACAGTAGGAGAAGACAAAAATTGACTTAGAATATGAACAGCATAGGATATGTCTGGCCTAGTGATAGTGATATAAATGAGACGACCAACAAGTCTTCTATAAGCTGTAGGATCAGACATGGATTGACCTGTAGTAGTAGTCAATTTATGTTGATGTTCAATAGGAATGGAACTAGGTTTGGCACCCAATAAACCTGTATCACTAAGAATTTCCAAAGCATACTTTCTCTGATGTAAACAAATGCCGGCAGGAGATCTTGCAATTTCAATGCCTAAGAAATATTTCAAATTACCCAGATCTTTGACTTTAAACTGAGTATGAAGATACAGTTTAACCTTAGTCAGAATCTCAGGATGAGTACCAGTCAAGATAATATCATCAACATAGACAAGTAAGGCAGTGAAAGAGTTATTAGCTGTAAGAAGAAACAAAGAATTATCACTTAGAGATTGTGTAAAACCATAGGCAAACAGAGCAGAAGAGAATTTAGAGAACCACTGCCTCGGAGCCTGCTTTAGACCATAAAGAGACTTATGAAGTTTGCAGACAGGTGTCTGAACTTGCAGCCTTGTAGGAACATGAAATCCAGGTGGTAAATCCATATATATCTCTTCTTGAAGATCTCCATGTAGAAATGCATTAGTGATATCCAACTGAGACAACTTCCAGTTCTTGATAGCAGCAACAGACAACAAGAATCTAACAGTAGTCATTTTTGCAACAGGAGCAAACGTTTGAAAATAATCTAACCCTTCAGTTTGAGTAAAGCCCTTAGCAACAAGCCTGGCTTTATATCTGTCCACATTTCCATCAGATTTGTATTTTACTTTGAAAATCCATTTACATCCAACAGACTGCTTAGCAGGAGGTAATGAAACAACAGTCCAAGTATGATTTGCTTCGAGAGCATTAATCTCCATTTGCATAGCTTCACACCACTTAGTATCTTTAACAGCTTGAGAGTAAGTTTTTGGTTCAACAATAGTGGAGGTATTAGCTAAAAAATGTTGATAACTGGAAGACAGATTAGAACATGTATCATAAGAAGACAAAGGATATCTGATGGAACAAGTAAAAGAAGAAGCAGTACCTTGCTGTGACAATAAAGGGATAGTGGTTGGTAGATTCTTTGGTAAATCTGTATAATCTTGAAATTTAAGTGGTAACTGTCTTACTCTGGAAGGTCTAACCAGAATAGGTGAAGAAGATTCTGAGGAGGAACTAGAAGTTGGAACAAGTTCATGATTAGAAGAATTATTCTGAGAATTATCCTGTGAAGAAGAAGACAGAATAGGTACTGAAAATGAAGAATTGAGATCATCAATAAAAGTGAAACCAGAGTGAAGATTTGGATTGGAAGACAAAACTTCAGAAGATGTTGAATAAGGAAAAATATGTTCATGAAAGATTACATCTCTGGAAACAAACACTTTCTTTGAGGATAGATCAAAAACTTTGTAACCTTTCTGACTGAATGGATAACCAACAAAGATACATTTGATAGCCCTGGGAGCAAACTTATCTTTTCTGAGAGACAAAGTAGAGGCATAACAAAGACAACCTACAACTTTTAGGTGACTGTAAGTAGAAGGTTTTTGAAACAGAAGTTCATAAGGTGTTTTATGATGCAAAAGTTTAGAAGGCATCCTATTTATAAGATAAGTGGCTGTAAGAAGACAATCTCCCCAAAATTGAATAGGAAGATGTGCTTTGAATCTGAGAGCTCTAGCTACTTCTAGCAAATGTTTATGTTTTCTCTCAGCAATCCCATTTTGTTGAGGGGTTTCAACACAAGAACTTTGATGAATGATGCCAAGAATATCAAGCATAGAAGTAATGTCTTTGTTAAAGAATTCACTTCCATTATCTGATCTTAAAATTTTGACTATGCTATCAAATTGAGTTTTAACATAACAAAGAAATTTATGTAAAACTGAAACAACTTGCGATTTAGAAGACAACAAGTAAGTCCATGTGCATCTAGTATTATCATCAACAATAGTCAGAAAAGAAGTACAATTGTGATATGTTTTATGTCTATAAGGGCCCCACACATCACAATGCAACAACTCAAAAGGTTTTGAAGCAACAGTAGAACTAACAGGAAAAACATTCCTCATTTGCTTAGCTAGAGGACAAACATCACAATGAAAAGGAGTACAATTAGATGACACAAGATTTGGTATCTTTTGAAGAACTTGAACTGGTGTATGTCCAAGTCTGTCATGCCACAATTGCAGTAATGAAGAGGACTGAATAGAACAAGTAACAGAAGTAGTAGATGTAGGTGTAACAAGCTTGTACAGATTATCCTTTAATCTACCAATCCCTTTCACCTTCTTCATCACAAGGTCCTGAAAAAGACAGATATTAGGAAGAAAAAGGACACAACAATGAATATCTTGACTCAGTTTGCTTACTGAGATTAGATTGAATTTGAAATCTGGAACACAAAGAACATCATGAAGAATAATGTCGTCTGTGACTTTAACAGTTCCTTTATGAGAGATAGTTGAATATTGACCATTAGGGAGATAAATGATAGAATTTATAAGCACTGGATTAATCAGTAGATCAAATGATGTAGTGATATGATCAGTTGCACCAGAGTCAATAATCCAATCATTTGACACAGTAAAACTGGATAAACACACTGTGTTTATAAAAGAAGAACCATGTATACCTGACAAAGGAATATCATTGACAGTATGTAACTGATTTTGATTAAGCAGTGTTAACAATTCTTGATACTGAGTAGGTGTGAGAGAAGTATTATTGACTGAACCACTTGTGTTGTTATTTGTTTCAGAGAGATGATTGCATACAGATGAAGAAGTAACAGCTTGAGCAACAACTTTGTTTCCTTTATCTGATGCATCCTTGAGTTTTGTAGGAAAACCATTTAGAAAATAACATCTATCTCGAGTATGATTTGTTCCATGACAGTATGTGCATTCTAGATTGCCTCTTTTGAATGACTTGAAATCCACCTTCTTATTGCCACCTGTGCCTTTTAGAAATCTGGAATTGAATTGATTACTGTTGAATTTGCTGTTGCTAAAAAGAGCTGCAGATTCAGGTATGACAGACATCTGACTAGAATAATTCCTCTGTTTTTCTTCTTGTTGAATAAGAGCTAGGGCTTGATTCAGATTGGGCATGGGATTCATCATCAGTAATTGACCTCTTATGTTTGTAAACATGTCATTTAGCCCCATTAGAAATGAAGTAACCTTCATATTTTCATCAGACACTTCTTGTAATTTCAAAACACCACATGAACACTTACATGTGCATTTAGGAACATGAGTCAGATTTGTCAATTCATCCCACAGAGTCTTGAATTTTGTGAAATATGTAGATACAAGCATAGAATTCTGAGTTAATGATGCCAGATCTTTCTTAATTTCATACAATCGTGGACCATTACTTTGTGTAAACCGAGTATGTAAATCATTCCAGATTTCAGTTGCCAGAGGTATGTAAACAATACTAGAGCTTATTTCAGGAGAAACTGTATTCAGAACCCAAGAAATTACCATATCATTGCATCTCTGCCAATGATGAAGATACGGTGATGTTTCTGCTGGTTGATTGAATTTTCCAGTTACAAAACCTAATTTGTTCTTTGCAGACAAGGACAAAGACATGGCTCTACGCCATTGATTGTAATTATCTCCAGTTAGGATTTGTGAGACCAACATTTGACCTGGATGATCAGAAGGATGCAAATAGAATGGATGACTTGGATCTAGAGTAAGAATTTGATATTCTTCCTCTGTAAAATTTTCATTAGCATTTGCCATGGATGATAAAAAGTTTTAGATTTGTAAAAGATGAGCTCGTAAAATGAAGAAGAAGACTGAAGGCTCTGATACCATGTACGAATTCACAAATTACAGAGAGAATTGTGAAAAGAACTTTTTTTCTATTCATCCCATTATTGGAATGTACAGTGTATATTTATATGCTAATAATACTCAGCTAACTCTAACTAACAGCTTACTTAACAAGCTAACCGACTCCACTAACACGCTTACATTAGCAGGATAAATAACAAACTCATGTATTTACAATTAAGTCCTTTCTACTTTTATTATTGCTAGAGACATCTACTGCTGTTCTTGAATCTGCTGCTTCACTGCTAGACATTGATATGTTATCAAATAATAAATTAATGTAATACTGACACGCAGAAAGAAAGAACACTCCCGGCCTACGTATCAACACTGTATTAGTTCATTATTTAACTTATCATGAAATTAATTTTATACTAACCGAATCTATTTTTATGTGTTATTGTAATCCCTCGTTAATTACTAGTTGTAGGAAAGATTATTAGTTGGCCCGCTAATAAATTAATAAAATTATACTTCCAAGAAAAATATAACTTGAGAAGAGGAAATCCTTTTAACGGTTTTACCAAGTGACGTACTGTTTGTTCTAGGCCTAGTGAGTTGGAATAAGGCTTTTCAACCAAATCAAAACTGGGCAGAAAAATCAACTATGGCCCAAATAAATAATGATCAAGCTCCCGGCCCATACATAACTGGGAGTATATACTCTGCAAAATAGCAAATAGAGAGACAAGAAGGAAGGTAAAAGAAAAAGAAAATAACGTTAACGGCCTGTTTATGAGTTTTGATTTGGGTCAAATATTCTTCTTCCACATAACTTTGATCCCTACAAAATAAATAAATAAATGCTACTTATGCAGTTACCATGCACCTACATGTAGTCTAATTAGAGGGTTCAGCCGTAAAAACCCATTTATAATCTCACACTATTTATCACTTGAACGACAAAAATATATAACTCTCCATCCTTGGGGGATTTTACAAACACAGTCACGTGATCACAACTTGGATCGAATTTCATTCATTAAAAAACCACCACCTAATACTCTATTATTTCTATTATATAAATCGTTTAAGGCATAATTATATATATTAAAAAATCTCATTAATTATAATGTTAGATAATTAATGTTAGTTTGAAATTTCATTACTACCTATGCACTAATTACTCTTCATCTCTCTCAATTACTCTATTTATTTAGGGGTAAAATAAGAAATGATTAATTTTTTCTTTTATATATATGTAAACGTCTTATATTATGAAAATAAAAAATAAAAAAATCTTAAACGACTTATATAATTAAAAGGAGGGAGTACCATTAATTCAAAAACAAATTAAGTTTCGAATTTAAAAAGGCAAACCCAGAAAGATTCAGTGCTTAAGATTAAAACACAAACCTAAAAGTTGACTACTTAATTAATACTCCTTAGGATCTAAAATCATCACTGTTAACGCTTGATTTTGTCCGCACGTTCAACCGTCTATCCGAAAGTGTACCTGTACAAAAATCTTGACGGCTTAGGCCGTCGGTGAACTCCTCCGGTGTAAGAGTAAGTAGAGATTTCAATATAGGTTAACAATGGAGGCTGAAAGTATTTAGCAGGATAAACTCTGATCCCCCCACCTTTATTGTTCACAATGTATTTATAGAACTAACTTGACTCTTTACCATTCCTATTAGGAGTGTTTACTGGAGAGTTATAGTTGGAGAGGGTAACTATCATCTTACTCCATCCAAGATATATAACTCCCACTCTAATTGGGATTATTAGATGTGATAAGCAGTTAAGATCCAAATGGATTTAAGATTCTAACCCAAGCCTATTGGACTGATGAGTCCTCTTAAATAATCGTTAAGTTGATGTTTTTATATTATTTAATAGATATTTGTCAATTCTACAATTTCACATAAAATTAAGGAGTTTTGATTGTATTAAAATTATTAAATAGATTTTACCATGATAAATAATATTACATAATTTGTTAAAAGAATCAAAATTATTTGATTTTTTTTTTCTAAAAATACAAAATTATCTGTAAAAACATTAATTTACAAATAATTTGTATAAAATTGATTTCTCTAAAAAAATACATGTATAAAATTGCAAATAGATCTTCACCCAGTATGCGGTAGTTTACCTAGACCAATAATTTTCACAAAATGCTAATAAGTAATGAATACAATGGGGTTTTCACCAAGTATATTGTAGACACCCAAATTTTGCACTTCTCTACTAACCCTGGCAGGAGGGCAAAATCGTCACTTGACCCGACACACGAAAAGGAAGGTGGGCCCCAACACAAAGCCACCCCAACGACTTACGGTCAAAGCTGTCATAACAAACAACGAGCATCAGGTTACTTGAGGCGAGGCAAACAGCTAATCCAAAAGAATCTGATTTGATCACAAAAGACGACTAATGACCATTACGCTTACGATGGTCGGGGGTCTCGCCCCCTGGAAGCCAGGCACAAAAACAGTTTCTACATCAAGTAACAGCCTTCCAAAATAATACAATAAAAATGATAATTCAAGACTGCGTGACACGAAAATCGAGAAAAGGAAGCCGGGCAGCCGCGGATGCATCTGCGGCCGACGACACGTGGCATTTTTTGTGGCTCGAGAAAACGCACGGCAGCCGAGGATTCGGCGCGGGTGGCTAGCGAAGGCAGCCGCAGATGCTTTGATAGGACTAAATTATACGATATTTTTATTCCCTAATACTTAGTTTTTATATTTATTGTGTGCTTAAACGTTTAATTATTTAGCATATTTTGGTTTTAATAGGTTTTATAGGATTTTAGTTAATTTATGTTAATTTAGGTAATTTTATAGTATTTTTATATTTCTTTTTATTTATGTGTTTTTATTTATTTTGGGTGTTTTATTTATTATTATGTGCTTTTAGGATTTTTAGTATTTTAATTTATTTTTATATTTTATTTTGTAGGAAAAATAAAGCTTGGGGGCAAATCTGGAAAATCCGCAAAAGTTCAATGGTAATTTTGGTAATTAAACCAACACGGTTGGCAAAAATGTAGATAAGAAGAAAAGACGCGGAGGGGCATAATGGTAATTAGCCGGAACACAGACGTCCGCGCTATGCGCGGAAGACTTTAGAAGACCAGAGCTGAAACGACGCCGTTTTGGGGTGCATAGAGGCGGTGAGCAGTGGCCGCGCAATGCGCGGATGCAGGCAGAATGGAAACGACGTCGTATTATACACGAGACCGCGCAATGCGCGGGCGTGTCGGTGACGTCAGTGGACGTAGAAACCGCGTTGACCAGTCAACTGCCGCGTGTAAGGCCTTGTTTGGTTGCGCATTAATGCTGGAAACGGGATTTTTCGGGATTTTTGCTACTTTTTGATTCCAAATTGGATTTTTATTCCAACTAGGGTTAGGATAATAATTATTTTTCTTTTTCTTTTATTTTTAATTGTAAATCCTACTAGGGTTTGGACAAGTTAGAGGCCTATAAATAGAGGGTCAACTTCTCATTATTGATAGTAAGTTTTTGGGAGATCTTTCTCCTAATTTCTTGGAGAGAGCTTTTCAACTAGTGGGTATTATTTTTATTATGTTTGGCTAGTTTTTATTTTCAGTTCTAAAGGGATGTTGAACCTTATTTTTAATTAATGTTTTAATTGAGTTTTATTATATATTCCTTCATGCATGAGATTTATTCTTGATAATCTGTTTTAATTGTTTTATGATATTTGCTTGATTAATTTAATAATGGCCTGTTAAATTAATCAATAATTTATCATATGCTAGATTAAGATTTGATATTAAGCAAACGATATTTTATCTGATCATAAGTAGAAGTTAATAATATTTAATTGTGGTCAAACTTTTGAATATTATTATGATTATCAAGATGGCAAGTTAAATGGTCCGCGATGTTGAGATTGTTGCTTGGAATAATCTAATTCTCTAATTTTTAATGCAACTGTTATATTAAATGTAGACTGATAGTTCTAGGTTGTATGATAGTTAAGGTCTTTTGTGAGCGATTGCTGCATTAGATTTATAATTTAAGGAGGATTTCGGGTAGCTTGGCGATTGTCGGTTATCTAGGATTATTAATTTCAATTGAAGGAAAATAATAACTTGATTAATTTGTTGATTAAAAGAAGGGGATACTGAACTAAGGAACTGAAGTTTGTTTTAATTGATTTTTCTCATATTTATTTATTATTCAGTTTTATTTGTTTGTTTCAATTTTAATTAGTTAATAATTAATTCCAAACCACCCATTTAATTAGATATTCTCGAAAACATTAGATTTATTAAAACAATTCACTCTCTGTGGGTTCGACTCTTACTTTCACTGCTACATTAATATTTTTCAAAGTAAGATTTTATTTTTGGTTGCTTGCGACAGCTTCTCAGGCCAGCAACAGTTGCACCTGCGGCTGCCTCCAGGACACTATACAGCGGCCATTTCTGCGTCTGAGAAAAAAAAAGAGGAAGAAAAAATGGAATTGTAGAGAGAGAAAGGCGACGGGAGAAGAGAAAAAAGAGAGAGAAGAAGTGAGATTCTTCATCTTTTGTACAATCTATATACTAGGTATTGTATCCTAGTTGATTTCCAAGTGTTAAAGCGTTTATTTCATCATTTGGAATGTGAAAAATCTGAGTTTCATAGCTTCGTTGTGTTTTATCCAGTAAATCTTTTAGATATAGTTTTATTTTGTTCTTATTGCATTTGTTGGGTGGATCTACTGTAGATCCGAAAATATTTGGTGCATTGCTATTTAAATAGTTTGATTTTGTGTATTTTGAAGTTAGATCCAATGTAGTCAATATATGTTGTAGATCTGTGGATTAGGGACGGTTAGGGAGGATTTATTGCGGATGGAATCTCCTCCTAACCTCCCGATGATATCCTTTTAGTTTATTTTATAGCTTTTACGTATGTAGCGATCGCGATGCACCTTTATGTAAATATGTAAATTTTTGGGCATTAAAACGACATCGAGTCGAAATCGGGTTTAAGGCCCCGTGATAGTGAAATGTGCGATTGTGGGCGTTTGGGGTTATTTGGATGGCTCACATACCCATGAATAACTCCAACGCCATTTTAATACTTGATTTTCCTCTTCGACACGGAAAAAGGGTTTTGGAATGAAAAGATGAAGATTTTCATAAAATTAATCAAACTAGGATATTAGATCATCTTTAGGCTAAAATAAAATTTCAAGTGTCGGATGAGCTCTATTCCTATTTGACGTAGGATTTGAAAAAATATATTTTACAAAATATCATCGATTTTATTATCGAAACAAAAAACAATAAAAATGAACTCTTCGATTAAATCAAATCCTTCGTGCATAGGGTCAACGAGATTTTTGAAGCACTTTCAAAACAAAGCATTTCGACAATTTTCATAGGCACATACGCATACACACACGCACACACACACGCACACACGCGCACACACACATTTTAGGATTTAAAGGATAGAAAAACATCAAGATAGCGGTAACCGTGTTTCACGGAAGTCGGGGGGTGCCTAACACCTTTCCCTCGCTTAAGCAAGCCCCCGAACCCTATGAATCTCGGTTCGCAGACCAATTAATTCGGAGTCACATATGAGCCAGCGATTACGAAAACAAAATTCGGATGAGTTGATACATCCATTTCAAATATACTAACTGGCGGCTCTGGTCAATTGGCTCATCATATAATCGATCTTTCGAACCTCGTCGACACTCAAGCCGACCCTTTTTCAAAACCACATCTAAATCCAAAGGCGAAGATTGGAAAGAGAAATTATTAAAAAAACGAAACGACTTTTCTGGCGTCGACATATATGATATTCCGCACGCGTAATCAGGTAATTCTCACAAGTTAATAAATTATAAAAAAGTTTCCATCATATCTCGTGAGATTAATAAAGATAGATGATATTACTATAAATAACAAAATTTAATAATGGACGACAAAATATGAATATAATTTAAGAATTAAAGAACATGATCAACGATAAAGCCAAGCTAGTTATAAGAATAAAATTATATTATTGACAATAAAGTCAAGTCAGTAGTATAATAATTAGTTAAAAGAATGTAAATTTTACTGTTTCAGTTAGTTAGAACTTTATGCTGATACTAAAACGAATAAAAAGAATGTAAAAGAAAAAATGTACTTAATTTTTCGGTGTCGCTTTTCATCCAATAACTCCCAATTATTATCTAATTAATCTTGCGTACCTGCCAATTCAGTCCATATATTAAATTAAAAAAATCAAATGCAAAAATTCTTCCATATAACTCTTAACTCCACAAATGAATAAATAAATAAATAAACACTACTTATGCAATCACAAATCATCAATAAAACCCCACTTCTTTAATCTCACACAATTATGCAACTATTGACCTGTTTCAACAATGTGGCGATTGCGCCATTCAACCATACCATTCTGTTCACGAGTGTGAGGACAGGCAAGTAGGTGATTTATGCTAACGAACGTAAAAAGTTTATTTAGAGAACGATATTCACCATCCCAATCAGTTTGAACTACTTTTATTGTTGAACTAAATTGTCTTTCAACAAATAATTGAAACTTAAGAAATATACCATAAACCTCAGACTTGGCTTGCATAAGATAATACCAGATGTATTTAGAAAAAGCATCAACAAAAATAACAAAGTACTTATGACCATCATAAGAGAGAGTGTGTAAGACCCCGAATTTTATGAAATATAAAATTTAATTTTTCTTCATATATATTTTTCATGAAACAGTAAGTGGTTAAATTGACGAAATTGAAAGTTAAGGATGCTATGTGCAAATTTTATTTTGACGGACAATATTCGTTTTGTCGGGGAATATTCGTTTTGTCGGGGAATATTCGTGCCGTACGACGGCGCCGAAATAACAAATTATTTGTGAACCCCACAACGGAATATTTGTCGGATATAGAAAACGACAGAAGTAACATTTTTAAATAAAAATAGTCAACGGTGTTAACTGTTAAAATACCGGTGATAAAAAAATAGTAGCATACGGTAATTTATGGTATTTTATTGTGGCACACGGTACTCTACAGTAGCACACGGTATTGCACAGTGTCTCATATTATTGACACCGTAACTGTTACGCATCATTTCATCAATAATTGTCACTGCATAATATTTTATATTATCAATTCAATTATTGTTGCTACACAGTATTTTGCATTATTGATTCAATAATTGTCATTACACTGTATTTCATATCATCGAGTCAATAATTGTTGGTGCACTGTAGTTTAAAATTATTGAATCTAATAATTGTCACTGTAGCAAATACACTATAATTTATATTATTAAATTAATAAAAATATGTAACGTGTTTCTTACATTATTATGGTAACATTATTTTATATGTTGGACTCACAGGAAGAATAAATAAATAAATAAAAAAAAAATAATAATTAATTTTACTATTTGAAATAGTAACGTGAATAGTGACGTGAATAGTAACGTGAATAGTGACGTGAATAGTAAGTGAATAGTAAGAAACATGTGGGACCCATTGTGGGGCCCACATGAAATGTGAGAATTGCTGAAGAGTTGGTGGAGGCTGCTGCGCAGCCTCTGCTGAAATTTTTTTATTTCACCTACCGTGCATAGTAACTTCTTTTCTCCTATAAATAGCTTGTTCAGCTGAATAGAAAAATCACACCTAAAACATAGAATTTTTCTATAAGAATTTTATGAGTTTTCTCTGAGAATAGTAAGCTTATTTTGAGTGTTTGAAAGCCAAAAGGAGTGCAGAAAATTTTCAAGTAAGTCTTTTATTAAAGAGTAGTAATTTTATAAATTCCTATTTTTCACGGTATTCACAAATCTTCCTTTAGAAGACTCTTCTTTAAGAAGATTCATTTTTAAAAGCTTTCTTTGGAAGATTTATTTTGGAATATTATTTTTAAAACTATTTAAAAGTAGTTATATTATACTACAAAAATTATGTTAAATATATATGATTTTGATAATTCATATTATACGAGTTATCATACACTTTGAAATTTATATGTGGAAATTACTAATTTTATTATAAAAATATAGGTTGATCAACCTCATTTAAATCAATATACAGTCACGTGTTAAGGTAAGGGGTATCATTCTTTTCATCATCATAAATGGATATTATTTTCTTTCTTACTTGAAGGGATTATCATTCTTTGATTCTCGAAAATAATATCGTTTCTTTCTTGTGCCATTTACTTCCATGTATTAAATTGTGGGAATAACCTTACGGCGCGGTTTACCGCCTGTTGGTGAATAACCTTTTGTATTCATTCCTTATTAATCTTTGAGAATAACCTTACGGTGCGGATTATCGCCTGTTTGGTGAATAACTCTTCGTATTCAAATTGATGGGAATAACCTTACGGCGCGGATTACCGCCTGTTGGTGAATAACCCTTTTTATTTGTCTCGTGTGGAAATAATTTGTCTACACGAATTATCACATGACACTTTTATTCCATATTCGTAAGTGATATCATTTTCCTTTATACTCATAAGGGATACCATCTTTTTCATTTTCCATTATTCAAACTTACTATGGTAAGGGATATTAATTCCCTTCACCTTTTGTTAATCAAACCTGCTACGGTAAGGGATATTATTTTCTTTCATACACCTAAATCGAAACTTATTATGGAACTATTGCTTCTATAATTCCTGAAAATATTATATGTTCCATAATAGTTAAATTTCATTATTTCAACTGAACCTTCCTATTTTCTGAACATTTCTATTGAACTGTAATCGTTATTCTGAACTGTGGAGCTTGAATATCATTTTTAAATTTCACTTCACATCATGTTGGCAATTTGGACATTATTTGAATCTGCACAAAGTAAACTTCTGATACTTATTGTTTATCCTGTTCTTCTGTTCATCATTTGTATCACTGTTATTTGTATTAATCATCAAGAATCAAGCTGTTGTGAATATCTGTGGCCGGGGGCACAGATGTGATATAATTGTTGAACAGATGATAGGTTAAAGGCGATATACTAGGTTAAAGGCGATACATCTGTTCGGTGTCTCTTATGGCACGTGGTGAATGTTCTCTTTGGCCCGTAGTGCAAAGATGAACTGTTGGTTGGTATGATTATGACCAAAGGCTGAATCTGGTATAATCATGACCGTTGGTGCTTTATTGAATATCTTTGGCCCGTAGTGCAAAGATGAACTGTTGATTGGTATGATTATGACCAAAGGCTGAATCTGGTATAATCATGACCGTTGGTGTTATATTAAATGTCTTTGGCCCGTAGTGCAAAGATGAACTGTTGATTGGTATGATTATGACCAAAGGCTGAATCTGGTATAATCATGACCGTTTGTGTTATATTGAATGTCTTTGGCCCGTAGTGCAAAGATGAACTGTTGATCTGCATAATTATGACCAGGAACTGTGAAGTTGTATTATTTTGACTAATGGTATTTCAGATGATAAAAGTTGATGATATTTTTACTAAAAAGAGAAGCGAATGGACATTATAGTCTGCATTATTCTTCTAATAGATTGCTCATTCCGCTGCTATTATTGATCTGAACATTGTTTAAGAATTTAACTACAGTTTTTGATATAAACCTTGTAGTCTATTGTATTCTATCAAGAACTCAACTGTTGAAGGCTAATGATAATTTATTCGTCATTATCTTAGTCATGATATTTCTTACTGGGCTATTTGAGCTCACCCTTTCTTTTGTTCCATTGTTTTTCAACAGGAGATGAGAACGTAACGGGGTCTAGCCGGGGGATGGAGTGAGAGTCCGAGGAATAGCTGTCCTAGTCTTCACGTGTTGTAAAATAGTGTGACAATAATAGTGAAGACTTAGTTGTGTATTATTATACACTGTATTGTTGTACGTTGTGCTTTGTTGTAATAATTTTGTTGTAGTCTTTTGATGACTCAAGTTTGGGTTGTGTGAGCCTAGATTTGGGGGCGTCACAGAGTGGGTGATGGACCCCATACATCACTGTAAACTAAATCAAGTATATGAGAGACGTTGTGATTAGTAACAGGCAAATGAATTCGTGAAGATTTTCCCAATTGACAAGCATGACAAAAAGAGAAATTGAGAACAGATACAGGTAGTTCATTACTAGAAATAATTTTATTGAGAATTTGTAAATGAAGATGTCCTAATCTATTGTGCCAACAGGCAGAGGAGACTTTGGTTGCAGCAAAAGCAACAGGTTCTTTATTTTCTGAAAAAGAAGATTGAGAAAGTGAATAGAGGCCCTGATCACTCGGTCCGGTCAGCAACACGTTCTTTGTTGTGCAATCCTTCACAAAAAAACATGTTGGGTGAAACTTAAAATAAACATTATTATCAGATGTAAATTTATTCACAGACAATAATGACTTTGTGAGAGCAGGAACATGCAGAACATTATTTAACTGGAAAAAGTTATTGTTGGATTGAAAAACAGCCGAACCAGTGTGACTAATTTTTAAGCATATACCATTACCAACCCTTAGGGTGTCTGTTCCAGTATAAGGAGTGGAATGATCAAGGGACTGAAGGTCTGGAGTAACATGGTGTGTATCGCCAGTATCTGGAAACCAAGCATCTGTGAAATTATTCTGACAAAATGAAGCTATATTTGCACTAGGTGGATGGGCATGATTGTAACGTTGACGACAATTGTCTGTAGTGTGATTAAAGCGAGAACATATCTGGCATTGAACAGACTGATTTGGAGATGACCGGTTGTTGGGGTTGTTGTTATAATTATTTTGTCGTGGCCCAGAATTGTAACCTGTCGATTGTTATTATGTGGCCTAGATAAGTTGTTTCTGTTATTATAATAAGAACCTGTTGAATATCCAGAATAAGATTGAGAACTCTGCCCCTTTTGTGCGAGATGTGCAAAAGCTTGGTGATTTCTAGTAGCATCAACGTCTACTTTGGGTATAGAAGAATCACTGAAATTGTGGACCAGAATTTCATGATTTAATAGAGAGCTGAGAAGATCCATAAATGAAATCGGAGTGTTAGTGGCAGCAAGTGTTGGAATGATGGTGTGAAATTCATGTCTTAGTCCCTTAAAGATGATGCAGTTGAAGTCACCAGTGGCTACCGGTCGTCCAACAGCAGCAAGATAATCGCTGATTGTTTTAGCTTTGTATAGATAATCAGTTATGGAGTTATCGTTCTGCTTCAGATCCTGTAGACTCAAAAGGAGGTTCAGCATTCTTGTGGTAGAGGGCGAGGCATAGGCTGTCTCGAGCATGGTCCACAACTCTCGAGATGTTTTGGCATCGATAATGAGTGAAATAATATCCTCACGAAGGGAGGAGATAAGTAAACTCAGTAAGTTCTGGTCCTGTTGGTACCAGATATGGTAATCAGGATTACCCGCCGTGGTTGTGTTTGCAGCGGTAGACGGCAGCTTGGTTGGAGGCGTAGTTTCTGTTCCATCAACGAAACGAATGAGATTGTTGCCACAAAGTGGCGACTTTAATTGAGCATTCCAAGATAAATAATTTTCGGGATTAAGTTTCATCACTAACATCTGTGTTGGGTTTGACAGATTTAGCGACGATGTTAGAGTGTTTGCAGCCATTAGTTGCCGCTGGTTTGAGTTTGAGGCATTCAAGGAAAATGTGGAAGAGGATGACGACATAATGTCGATTACAGCTCTGATACCAAATAAAAGTAATATAAGATGATGGAAATCTGATTTCTATATATCTATCACAGTATCTATTACTGGCTTTATATAGAGAACACATTACATGGTTAAGTGACATCTAATTCAAAATTCAAGTTAATCCTTATCTATCTAATTCTGTTACAAGCTTGGACAGATGCGTTCATTATCCAATACAACATTCCTTATCCAATACAACAACGTGTGGGGAGATAGTTTAGTAGAAGAGAGACTCTGTGTCAATAACTGGAAAGAAAAATATAGCACACGAACTGAAAGAAAATTATATGCAACTATTTATCACCGAAAAGAAAAATATAGCACATGAACTGAAATTTTTAAGCACTATATGAATATAATTCTTCGGGCATTATAGATGAAATCAAACACATTCACATTTAATGTAACGACCTGGGTCAAATACCGAGTACGGAACAAATTGAATTAATTTTAATCACTAACTCAATATTATCTTCGTCGGTTAGTGTTAACGTTTGAATATGTCGGGACACTTGACCACCGTCAACGACACTAAACCTGTATAAGGAAACAATCGAGAGCTTGGCGGCTTGGTTCGTCGAAGGATACCTCCGACGTGAGAGTAAGTACAAGTCTCCAGACATGTTAACAATGAAGGTGCTTAGAGTTTAGCAGGGTAAATTAGCATTAGATCCTATTAGAATTGTTAACCTTCCTTTTATAAACGACGTCCTCCTTTAACCGTTAAGCATGTCCAATGATTATGATCAGAGTAATAACGCATGATCCCTATCATGACTGGTAACTATTGTAACCTCTGAATTAAATGTATGAGTGATAACTGTAAGACAATTGTCACGTAATTAAGTGATCCAGGTGTAGAGTGTAATGGTCCAAGCTTCTCTAGGCTGGGCTATCAAGCTAAATGGGCTTCAAGCACATAAAGTCCAATAATATCAACCCATTTACTTTAGTGAAAATTCACAGCCCAATAGTTAGTAACTTAATTTTTTATATTCTAACAAAAAATTTCAGTATTATATTTCAACATTTGAATTTGTCCACATGTTATATCAAATTTCATAAATAAACCCCATCACCAGCAGTACTTACAATTAATTCAAAAGCAAAATCCAATTTAGAAAAATAAAGGCAAACCCAAAAAGAAAGTTCAGCAAAAAAAGTTACATTAAATGATCACCAATATCAGTCAAACCAAAAACAAAATAGTTAATTAGGATCTGAAATCCTCACTATGACGAGCGGATAATGGGTTTGGCGAGCGGATTGAAACTCTTATCCTTGCTAAAAGAAAGATTAGCAGCAGTTGGGATGATATTAGTGAAGAAGAAGAAATGAGGGAATGAAGATAATGGTGGGTTAATGGTGGTAATTGGTCTACTGGATCTTTTTCTTGAACTGAAAACCAGCATTTCAGAAGGAATGGTATTCGATTTCAAACAAAGTATTAGAATTTGAAGACGGAGAAGCCATTGGAGGAGGAGCTTTGAGCTTTAATTTCCCTGAAAAAGTGTGGAAGTGGACTGGGGTAGCAATTGGGTGTATACTAGTACGTGTCACGTTATAGTAAGCCGGTTGTACGGAGTACCACGCATGCAGGCAGTAAAAATTGTAAAGTTTAACTTTTAACCTAAAGTCAACCTTTCGATTAATAATATGTCTCAAAGTTTTTGTTTTTTTAAAAAAAAAGGGGGTCTTATGAGCCAATCTTGACGTGATGAAGGGAGGTCGTAAACCTGAGGATTTTAGTTTTGGAAGGTTTTTATCCTATTAGGAGTGCGAGAGAATAGTTCTCTTTACCTTAATATTTATTAGAAGAAAAGAGAGAGAGAGAGAATAGTTCTCCTTTTTTATTAGAAAATTTAATATTTGGCGGGTAATTACTGAATTTGGGTATTTAATTAGCTCTCACATATTTTAGCATTTTATTTTGTATTGAATACATTTTTTTTCCCCGAAAGTAAACTTGTTTTCCCCATGTAAACTTGAAAAAAAACCAAATGACATTTGCACTCATTCGGTTTCTCTTCCACTCAAATTCAGAACTCATCAATGCATTATAATTTTTTTTTTTTATAGTTGGTTATTCAGCGTTTGGTGCGTTTAGAAACGTTTGAAAATTTAAATGCACTTGAAATCTTATATATAAATAATAACAATTTATTTTAAACATAAATTATTTAACTCACAAATGCCATAATCACTGCTCTTTGAACAAACCCTTAATCTACTTGGAGAGCTAGAGGGAGAAGAGGAGGGGGAGACGGGGAGTAAATGCAGGTGCCATAAAATGGGGAAGGTTTTGGGTGATAGGTGCAGACTTTTAAGGTTCTATTCACATTTGTAAATCAAGTGACTAATATAGATTGAAATTGGAGAGTTTTGGCAGTTTTGCAGTAAATACTGCTGCAGTGCTGTCGATGATGATGCAAAAGCAAAACAATTGAGCAGGCGGGCGGGTGGGGGAAAGTACGTACGGTTGATTCTCGTGATGGAGCTGCATTGCTTAATTACCTTGCACCAAATTAGTAGTCATGACAGTTTCCCCTAGCTGTCAATCTCTTTGCGTGGTGATAACTGATGAAGTTAATTCTACTTAATCCCCAAAATATCTTTTTTACATTAGATAGTAATTTTGGATAATATATCCCTCATAAGGAATTGTATTAACAAACTATATTAAGAAAGTTTTTCAATCAAATCGGTGAATAAAGTAATTTTCAATTTTAGCAGCACTACTAGTGTGCTCTATATATTAAATTATAACACTGGTATAGTTTTTATTGTTTGCCTTCACATTTTACTTTTGTTCTTAAGACGGATGAGAACTAGAATAAAAGCAACCCTCGTTGCTTTGATGCTAATCTGTTAACGCTTGAGAATTTGTAGGCTAGTCTAAATCACCAAAAAATCAGCAACCTACATAGTGTTTGACGGCTTGAGCCGTCTGTGATAGTTCCAATGTGAAAATCAGTATAAGACAAAAACGATAATAATAAAAGGATGTATTTATGTATGTATTCAAGACCAATCAAAAGTGAAGGTCCTCAATAGAATCCCAATTTATAACCGATTGAGTTCTTAATAAATTAAGTTCTCTAATCCTTCCAAGATCAGGAAACCCAATCATATATAAATATGAATTTTGACATTTTTAGAATAACAAGCTGCCGAAAAATATACTGCAGTGGGCCGGCCTAATTACTGAGCCCAAGGTGCAATTAAGATATAGATATGTACCAAATCCGAATCTTTAATATAAAAATAATATAGGTCTGTACTTCAACCGACCTCAAATAATTATATCTCAACAAATCTATTGGAATACTGATCACTTTGGTACTTCTACTGGGCTATTGATGGTTGATGCTTGTGGAACTCATAGATAGTTTTTATGCGACTGGACTTGCTGTATTAGTGAATTGTGTATAAATTAAAATTTTATAATTTTGAAAGCAAACTCAGTATAACTACGATTTAGGTAAAATCGTTTAATTGGCACCCTTTTTCACCGTTGCACAGACTTATTTCTTATTTTTCATTCTTGTCTCACTTTCAACCCATGAGGGTAAAAGTTTTTACACCCATTAAATCATTTTTCGATTGTGCCATTACCTTACTAGCTAGCTCTTAAAAGGCCATATATAGTACCATTCTTCTGCAGGTCTCTCTTTTATGGGATCTCTTATTCATACAACTATCAATCAATTGAGTTACACGTTAGAGTATATAATTAGTTACTCATCAAATAACATTAATATAACTCACTTTATACACTTATAACTGCATATATATAGCGTAAATCAACTCTCTTTATTGTACAAATTCATATGTTCAAATTTATCACTCAAAAGAAGTCAGAATTAATTAAGAAGATACATGAATAAGATAAATTTTTCTTAAGTAATATATTTCAATACGATAAATTAAACGACATGTATCGACTTCATTTATAATAAATTTTACACTTAAAAACTATATATCAATATTATTCGTATACACCGAGTGTAGTTGTCTTTTATATAATTTTAAGTAATTTAGAATTAAATTTTTAATTAATATAACAATAATATTTATATTTCACAAGTATAAGGTATATTCTGAATAATAGTATATACTTTTTCAGTTTTAAAATATGAGACACATTTTAAAATTAGTTTACAAAATTTTAATATTCATATTGCATGCAAATTTATTTGACTATATTTCAAAGAAGTATACTTATTAGAAATTAACTATAAAAATATTACTAATTCTCATATTTATTGATTTTAAATTATATAATTTATTTCAGGTGTAAAATTAAAATTATTTTAAATTAATTTCAAACCATAGAATGTCTCTCAAATTTCGTCTAAAACGGAATACGGTACTAACAATTTGAAGCAGAAACAAAGAGACGTACGAAATGGGCGTTGCAACTGACAACATCATCAATATTTGTCACCTAACAAACAGGCAACCTAAATTAAATTATGCCACGGTTCCGTTACTTAGGAAGCTGATGACCCAACAACTCACAAACGCCTAAAATATCTCCATCATCCTAAAACAGTTATAACGGACTAATATTGTAAGACTTTTCCTGGTCAATTATCACATCCTCAGAGATTTTAATAAAACTGCAAAAAGAAATTTATAAAACTATAAAATATAATTCTTTGTACTGGGTATTATTTCTCAAAAAAATAGTATATATTACAAATGTTTATTTGATTACGAGTTAATTATTTGGATAAGTATTATTGATAACCCTTTCGAAAAAATGTGTACTAAGTGAGACATTTTTATAATTCTATCATGTCCTATACGTTTCACAATTGTAGTTCTGTACAAATTTGTTGTAATATACAACAAGACTTCAAACCTTATATAGTGACTTAGAAAATCTACAACTTAAATTAAAAATAAAAATCATATTTTTTTTAAGAAATAAAAAAACATAAAAAAGTATACGATATAATATACGAGTAAGAAAATCATAGATAAAATTAGACTTGACAAATGAACTTGATCGACCCAAATAGACTGGGTTATGATTGGGCTAGGTCAAAAAGACCAACTTTTTTTTTTGGGATCTAAAAGTGAGGCCCATGACCTAAGGCACAATGAATTTATTGGGCCATTGGCTTTTGTGTGTGTGTGTGTGTGTGTGTGTGTGTGTGTGTGTATATATATATATATATATATATATATATATATATATTTTAATTTTTAAAAAAATTCAATGTACTATAATGTTATTGATTTTTTTTATGGAACAAGGTAATAATTATCTAGGGAAAAAATGGTGTAAAACAAAACAAACAAACAGTTTTAATTGATTAAAATAATCAATTTTGACTAACTTACTAATTGTTTTTGATTTATTCTTATTTTTATTCTATTTTTTATGTTATATATGTTTGCTTGTATACAATTCATATATTATATATAATTTATTTTGTTCTTCTGACAAAATAATACTGAATGACTCGAGATCATCGTTCTCAAATAGTTTAAATACAAAAGTTAAAACACTATATATCAATGATAAAATATATATATTTTTTCAATTCACAAGTAATAAATATATAGTTAAAGCAACTATAGCATTGCAAATTTCAATTCAAGCATGTAGAAAGAGATGGAAGTCGTCTTTCAATAAAGATGTTGAACTATAAAAGACTAAAAATAGTTTATTTGAATAAGACAAGTAGGAGATAAATAGGGTACATTAGAATAAAAGTCGAGAAGAATATAATTAGAAGTAATATTTTTTTTTCTTAGTTTACTTTTAAATTCTCAAAAGACTTAGATTTGCCTTTTGACTCTAGAATAATGTTATAGTGGATAAAATTAGTGAAATAAATTAGTTTTGAATTGTTATTAAGAAATAGGTTTATTAGGCTGGGTCACCCGTGGATTAGGTTGAACCACCCGCGAGTTGTACTGCTTCGGCCTTGATCAAAATTGGATTGGACCAAAAAAACCCAAACTTTATTGACCTTGGAAATATAACTCATTTTTTATGGAATGATTTGGGCCGCTTTTGCCAGGTCCAGATAAAATACGAGGGAGAAAAGCATAACTGCAATGGTTTGGGGTTATATAAAATGTCAACCGCCATGGGAATTGAATAAGGAAAACCGTTACGTAGAGATTGAATCAGTTACTCCATTCATATCAAGAGGAGTAGAAGTTAGTTACAAGTACCAAAAAGTCCAACCAACTCCAGCCATGCACAAGAGAGAAAATTAACCAAACACTAACAAACTAAACAAACCAACTAACCAAAATGGTTTCCTCGATGTGAGAGAATACAAACCAATTAAGCAGTTTTACGGTTCATTCATACCCCCACCTCTTCCTAGACGGTTAAGCCCCTCTCCTTCTCTCTCTACATAAACCCTAACTCCAACCCCCATTTTCCATTCTCTTAGAAAAATTGGAAAGAAGTAGTATTAAATCAGGGATGGAAATTTACGGTGGTGATAAGATCAAGGGATCATGGACCCCACAGGAAGATGCGACCCTAATGAAGCTGGTGGAGCAACAAGGCCCCCGTAACTGGTCCCTCATCAGCACAAACATCCCGGGACGGTCCGGTAAGTCCTGCCGTTTACGGTGGTGTAATCAGCTGAGTCCGGCGGTACAGCACCGCCCCTTTTCTCCTGAGGAGGACGCAATTATCGTCCAGGCGCACGCTATCCACGGTAACAGATGGGCCACTATAGCTCGTCAATTGCCGGGTCGAACCGATAATGCTATAAAGAATCATTGGAACTCCACTTTACGCCGCCGGAGAAATGCGGAGTATGCATCGGCCGTGTCAAACCAGGTGGCGAAGCGGCCTTGTTTGGACGTATTTAGCGGATCGTCGGAATCGGACTCGGGTGTGAAGAGGCAGGGTTCGGGTACGTCGCCGGAAGAGAATAGTTATGATCATGGGCCAAAGACTTTGCTGACGCTGTTGCCGCCGGGAGGGAGCACGGTGCTGCAGCCGGCAGAGGAGGAAAAAGCGGTGGAGAAGAAGGAAGGGGAAGTGGTGGAGGAGGAGAGAGAAAGGTCGACGGTTGAAACGGAAGAGACGTGTTTGGTGACGATCACGCAGAGGATGATTGCTCAGGAGGTTCGGAATTACCTAGACAGTTTAAGGGCCAAAGGTGAATTTGGGCCGGGTTTCTACTCGGCGGTGGCCCATAAGCCAAAGAACTCATGAGAAAATATGGTAAATATGAATTTTATTTTAAGTTTTTCTTCCAAGTTTTATTTGTTAATGAAATAATCTTCGCAACCAATCGATGTTGGAGGGTGTGCCAGAACAATTTTATGATGCAGTTGAAGTTATGATAAAATTAGTATTTGTACTTGCTTTTCTTTTCAAATTATTTCCTTTTTATTTAGAGCATAATCTTTGATATATATAGATGTAATGCAGCCACTAGACAATAAATCTTATAATTAATAATACTTTTATTGGATAGTCTATGATATTCAAAATTATATCGATATAAATTAAATAAATTCATATAAATTTTGACTATAAAAATGTTTAAAATTAATTTTTTTAAAGTTAATATTAATTTTATAATTTAGAACGGATGAAATGAATATATTTTAACCGGGGCTCTTAGGATATATTCAAAAAGATTTGGGTCAATATAAGTGAGACCTTGACACAAAATGACCTGACCAAATAAATTTAAGACATTTTAATGAAAAGTTTCTAGTTCAAGTAGATCAAACAAATTTTGAACTATAACTGGAAAAGTGAAAACTTAATTGCATTTCTCACTGAGTTCATTTATATTTTGTGAAGCATGATTGCGCCCTTGTAATTCGGATAAATATAAGCCCAGAAGCCCTGAAGGGGTTCATAAGTCATGTTCTCGACCTCTCTCTTGAAGACAAGCCTAGCAAAGCATAGCCATGAACAACAATTTGCAATGGACTACTACTGGTTATTGTCATTGTTTTAAGCTGCTTAGCTCATGTGTTGATGATGCCTAAGTATTGGAAAAACACTTATATTGTTCGTAGTTCAATCATACAGAAGCCCAATATCATGTGTAGCAAAATGCAGTAGTATTATCTAGATCTTCAAAACTTATAGTGTTATATGATGCCAGCAGAAAAGAAAGGATAAAACCATGCACACCTGATATGAAGAACAGCAAGTCACTTGATCTTACGAGGCTCACAGCCAAAAATACAGCAGCAGCATTTCATAGCAGTTAAAGAAAACTATCAAGGAACTTAACACCTTGTTGTGCATGGAACAATTACTAAATTTATTTATCAAGTATGATCAAAAAGATACTCTACTAGAATGCTTTTGTCATGACATTGGAATCATTTGTAAAGCAATAATTCGCGGTCAGTAAGTCTTGATTCTTGCCAGATCAAGATATTAGATGATCTCTAACATTATTAATAAATACGAAAAGGAAATCACTAACACAGTAATGTAAAAACTATCAAGCATATCAACAGAACCATTGCTAAATCAGATCCAAATTACCAACTATTAGAAGTAGGTAATTTCAAGCAAATAAGGTCGTCCATAAATTCTGGAATCGAAGAAAAAATACTGATGATCAGCAATCTGAAACAGAGCCTGAAGGCTAGAACAGTACTCAGAGCTTACAGGAGGGGTATCGACGAATAACAGAATTTTTTTTTACTTAGATCTCTGCCTCATCTTTCGACGCTTCCTCTTCAACCTCCTCATCCTCTTCTTCTTCCACTGCAAAATCATATCCATTTTCAAACAATTGATTTCGTTACCCATTTATGGAAAATTGAAAATATGAACTATGATTAATTCAAAACTAAAAATGTATCTATTGGTGATAGAGGAGTTACCTTGGCCCTCATGGTGATGAGTTTGGAATTCTTTTACCTTTCTTCTCTTTCAAAACCCAGGAAGGCTGCGGAGGAACAAATGAGACGGAAAAAGACTAGAGAGGGGGCTTTGCCATTTATTTATAGTGAACCCTAGCTAATCAACATTCTACATAAAGATCCGCTGTTCGAATCACCTCATCTACACGTGTTTTTAATTAATTCTCAACATTCCACCTGAGTTACTCCAAGTTTCCAAAAATTCCAAATGAACTCCCTTTGATTTGATTTGATTTTTTTATTATTATCATTGTCATCTTTCTCATCACTATCATTATTATTTAAAATAGTTTAATTTATCAAGCAATAACAAGTGAGTAAAATAAAAGTAGGGAATTGATATTTTTATAAAAAAATTTAATATTTTTCACAAGAAAATCTTTACTATAGGTCTATACCAATGTGTTTAATTGTCGTTGTAAGTCTATAACAATAATTTTCTTATAAAAATATCAAATTCTCTTGTGAAAATATCAATTCTCTAAAAATAAAGACTAATTAAAGTTGAGAATTGATATTTCCACAAACAAAAATAATAGTTCCACAATATTCTTTTCATATAAATAGTAGATGAGTCTCACGCTCATATGAGAAAGATCTTGTAAAAATATTATTTTTATTTATAAAAATATCAATTCCCTTAAAATTGATATTTTGGTTAGTTTACCTATGCAATAACAAAAAATACAATGCAAAAACAAATAAAAAATTGCATTTTTCAATTCTTAATCACAGAACTTTCACATCTAATGATCATTAGTTAAATCCACAATCAAATCAACTCTCATTCGAGCTCTCGGTAGTTCACGTAATCTCAAATGCCAACAATCTTAGATTGCTATGGAATGAAATTATTACATAAATTTATGATCCACTCTCTAAGCACTTTTCTTTAAGACAATGTAAATTGAGTGAACCAACTTATTTTTATTAACAAAGCATCAACACTATACAAATTTTAGTCCTAGCTACAACAAGAAAATAAAAATGCCATGGGTTTATGTTAATATCAACACCAAACAAATTTCAGTACTGTATATGATAGTTACATATCGTGGCATTATCAAGAAATCAAAATATCTTGATAATCGATAGTCCATTTGACAAATACCCATTTCCTATCCGCCACCAAATTCTTCCCTCTCGAAAAACATTTTATATATTAAAATTGATATCTTAACACAAACATATGATATTTTTCATAATTAAATAAATACTACTTAAATAAGTTCCGCTAAGACGCAGGTAATTAGTTCTGTACGCATATCAAATTTATACATAAAGATACCGATTCTTATAATCTGAACAAAATAATTTACATTTATAACGGTTACTCAAATGACTGAGTCGACTCGGAGAGATCCCCGACAGAGCGGAATAATAATTCACCCAAGTCAACTTAACTTTTTTTAATTTTTTAATTAAATTTTAATCGTATATGGCTGCCATTCTTTTTATATATGCATCTCTTTTTATAATATTTTTAAATTAAATAATAATTTAATTTAAATTATTTTTTAAAATAATTAATTATGAATAATTTTGATTAAAAAAATTTATTATAGGTGAATCTAATATATATATATATATATATATATATATATATATATATATATATATATATATATATTATATTATTAGTTATTATATTTTTATTATAATATAATGTATATTTTATATATGTGTAATTTAAAAGTACAAAAATATTTATAAAAATTGATCGGGACAATACCTCCTAAATTATTTATAATTTAATATTAATTTTGATCCCATTAGAATCCGATTTTGAGTTCGTCACAGAATCTAGCTACCAAAAAAAAGTATATACATATATAATAACTACTGTCTAAACGCTCGTGAAATGGAAGGAGGGGTTCATTATAATTCATAGATAACGTAGAAGAAACCTTGATTTGTGTTTGCGTTGAAAGTATTTAAAAATTATGTTCGTTAAAAATAATTTTTCATAATATATTTTATTTAATTCATAAACGCAATTTCATAGTTTAAATATAATGCAACAAGCCTGTATTACGAGTAAGAGGTTTAGAATAAAAAAAACTCAAGAAATAGATAAATAAAATTTTGAAAATTTATAGAGTTTTTATTATGCACTCGTTACACCATATTTAGGCGTATCAATATAAAAATAATGTTGCTACCCGATCAAAAATAATAATATTGCCACAACAATAAGTTTTACTTAAAATACTAAGAGTCAATAGAATAATTACAATAATGTCATTAAATGTATATAGTATTTTTTTTATAACATAATTTGTGTTCTACCAATATAAACAGCTTTTTAGAGAATATATATATTAGATGTATAGATTATAAAATTAAAATTTATTAAGATTGTTTTTCTTGTTTTATATATATATATATATATATATATATATATATATATATAGGGAGTGCATCCATGACAAACGATTATTATGTCTACTGTTCCAACAACCAAATCTTACAACGTTTAGATAAATAATTAATACCTTAGATTAATTGGTCTAGAACCCTTTCCGCTAGAAGTTTAAGAGGCAGCCAATTTTTTTTTCTCTGGCGCTTAAAGTTCTAGCGGTAGCCTATTTTTTTATTTTTTTTTTATTTCTCTCATAATGATAAAAAAAAAAAAAAAAAAAAAAAAAAAAACTCAAGCAAAAATGGTACGAATTAAAAACCCTCCTGCCACTACGGCAGGTTATCTACACATTAAAAAGTAACTCTTTTCCTTTTGCATGTTTGGTGTAATTAGTTTAATATTATATACCTAATATAATATCTCTAATAAATATATTATATTAGATATATTTAATTTATTTTATTAGATATATTTTATTTTATTTTAATGGATTTTATAAATTTCATAATTTATTGTCTAAAATAAAACAAATACATATTAATTTTTTTTTAAAAAGAGACAAAAAATATGAAATTACTAGTTTTATAAATTATGATATTATGATTTTCATAAATTATGAGTTTTATAAATTATGAAACTCATAATGTCCTAGAATTTCCACGTCTTTATTAATTAAATTATTAATTTAATTTCCAACGAGTTAGTTTTACGAGATTATTTAAATCTTTTTATGTGATTAATTAATTATGTGATTAAATAATTATGTAATTAACTACTAAAATTAATTAAAGGGGGTCACTAATATGTTATTAAATTAGTGAACAAACCCTAAAGTTTTAATATCAAAATAATTGATAAGTTTCCTATTAATTAAATATTCAATTAAATTGAATATAATGAGTGAATTAAATATAATAAATTAATTAATATGATTATTAATTAATGTAAATAATGTGAAATATTAATAATAATATTTATTAGTCCATTTAGTAATTTAATACTTATGGGTTAGAATATTTAATTATTTATTCAATCTAATTATTTATTTAATCATGGATTGAATAATTAATGTGTAAATTATTAAATTAGCCCAACATGGGTAAATTAGTAGCCCAAGTGGAGAATAATAAAATTTGACAATTTAGTAACCCAAACAATTTAATAGAAGCCCAATTGGTATTTTAAATTAAAGTCCAATGATTGGCCCACTTGAAAAATACTTAAATTAACTAATAATTATTAAAGAAAATGAATATGACAATAAATATGGGACAAGAAAAGTTGCATCAGCCGACCATGTGCATGGAAGGAGAGAGAAAATGAGTTTTGTTTTATTTTCTTTTATTTTTCATTTAATTAATATTAGGTTGCTTGTTTTGATTTTTGGGAAAGTCTTTTTCCACAAAATCCTCACCAACTTAGTATGGGCTAGCTTTCTTGTGCAAGTATCATTGTTATCTCATGATGACAATTTTAATAGATATAGATTTTATATCTATCCAAATTGTAAGTATACTTACAATTTAGGAGCATTGTGTTAGTCATTCTTCTTCTTCCATTTTTCAAGCTAGAAAGCATTTGAGAGTGTAGAAAAAATATATTTGAGAGACTAAGAGAGGAGAAGGAGTTCTTGGTTCATGCCTTCAAACCTCATCACCTACTTTGGAAGAAAAAGAAAGATAGCCATTAAATCAAGGTAATGGTTATTCTAAATCTAAGTTTTATTTTTAAATTAAATAAATCATCATGTTAGTATAAACATGTTAATATAGTTATTAATGTGTAGTTGTAATATTTATGCCATGCTTGAGTTTAATATGTTTGATTTGTATTTTGGTATATTTTATATGCTAAAATATGTATTTAATAGTGTGTAAACAAGTTTTGGAATTTATGTCCAAAAATATTTTTATAAAACTTAGGTTTGATGTTCTAATATTATAGAACATTAAATCATGAGAAAAACAAAGTTTGAATCACTCAAAATGGAGTTTTATACAAAAAGTTATGATTTATGGTAGTTTATGTGATGTATAAATTTTTATAAAAAAATATGATATTAAATCATGAAAAATTAATTTTTTCATGTTATAAATTAATATAAGGTGATTGGTAATTTTTTTGGATTTTTATTGAAGAGTTAAAGATTTATTGAAGGTATATTTTTATTTAAAATGGGTATGCCGGAGCACTGTTCACAGTCTGCTAAAAGGAAAAAAATAGGAACAGTCCGCGCAATGCGCGGAAGGCACTTGACTGAAAAAATGCGGAGCCAAACGACGTCGTTTGGCTTCTGCGGGAAATCACTCGGCGCGTACGTGCGGAAGCCGCTTCCGGCTTCTCAAAACGGTGTCGTTTTGAGCCGTAACAGTGGTGTACGCGCAATGCGCGGTAAAGGATTTTGGCGGAAATTACAATTCTGCCCCTCCGTGTTTTTTTCGGCGAAATGACCATTCTGCCCTCGGTTCAGTTTTCGAATTATTTACGGAAATGTCATTCGGGTTAAATTTAAATAATTTAAATATTTAAAAACTAATTTAAAATTATAACAAAAATAATTATAATACAAAAATAATATTGGGGAGTATATTTTTCATTAAGTTTAATATTTAAATATTTTAAATATTAATCTAGTTAGCTAAATCATGGTTAAGTTAATAAATTTATTATTTATTTATTATTTTAAATGTTAATAATAAATAAAGATGATATTATTATTTAATTCCTATTAAATAATACTTAAAGAGAGATAAAATTTATAAATTAATTATTTATTATTTAAATATTATTAAATAATAAATAAGGATAATTAAGTAATTAATTATTATTTAATTAACATTAAATAACGATTAATGAAAATTAAGTTATTAGAGTAATAATTTATTATTTAATTTAAATAATAAATAAGAATGATTTGATTATTATTTAACCTTAAATAATAATTAAAATTAATTAAATAATTAATTATTATTTAATTAACATTAAATAATAATTAAAGAGGATTAAGATTAGTAAACTATTATTTAATTTCCTTAAATTAAATAATAAGTAAGGTTAATTACTTAGTTAATTATTGGTTGATTAATATTAAATTAAAGAAGGTTAAAAATTAAATCAATAATTATTTATTATTTAATATTTAATTATAATTAAATAATAGCTAAGTACAATTAGTGATTATTTAATTTAAATAATATCTAGAGTTAATTAATTAATTTCTATTTAATCAAGATTAAATAGTAATTAAATAGAGATTGAGTTAATAAAATAAATTGAATTAATTATGATTTAATTAAATAAATGTAATAAGTTGTTTAAGAGTTTAATAAGTGTCCAACACTTAAGAAAAATATTTTCTAACTTATTAAATTATTAACCTAAAATGATTAAGGGACTATAAGGTTAATAAAATTGTTTTGACTAATGTAAATTATGTGTTAGTACTTATGTGTGGTAAATAAGTTCATTATTAAGCGTATAGTTATGCAAATACGCCGTACTAATTATTAGACCGACTTTAATAATGTTAGGTCTTTCAAAGCAAGTTAGTTAAAGCTAGACAATTATTGTAGCTGAGCAGACAGGCAAGTTCTCTAACCCTACTCATTTATTGTTGAACAAGTTCCTATACTTGTATTTATTGTCAAAGCTTGAAGTGGTTTAATTATTTAAAATTATCCCACATCCATATTGTTTATAAAATCGCACTTAGTGCATTTGAAGCTTGTTAGTTCTTAATTCATGAACTGTATTAAAAATATCTGAAGCTAATAGTTCAGCTAGACATTGCGTTTCTAAATTCAATAACTTGAATACTTTTAAAAGATTATCCAAACCATTGTTGGGTGCGGATTTCTTATATTAAGTCTGAGAATTGAACAACCCTAAATTAGGGGATTTTGTGTCGGGAAACCGACTTTGGGCGCCAGTGACTAAATGTAATGCATATACAGCGGGTTGAATAGGCTGATCTCCTTGAAAACCAAACAACTCAAAGGGTCAGAGGAAACTCTATTATACCCTAGTTAGTTCAGGGTCTTTAGTGACCACTTATCATTTTAAGATTCAAATCTTCTGTTTATTAAAATTTGAATCCTGTTTTATTCACAATTGTTATATCTATTGTTGAACCATTGATGACATTTCCCATTCATTCATGATATATTAAATCTATATGATTGTTCTAAACTTGCTGAGCAAGATAGTTGCTCATTCTTGCTATATCATGAACCATTTTTCAGATAATCCTGATTGCTCAAAGAAAGATAAGGGAAAAGGAAAGGCCAGAACTTAAGTTAGTTTATACATGCTAATTAGATGCTTAAATTTGTGTTTACTGTTGTTAAACCTTTTGTAATTCCTTATGATAGGAAATGTTTATGGTAAAGTTAATAGACCCTGGTATTGTAACATTTTTGAAGGGAACCAATATGTATTATTCCGCGATATTTAAATGCAATGTATGTATTTAATTGTTAGTAATGTGTTGAATAGTGAGAACCAAACTCGAGGTTATGGAACCCGAATTTGGGGTCGTCACAATAATTTAACCTTATAAAACTTGTGGCTCACATATGAAAATACTTTATTCTGTTAAAATTACTATGCATACATTTGTTTGGGACCAAATATTAGAAAAAGAGAACTATCTTTATGTTTTAAGAAAACTAAGGTTATGTTTGTTTGTAAGAAAATATATTTGAGATTTGATTATTTTATTCTATAATAGAAGAGTAATAGTCCTTTGAATAGGACATATAGACTATTTTTTTTATCATTCTTAAAGCTATTTATAAGGATGAAAAATGTGTGATTAATATTCCTCCTTATTTTAAAGTATTAAATAGTTTAATGGAACTAATAGTCCAACATTAGGGGACTAATAATCCCTTATCAAAAAAATAAATAGTACAAAATAATATTAAATTAAGACAAATAATTAAAACCCAAATATATTTTTTTATAAATAAATATAGCCTAAATTCTTATTTTGGACCCATGGTTAAAACATAACGTTGACTTTTAAATTTTCCCGATCGAGTTGCATAATAATTCTTTTGAGGATTAGAGTTAGTATTACAACTAAAAAAAGTTCTGCCCAATTTTTGACATTATAATAAGTGCGAATGTGTTATATTAACACCGTATTTTGTATGCACCCCAAAAATTTCTGAAAAACACGAGTAATCTGCACAATTAACAATCATATTGAGAAGAGTCTAATGGCTTGAGTCGTCGGGGAAGAGTTCCGGTGTAAGAATAAGTACAAGTCAAAAGCATAAATAATGAAGGGAATTAAATTGCTGGAAAAATAATAAAATTCTGTAGTAAATGTATGTACTATGATCCTTACTTATGACTGACTGTATATATAGTTGTTTTAGTCCACCGGATGTCAATTAGGAGTTAAAGTCCTTGTTCAAATCACCTTATAACTGTTATTAACCAGTTGACGGAGTCATTTCCCAATTTGAACTTCCTTGTTTCTCCAAATTAGGACACTCAATCCAACTTTGATATGGACTTTGACACTCATTATCTAAGTAGACAGAATTAATTGTATTGAACCGACCTATGTCATGGCCCAATGACCAACACCAGATCCGAGTCACAACAAAATAAATAAATTAGTGTGTTAAAGATATATGGTTGGCGTGGTTCTTGTAGAGCTTGGTCAACTGTCACTCAATACATCACCTCCCGACCAAATTCCAACCTACGAACTGATATTCTAAGATTGGGATTCTCTACCATTGTGTACTCGATATGGGGGGAAAGAAATGTTCGCGCCTATAGGAGTACAAAGTGCCCAATCAGAACTCTTACAAAAGACTGTTTGGACATCATAAAATGTAGTTTTAATTCTTATTTGAAATTCCAAAAGGTTAGAACTAGATAATGTTTCAAGTATCTGAATTTGTATGATGTGTAGTATTTACATCCTTGGAATGTCATGGATGCTTATTTTATATCTTATTTTGGGGTTCCTTTATATGTTGTTCCTTTTTTTTTTTTTATAAAATTTTAATCATTTAGCCTATATATATATATATATATATATATATATATATATATATATATATTATCAATTTAGTCGATTTGCATTTTAGAATCCTAAATGAAATCCTCCTTCCCTCTTATTTTGCCAGTACATGATACAATTCTCTCAGCTAGTTACTTATACTTTACAACTTTGTCTTTTACTTTTGATATATATATATATATATATATATATATATATATGAAATTTAGTCAATTTAAAGTTTAGAATCCCAAATGAAATACATATTCCCTCTTACCACATTGTGGTCCCAAACTGAATTTTTCCAGTACATGATGCAATTCTCTCAAGTAGTTATTTATCCTTTACAACTAAGTCTTTTACTTTTGATATATAGTGTAGGGCCAAATCATCTATCTATAATACTTCATGATATTTGAGATATGTGTACTGCAGCCGGTGTATACAAAGGAGATTTTAATAATTTTCGTGCAAGGTCCCCTTGCCAGGTTGCTTATACTTTGTACTTATTATAGTACTAGTAGTTAACAAAAATATCAAATGATATTACTAGATCATATCATGAACAATATTCACCATCAATGGGTATTATTTTGTCACCCAAGAAAATATCAATGGATAGTATTTAGATAGTTTTGCTGTTAGATATCCTTCAAATCTTATTCAGATATAAATTTAAAATAGTTGAATATTTGAATCGAAGAAAGAATTATTCGGATACTTCTCAAATTTTATCCAAAAAAGAATTGCTATTATGTAAAGGAAGGTGTCCTATTTTTAATAAAATATTTATTATATGTTGGAATCCTATTATTAGATAGAATCTTATTTTTGGTAGAACTATTATTATTTTTGAAGTGTCCTATTTTAAATAAGAAGAGAAAAGTTATGGATACTCTATAAATAAAGTCTTATATTTAGTTATTGAAGTGTAGTACAATCAAAAATCATATAATATCCTAAAAGTTGAGAGATGGTGTGAGTGAGTTTTATGTTTGTGTGAATGAGAGAGTTTTTGCAACTTTTATATTTCGTGCAAAAAAATTGTATTGTGGAAGGGAGGTTTTGCAGCTTTTAGTCTGTGCAAAAAGTTGTGTTATAGTATTGTATAACTTTAAGTTTTAATGTATAAAACTTGAAAAAAAATTGTCAGGCCATTATTATTGTGATAGTAAAAATTCGGAGTTTAACCTATAGTCTTTCTCTTTAAGCATTTTTTACATTAAATCTTATATTATTTTCTCTCTTTATTTTATATTATTTAATTTTCTTCGACTTAATTTTCAACAAGTAAATTTTCAATCATGGGAGTTGAGTAAAGTAGAGTACGCTGATTTAAGTATTAATCGATTATTTTATAGTAAAGAGTAAAGGACATTCAGTATTATCATTAAAATTAAAATCTTCCCAATTTTAGCATACTTTGTCAAATGTTAAAGAGTTTTGATTATATTAATATATTTATTTTCTTATGTTAAGTTTGAATTGGAGGAATTGAATTGATGAATGAATTAAATAAAGAAAGAATGAAGTGGTGAGTGAAATAATTCATTTTATTTCTGACTGAAATGAGTTATTTCATATCGTCCTCCAAGAAATAAAATTCACAAATTTGATAAAAATGAAAATGATTTATTCTATTTTAATAAAATAATGAAACACAATTTTTTTAATTTCATAATAATAAATTATTACATTTTTATATGAATTTCTACGATCCAAACGTAACATAATATTACGTTTAGGACATTTCATTTTGTTTGCTAGTGTACCCAATAATACTTATTGTTATCGATCTAATCAATTCTTATAAATAAAAATGCGTAAAGCGATCATTCTAATTGAAAAACTCAGCTTCCCAATCGTAAAACTCAACTTCCAATTGGAAAACTCAACTGAGTTGTCTCGATTCCATCTCTTTCATCGGCTCTTCCTCTTTGATTTGATTTGTGCGTCTCTTAGGATTTCACCTCATTTCTCTTCCATCGACTCTTTCTATTTGGTTTCCTTTTCGCTTAATAAAGGAATCCAATTCCCTCGTCAAAATCTGCATCTGCCTTTTCCTTTTCCTTTTCCATGAAATCTGTACAAGTCACCAAGGGAATCACGCCACTACCATATTTACAGAACCTGAAACTTTATCCGTTGTGAGAAGTGAGTTTCTCCATCCCTCTCCTCATCAGGTAACACACACACACACACACACACATTTGTATATACGTGTGTGTGTGTGTGTGTGTGTACATATATATAGTTTTTTAAAAATGCAAAATTTTAATCTTGAGGTTGGTTTAGTTATAATTCTTATTGCGAAGAACTAGGGTTTTTATTTTGAATTGAAGTAATTGGGGTTTGAACAATAAATCACATCCGAATTACTCCACTACCAAAGCATAGGTTTTCGATTCTATCTTTATTTGAATTTTCTATTTGATGGTTGATTTAAGAAGTGAAAATTGAAAATAGATGATATATTTATTATAATTGTTTAATTATTTTCAACTAATCTGATACAGAGTTTATAATTCGTTTCCCTTATCTGAGTATGTTGAATTAGACACTAATAAGTGATCTTTTGTTATTGCTACAGGGAATTTCGATTGAAGAAATAGGGTATTTATGGAATTTTTGTTAAGGTAATAATGGCTGAAGTTTTTAATCTGGCCACAATCATTTGCAATCATTAGTAAAAAGCCTTATTTTTTTCGAATTATGCTTTAAATTGGTGATTTGGTATGACCAATATGTGGATTTATGCAAAAAAAAATCATGATTGGTCTTGCAATTTATTTTTCAACTGTTATTGTTGTTGTTAAGTTATAATGTTTTGCATGGAAATGATTGTGTTAGCTTTATTAGTTGTTGCATTACATGATTTCTAATTTTATTTCTAAGTATAAACAATGATGTTGAACAGATTACAACAATTTGATTAATCCACCCCAAATAGATTTTTAGACACTCCATAAGTCTGATACACAAACTGAACATAATCGACTTGTAGAAATGAACGAAAACCATGTTTATTTTTGCATTCCATGCCAATACTTCTAATACTCTATCCAAATCAGGGTTTTCCCCCTTAACCTAATTTAACCTTGAGTTGGCAGTTTTTTGAATGGTGCACATTACATGTTTGATAAAATACTAAGAAAGGAAATACATTGGCATCTCAATCAATAATTTCATCAATAACAAAGTTATTTCCTTTTTAAAAATATTTTTCCTCTTTAAACCACTTATGATCATTAGAGTAATACGTTTTTTATTTTTCTTTCGAATCCCTTACTTTAAAATTGTTTCCCTTTTTTTAACCTTTCATAATTGTAATCATGATTATATACAATCGCAAAACAAGTCATAAAACTAGTGTTTGCTTAAATACTTCACTGGATACTTTCACATGAAATTCTCTAATTTAGGGTGTCATTGTGTCAATATTATGAATTACTTGATTACAGGATACTAGAATATAGGTCATTCAAAGAAAGTGACTATGTTGCAACATTTTCTTTTTTTATCCGTTCCAAAATTAGAGATAGTTATTTAATTTTAGACTAAAAAGTAAAATGAAATTCCTAACATTACATAACTTTTAATATTGGTTGATTTAGTGCTATTATGTTACCACTATAGTATATCTAACTAATCTTAGGGATAAGTTTGAAAAAATAAAATTTTCCTTAAAAGTTATATTTTAAAAAAAATATATCTCTAATTTTAGAACGGATGTATAATTTTTGGGGAAGGCAGATATTTGTCATGTAATACATAGTTTAGTGGAAGAAATCACTTTTGGAAATGCATCATGAAGTGCCTAAGCATGGGGTACGTAGCTTGAAAAAGCTAATAGTTTGTTTCATTCAGCAAGTGAGAATAAGATGAAAAGATTTTAGGAGTGAATGCAAGATGAAGAGAGAAAGAAATAAGATTGATCGTGAAGATAATGAAGTGTGCTTATGAATTTATATATTTTGTGTGTTATTGTCTTATATATATAATTCTCATCGCATGTTTAACAAATTATTCAATTCATTATTCAAACTAACCCGTGTATTGCACGGGTTATGAACTAGTAGTACTCTAAACAAATTAAAGTTTTTGACAAACAAGATTTAGTACGCAAAGAGCCCATCGAGCCTGAATTGACCCTGCGTCATTCACTTGGGGGGGGGGGGGGGGGGGGAGAAGAAAAAATAGCTTAAAAAATGCTTAAACTTTCTCTCATAATCCTTATTTGTAGGGAATTGATACTTTCACATGTGTTTTTGATATTTTGATATGATTTTATTTTTCAAATTTAAAAATATTAAAAATACATTAAAAAAATAGTGCTTTCTTCATTATATATGTTTTAGTTTTTAAACGTTCTATGTGTTCCACAAAAGGAGAACTCTTTTTGTAAAAAAAAAAAATCGTTCATAAAAAAGAGTTTACTTTTTTACTTTAAGATGATAATAGTGTAAAATGACACAATATATATAACCTTAATTTTCTCATCATAATTTTTTATCGTATTACACTACTAAACTAACAATTTATAATATTTAAGAATATACATGCAATAAAATATATTATTAATATTTGTAAATTTTATAAATAAGACTCATGTTATAAAAAAAAATATTTGATATTAAGTTTATTTATTACTTGTTTCAAACCTTGCTCGAAATATTGTTTATGACCAATTGGAGAAGGGACTTGATCAACATCAACTTTTTGTGGAGAAGAAGCTCAAACAAATACTACAGACAAACGTGTGCCCCATACATATGATAATTGAGATAAGAAACAATGAGATTCAATTTTTGTAAAAGATGATGAATTTGCTTATTAGCAGAACCAGCGCATGATCATGAAAGTCAAAGCCACATACAATTATGTACAACACTTGGGCCTGGAAATTTCAATCCAACCCGACGGGGCTAGCCGAGTTCGGGTTTATAGAGTTTAGGTCAGATAATAGGATACATCATATGTAATGAGTTCTTTCGATAAGTTATTAAGTTAAATATTTTATATAAAATTTAAATTTATTTAGTTGTAGTTATGATAAAATAATTATTTTAATTTTATTTAAATTGAATGAATTCGTCGAAATTCTAATCCAAATAAAATTATGAAATTTCAAGTTTCATAAATTTAATTTAGTTATAACATTTAGTTAGTAATAAATTCACCATAATTTTTTATTTAACTAATTTACAGTTATTAATAAAATTTTAATTTATTATTAATACAATTAGTCATGCGATTTGATAAAATTTTAAATTTTAATAAATTTAATTTATTTAAAATATTAATTTAATAATAAAATTCACGACTAATAATAATAGAATTAAATTACATGATTTACTAAGAAATTTTTCACTATATTAGTAAAATTATTCAACATAAAATTTATTAAAATATATTATCTTATATAAAATTATGATAAAAAATCTTATTAAAATATATTAATAAAATTATGATAAAAAATCTTATTAAAATATCTTAGTAAAATTATCCTACATAACATTTATTAAAATATATTATCTTATAATAAAATTGGCACATAAAAATATTTGTTTTTAAAAGATCTTTTTCTATTTGAAATATAAAAATAAAATGCACTTTCTTTTTTCCTAACAGGTTAATTTGTTTTTTTTTTTTTTTTGAATTCTTTACAAATTTGAAAAGTATTTAATTATTTCAATTAGATAATAGTTATACTAATTTAAATAGGAAAAAAATTGTGAAACGAAATTTATATTTTTAATTATATATATTATATTATAGATATGTTGCACAACTGTTAATTAACGCATAGTTAGAACACATAATTTATTCTAAAACTATGTCCAACTTTACCTTTCTGTCATTAATTTACAAATACTGGTAATTATACAGAAATTTTCATCTGTTTTTAAGATCTCAGCATATAAACTTTAAACTATTTCAGATCTTGCTTTTTTCCTATAAAAGAGCAATGGAGAGGCATTTTCCTAGAAAAGACTTACACGGAGCCGGAGCCGGAGATGGAATGAACAAAATGACACCAGACACAACATTTATCTAAAAAATAAGATACGATAGGTACGTTAGGAAATATGTTGAATTATATATATATTTTTAATAAATACAAGCAATGTATATCATAAACATCTCTAAGCCTAATAATAAACAAAATTGTATTATAGCATATAATTATAAAAGATAACATACAATTTAACGAAGACACATGCATCTTTCATATCAATAGAGAAATTGAACTCTTATTTCAACTTTCTCATTGACATTTGATAATGCTAAAATAATATTTATACTGTCAGAACAAATTTATATTTAACGATATTTTTACACTTATTTTAACAATTCCTTCTAATATATAACTCATATTCAACTATAAACAATAAGCTATCAACAAACCGATATCAAAAATTCACCAATTTTATATATTTTTATAATTATAATTATATATATATATATATATATATATATATATATATATATATATATATATGATAAATAAAATAACATATATAATGACACAGGTGTCTGTACGTCTAATACGTGCGTCTAGACATGAATAAATCTAAATTTGATAAATGGGCTAAATCATGATTAAGTTAGGTCAAAATTGAATCATCACAAAGAGGTCCAATTTTTATTAGGCTCTAAAAATGAAGTCCATAACCTAGAGCACAATGAACAAAGCTGACCCATGGACTTTTACATATTTTTTAAAATTATTTTTGAATTTAAAGATTAAAATCTGTTTTATGTTTTTTTTAAGAAATAGAGAATAGTAATCATCTAGAAAAAAAATATGGTAGAACAAAACAAAAATACAGTTTTAATTTATTAACACGACATCGATAATAAATAATCAATTTTGACTAATTCATTAATTATTTTTAATTTTAATTTTTTTATAGTGCATTTACAATCCAAACACTATTTATAATTTATTTTATTTTCTTGAAAAGAAAAAATAATACTAAATGACCCGATATCATTGTTACCAAACATTCCAACTACAAAACTTTTAATACTAGATATTATCATTGACAAAATATAATAATTTCTTTTAATTCATAAATAATGAATACATAATTAAACTTCATGTACATTTCAATTCAATCATATAAAAAGAGATGAAAACATCTTTTCGATAAATAAAAACATTGAATTAAAAACAATAAAAGACTAAAAACAACTTACTTGAATAAGATGAGTACGAGATAGTGAGTGAGAATAAAAGTATAGAAGAATAAGACTAGAAGTAATATTTTTTTTCTTTCTTTACTTATTTTCTAAATTCTAGAAGTCAAGAATAATAACACTGGAAGTAATATTGATTTTTATTTACTTACTTTCTAAATTTTTAAAAGAGTTATATTTAACTTTTAATTTTAGAATAATATTATTGTGGATAGAGCTAATGAAATAAGTTAATTTTGGATCGCTAGTAAAAATGAGTTGGGCTAAGCCACCTGTGAATTGGGCTAAAAAGACTCAAATTTTATTGGGTTTAAAAATATAAGCCCAAACCCACATTTTATGGGGTGAGTTGGTGAGCTTGAACAACTTTTGCTAAGTCTAGATAGGTTGACGACCATGATTATACGGAATGAATAGGTCAACATCAAGATGTGTTACTTCATACTCCGTCCAATCCAGATTAAATGACGTTTAAGAGTTAAGCACACTTATTAAAAAATAACGCAAAATGTCTTTTGTATCCCTAATTAATTATTTGTCTCTCCACAATTGTCACTTCTCATTCTCTACATAGTTATTCTCTTTTAATTATCTCTATTATTCTCCCCATTATTACATTCCTTTCAACGTTCCTTCCTCATCTCCCAATGTAAATCAAATTTTTGAGTTTTAACTTCAGCAAAAATAAGTGCTGCAATTGGAGCCAACCTGAAGAGCCAAAACTATAATTGATTGGAACCAAAACTAAAAATTTTAATTTTGCAATGGAGCCAAAACTGAATTTTTTTATGACTTCTAGTAAACAACATTTTCTAATGGAGTAAAATTTAAAATTTTGCAATGGAGACAAAACAATTTTTCACAGCCTGTAATGTCTATATATTGATATGAAACTAAGCAATTGTCATTCTACATCCATTCATGGCTTTCAATATAAACAATGAGAGACAAGTGTCATTTGACTACGAAATTGGAGATGATTCTTCAGATGATGTATTGGATTTAAATATGTTTCCAAATGAAGACTATGAGTCACCATTTGAAGATCCAAGTAATACTTTTTCATTTTGTGTGCACTTCACTTCATTATCTGTAATCATAATCTTTCTAACATGCAAAAAATATAAAATATTGAGCTATCTCAAGAAGAAGAAATAGTAAGAAAATCAAAGAAAAACCTATCAAATGGAAAAAGATGGGCAATTTACAATGCTTTATTGGAAAGAAGTGTCAATGGGAAGCTGAAAAAAACTACAACCACAGAGGCCGTTACTGCTTTACTCTCGATACCTATACGCGCTGTTCAGAGGATTTGGAAACGAGCTAAAGACAATCCTAATGGTCAAGACGTTGATGTCTCCAATAAGAGAATAGGCAATTGTGGTCGAAAAAGAGTTCAAATTGACTTTAGTCGAGTTCCTGATATTCCCTTACATCGACGAACAACTTTGATGTCACTTGTCGAAGCTTTGGGGGTAAGCTATATATATAACGTTATTTAGGCATATGCAGCGAGGTCTCCTTCGACGTCACTCTAATGCTATTAAACCACATCTAAAGGAAGAACATATGAGAGCTTGGTTGAAATTTTGCATCTCTATGCTAGACCGAAATAGTTTGCCTCATGAACCAAAATTTGTTGATATGTACAATATTTTGCATATCAATGAGAAATGGTTCTACATTACCAAAAAGACTGAAACTTATTATCTACATCCCATGGAAGAAGATCCTTTACGCACATGTCAGAGTAAGAACTACATTGGAAAAGTTATGTTTTTGGCTGCAATGGCTCGTCCAAGATTTAACGATGAAAGAAAGGAAGTATTTTTCTGGAAAAATAGGATTTTTTCCCTTTGTTACTATGCAAGCAGCCAAGAGAAGAAGTAGAAATAGAGAAGTTGGGACTTTGGAGATAAAACCAATTACCTCAGTTAAGAGAGAGAACATAAAATCTTTTTTGATTGAGAAAGTTATACCAAAGATTCATGAAATGTGGCCAGGAGAGGATTCAAGAAAAACCATTTTCATTCAACAAGATAATGCAAGGACACATGTTGATCCAAGAGATGAATAATTTCAAGTAGCAGCTTCAGAAAATGGTTTTGACATTCAATTGTTGTGTCAAGTGGTGAACTCTCCAGATTTGAATATCCTGGATCTTGGATTTTTCAATGCCATTCAATCGTTGTAATATAAGGTGTGTTCGAAAACTGTTGAAGAGCTTATTTATGTTGTTGAAAAGTCCTTTGATGAATATTGTCCGAGAAAGGTGAACCGTATTTTTTTTACTCTACAATTGTGTAGGCAAGAAATCATGAAAATTGGAGGATGCAACAAGTATAGGATCCCACATTTGAAGAAAGGCGTATTGGAAAGAGAAGGTCGTCTCCCTACACAAATAACTTGTGATCCTACTCTAGTGCAAAATGTTATGAACTCAGTAGCATCTAAGCAATTATTTTCATTAAAAAAAATCAACGATAAGCTTCGTCTTCAGTTTAATCTAGTAACAACAGTGGCGACCAACAACTTCTTTAACAAAACACAATTTTCACATCAATGGAACCAACGACAAAAGTGAAAAAAAAAAATCATCTTTTAAATGGAACATATCCCATAGTAATTCCCTAACAATCAAGATGACAAAACAATTCATCTAAAGTTTCTTCTCTCCACCGGCAAATCTAAAAATACTTAAGAACAATGATTTTCAGCATTTACAGTATTCCTTGTTGAACCCCCTTGTTGGCATGAAGTTCTCCCTCATCATAATAAAACTTGTTCAAATCAAAGTCACGTTTGGAACTTGCTGCAGAATTTGGTGGAGCATTTTCTTGCTACCCAACTTGGTGGAGTGTAGAATTAGAAATGGGATGGAGAGGTTTTTAGTTGTCCATTTTTTTTGTGTGCTTATGAAAAGTTCTACAGCAACGTATTTAAATGAATAAAAAAGGTAATGGTCAAAGATGAAGGCAATTAATGGGTTATTGGAACTTTGGTTGTATATGTGGTAAAATGGTTCATGGAATTGCATTTACGAAGCAAATTAAATAGAGGGGTAAATTAGGAAAAAATAGTGCAATATTGCATAGAAATTCCAAAACGACACTTATATAGAACAAAATTAAACTCCCTAAAACGTCATTTATTTAGGATAGGAGGAAGTACCATTTTTTCCAAGGAAAACTGGTATTTTCATAATTTTCATATAAAAAGTGTTGTTATAAATTTATAATGGCGGTTTTGACCGTCACTATTTATAAATTTATAATCACGGTTTTGACCGTCACTATAAGTCTGTCACTATAAGTCTACTACGACAGTTTATATATAAAAATATTAAAAAATCTTGTGAAAATATCACTTTCCTTTTTCTAACAAGTAAATTACTAATTCAAATTTACAACATTTGTCTTAATATTTTTTTTTACATTTTTCCTCGCTCAAAGAAAAAAATACATTTCACAGCTCCAACTCTGGGTATGGTAAAAATACAAATCTCCCATCACCCACTCTCAAAGAAGTTTTTTTTTTTTTAAAAAAGGGCGAAATTCTTAATTAGTTTTCTTAACTTATTTGCAAACAAAGCACGAGTAATCTTCAACTCCTTCAGATTTTCAAGACTTCCACTCCAAAATTATCAGTACCGTTTGAATATGATTGGTTGAATTAATCCCTTCATCACTTAATTCTATATATAGTAATTAAATCAAACGCAATTTCAATTGAATCTATTCCATGCAAACTCTCTCTCTCTCTATATATATATATATTAAAGCCAAGACATGCATCTTTGAGAAACCCTAGCCTTAAAAATCCAAGAAGGGATCCCCATAATCCCAAATACTAGCCGGGGCATACTCATCATAATCCGACAAAGCCCACAAACCCGGAGATCCAGAACCACCGTATACATCCAAATCCGACACCACCGGTGCAACCATAGATTGTGAAGAACAATTGTTAGACGAAGACAAAACTGTCGACCCAACTGAGCCCCCCACTGAATTCATTTCACTACAATGATTAAAATTACGTTGTTGAAAATTAGGGTTCTGAAAGAAAAAACTTGTTCCACTAGTTGTGGGGCCAGCCCCAACATTAGGGTTATCTATTTGTTGCTGTTGGACAAGTACTTGAGGGCTTTCTACTATATTATTATGGTACTGTACGGTAGGGTAAATACCGTACGGTATGTAAGACGCCGCTAACGTGGCAGAGGACGGCTGGGAGAAGGTGAAGGATAAGGTGGAAGGGCGAGGAAGGAGGGGGCGAAGGGTTTGAGTGGAAGAGTTGTTGCGAGAGGTGGAAGAGGAAGATGACTGGGAATTAGAAACGGCGGAGGAGGGCTGGAGGTTGAGTTGAGCCCTAGAACCGTAGAGGATGAGGGCGGCGCGGTCGTAGGCGCGGGCGGCTTCCTCGGCGCTGGCGAAAGTACCGAGCCACCGGCGCGTTCGCTTACGGGGCTCACGGATCTCGGCAACCCACTTGCCCCAGCTTCTTTGTCTGACTCCTCTGTACTTGAACTTGTTGTTGTCGGGGCCTCCTTTGCCTTTGCCTCTAGTACGGTTATTGGTGGTGGTGGCCTCAGCGGTATTGCTGGTGGCGGCGGCCGTACTTGTGATGGTGGGGAGAGAAGAGAAGTGGGGAATATTTGATGGGTGTGTGTTGTTATGTGGGGATCTATTAGGGTTGTTGTTGATGTTGTCTTGGGGAGGGTGATGTTGATGGAGTGCACTGTCCGTAGTCTGCATGGTGCTTTCTTTTAGCAGTAAGTACTGAAAACTAAGTAGCTCAAAGCTTATAATACTAATTAAATGTGAAGAAATGAGGATCATATATCAGAGTAGGGTTAAGCTTAGCTGGGCTGGTTGCCTCGTTCTTTGGTACAGTTTGTGATGGAAGAGAGGACTTTTAAGGGATTGTCTTCAATCTAACTCTCTAAATACTGGTGGATAAGGGCGGTGCATGGTCTTTTACTCTTCTCTTATCTTCTTACATACGTACAATTATATATAAACATAAATATAGATATGATCCATATTTTATACTCTTTTCGTCTCAAATTAAAAATATCGTTTTAACTCTTTTAGTCAAATTAATTATTTTTCATACCATATAGTATTGATAAAATGCAGGTTAAAAAATTATAATCATAAGAAACTAGATATAATTTGTTACTAACTTCAATTTTTATAATTTTAGAAATGTACTTATATATACTTAATTATTAATTTTTTAAATGATCAATTTAATCAAAAAAGCAATTAAAAAAAACTTTTAATTAGAGACGGAATGAGTAATAAATAATCATAATAGTTATAAATTTTAACATATATTTTACACTGTATTGTAAGATTTGATGATCAAAATTTTTAAAATAAATAAAATTCTCTACAATATCTACAATGTTGCATAAGGAAAATTATTACTATTAATTCAATATTAATAAATTTTCCTATTAGCTATATAGTGTTCCGATAGTTAAGTTATTTTATAATATTATATTCTAAATTATTTTTTTATTTAAATTCTGACAGTTAGACAATAAACCGCATAAAACAGATGACCAAATGTTCTATAGCCACTATTTTTTATGCATATTATTAACTATAAGAAGTTTATTTAATAAACATTATAATAATGAAATTAAAAAATAATATTTTACAAGAAATTTTGACAATTTAACAAAATTCTTCTTAGATGATTTATAAATGCGAGTTATATTACTGTGAGTAAAATATTTGTAAGAATGTCATATTTTCTTTGTATGTAGACATTAATTCTATTGTGAAAATATCAAATTTTCTTTGTCCGTATAGATAATAATTTTATGAGAGACCCCTAAGAATATTATGTAATACTAAATTACTATCACTAAAAATTAAACTCTTTTTTACGAAAATAAAATTGTAAATAGATTTTATAAAAAAAATAATAATTAAGACGGTGTAAGTATAATATATATAGAAATAGAGAGATTGCCGCGCTGTGAAGGAACAGACCAAGCTGTTGCAGCCGTGCATAATGGAAAAGGAATTTGGTTTTGGTATTTTCTGTTTTTAGTTTGTTCCCTTTAGTACATCTCACAGATTGTTAATTAATTCTTTGTTTTATCCACTAAATTAAGTAAAAATAATTCATGAGCTAAAAATAATCTCCAGGTCCAGGTGTTCATCAATCTTTATAAACCTCCAAAATGTCATAAATATATAGCCTATTTTCGAAAATTAAGTAAAATTCTTAAATTTTATTAGTAAAAAAGAAGTTGCATATAACTTCAGCAATTGATTTGCTGACAATATTAATATTAATACAGGAGGCAGGGACCAAATGAAATCTGATTATTGAGACGTAGCTCACTTTTGGATACTAGTATTTAAATTTGATAACCTTGATGTACGTTTACAATAACTTTAACATAACCCTAGCTATGTCCCAGTAAAAATTAAATTAATTTGATTTTTTAATTAAATTGATATTTTTTATAATTAAAATTGTCTTATAATATAGGTAAAAAAAATTACAACTATAAAAAACTATACTGAATTTTTTATCACCTCCAATTTTTATGAGTTTGAAAATATAAATAAATATCTTTAATTTTAATTTTAAAATTAGTCAATTAGACTATAAAAAATCAAAATAAACTAGTTTTTGAGAGAGGGAGGGAGGGAGGAAGTATTTAATTTTGTGACCTTTAGACATTATTTTTTGCTCGGCCACTGATCAAAATAAGATACATAAGAAAATTGCTTAAGATGGAGTACTTGAGAAGATTTTCTTGATATTTTGAAAGGTAATGTGAAGGGTTCCTTCCCCACATATAACCTTACTTCGGCAATAAGGTAAGAATTAAGAAAGATAGAGAAAGTTAAAAAAAGTATAATGACTTACTACTTACTGTACATGGGAAGGAGCGATGGAGCTTATTAATTATAACTTCCTCGGTGAAGTTGGCAAACTATTAATTCCACTACAACAATGAAGTCGAAGACTAACTGTCAATTAATTTTTTTGAAATTACTTTAATTAATTTAGAATGAAGTATTTTTAACATTAAATTTATAAACATTTAGTAAACACTTTTTGTTAATTAGTCGGGTTTAGTTTAAAGTTTTCTTGATTAGTCCTCGATCATACTGTGTTATTGAAAATTCTTCGAAAAACTAGCTATACTACTCCTTCCATTCTATAAGAGAGCCTCTCGTTTATAATATTTGCCTTTACGTGTTTTTAAATATATATTAAGAATGTGTTCATACATACTCAATAGAATTACTACTATTAACAAAGATTTTTTTCCCTTGTATTTGATCATTAATTAATTAAGAAGTTAGTACTGTGAACTAAAAGTTAACTAAAGACTTCAGAACTCGAGTATAATTATCTATCATTGGGAACTAACAAGTCTATATATCTTCTCTCCTTAATTTTATACACTTCATGATTTTGTACTTGTCCTTTTCTACTCCCTAGCTAGGGTATTGCTTACCAAACTCGGACTCATTTATGGAGAGAAATTAAGAGGGAGTAGTAATTACTTTACTTCTGTGAGAAGACTAATTTGAGTGATCAAATATGGTTAAGCTAGTATACATATAGTAGGAATAGTGTCCTGTTATTCTTTCCTTTTTGCAGAAATATTAATTGGTTGTGTTTAAGGACAGCACTATTTGTGTCGACTTTTTGCAACTGATCAAATAAAGAGTAATTATTCAGTTATTTTGAATTACAAACATTGAAGCACCATTGAAATAAAAAAAATATGATTGATTTAAAGCAACTAAATAATTTTTCTCATATATATATATAGTTAAGCTGGTATATGCTTATGTACATATATATATATAGCTAGACACGTACAAGTATTTGTCTCTTTGCAACTGATCGACTTGCATTCTATATATGTTGAAAAACTTCTGTCCACAAGATTTAATAGCTAATTAATCTGTATTACGGTTTTCTGATGTATAGACTCCCTCGGTTGTTAAAACTAGATATATACTTTATCCTTATCTATCTCTGGATGTGTGCGCAAAGTAAAAATCTGCAAGGCAATTAGTAAATAAATAATCTAGAAATGGGAGAGAAAATAAGAGAAAAAATATAAATAAAATGATAAATATTTTTTTTTTAACTCCTTGAAAAGAAAGTAAAGAAAGCAACTTTATAAAAGAGAAGTAATCTATCAACATTTTTCGTCTTTTGTTTTTTAATCATAAGCAACTTTATAAAAGAAAGCTTATTGAACACTAGTGAAGGAAATAGCAATAAATTATTAAAGTGCAAATAAGCCACACAAAAAAAACCGTGGTAACTGAGGAAATAAAGGAAAGGTAGTGGAAGGAGATATATATATATATATATATATATATATATATATATATATATATATATAGAGAGAGAGAGAGAGAGAGAGAGATAAATAGAGAGAGAGAGAGAGAGAGAGAGGGGGGGGGGGGGGGGGGTTGAATCCTTAAATTAGAAGGTTTACTATGATGAGTTGAGATAGAGGAGAAGAGATGGGAGGTTAATAAAGAAGGGTGGGTTTGCGGGACTGAGAATATGCATGGAAGAGATGAGGTGTTAGCATGAGAAACCAAGAAGAAGAAGTGTGGCAGCATATTACATGTGCCTGCCTGCGCCTACCTGCCTGCCAGCCTGCTCGCCTTGGAACTCTCAACTCTAAAGTAGTAGTAGTGGTGGTGAATTTGGGGGGCTTTTTGGGTGTGCTTCTGTCCTAGTTTTCGTGGCACGCTTTATTTTCTGAGCCTCAAACTTGTTTGTTTGTAGAGGGAGCTGTTCCCTCAACTCCCCGTAACCGGTATTTATATGTCTAAATCGGATCGGTATCAAATCAGATTGATATTAAAATTAGTCAAATTTTAATATTGATATTGATATTAATTAAATTGATATATCGAATTGGTAAGTCAGTTTGGTGCCGATAAAAATCAATAATTAATATAATTATTTTTTTATTATTATTATTAATAATTAGAAAATTAATATAATTGGTACGATATAGGCCTTAGCCCCTTATTTCTTCCTGAAAAGCTAGTTGTCCAAGAGGCGATGTTCAAACCTATATCAACCCCACATTGGTATCTCATACTACCGATGTGGAATCCGTCCCCATATGACAAGCTCATATAGACATTTATAACATTCTACCACACTTCCCTTACCAAGTCCACGACGGTTTTCACTCTAGCAACACTGACCCGGTGTCTTATATCTATCAGTATTCATGGCAGCTTCACTTTAAATACACTGACTCAACGCCTTTGCAACTATCAATATTTTAATATGGCCTCTAGGTAGCCCTTTTTGCTTAGCCGGTAGTTCCACAGATCGTCTCATTTGATGTCAAATGTTACGACATAGGTCTTAGCCCCTTATTTTCTCTTGAAAAGCTAGTTGTCCAAGAGGAGATGTTCAAGTCACCCCGTATTGGTATCCCATACTACCGATGTGGGATCTGTCCCCCATATGACAAGCTCACATAGGCATTCATAATAGAAGGAAGTCGTTGATGCCGTTAATGTTTATCGTAACGTCATTAAGCCTCCACGTACGAATATTCAGTGTAAGAATCGGATCGATACCTTAAAGAAAAAATTCAAGCTTGAAATAGCAAATCCAAAAGCCATCTAAATGGACATTTTTACTCCCGTTTAAATCACTTAATCGGTGTCAATTCTGTTACACCAGGAGTCAAGCAATTTAATCGTAGTTCCTTTACTTTAATTGTTAAATCTAGGCCAAACCCTAACCTTAACCCTAACCCTAGCCCTAGCCCTAGCTATAATTTGGGTGTTTAGTCCAATGGTGGTTCGTTTAGGCTAAACTCGAGTGGCTCAGATAAGAGCTCTCTTGGTGATGGTAATAGTGGTAGTGGTAAAGAGGAAAATGATGTTGTGTTTGGCAGTGATGGTGTGATGAAACATAGAACATATTATGTTAATTTTACGAAGAAGACTGCTTGTAAGACCTTGCAAAATAAGGCCCAGCCCGGGTGCAAAAAAACGGGTTTTGGGCCTTACATTTATAGTTCAAAGAAAGTTGGGCCATTTTGACCCAGCCCACAGTTCATGACTTTTTTTTTAGCCAAATAAATGTATATCTATAATTGTGTATATATATATATATATATATATATATATATGGTTTTAATTTGTTGCTCTATTGCTCTCTAGAAAGGGGGCAAGTTTGGCAATTATCCTTTTCTATTAACAGTAAATAGTCCATGGATTTTTTGTTAGTAGAAAATGATTAGTTTTTAATTACAGCTAGTATAGAATATTTTGTCCAGCAAATAAGAGAAATGAAAATACTAACTCCATCTTATAAAGGGAATCTCATTTTTATTTATTGAATTTTATTTGGAAGAAAGAAAGTATAAGCATTTTGCCTTTCTTCTTCTTCTTCTTCTTTTTTTTTTTTTATTTTTTAAATGCATTTATAAAATTTGACTAAAATTCTTTATATTTAAAAAGTATATAAATACTTATCTTTAAATATGTCAAATGTAAACTTCAAATTTAGAAGAATAGTCTGTATGATAGTATTATTATTTTCTTATTATACAAGGGAACACCTTTGGTGCATCTAATTTGAAAGGAAAGTATTTAATGGTTTTATATAGTCAATTATAATCTTCTTATTAGAAAATGGAGAATATATCTTTTATGAAATGAAGAAAAATACCAAATTTGCAAAAAGGAATAATACTAATTGATGCCTAACTATGGAGGAAGAACACAAGAATAATGTGCTTAAATTTTTATGTTTCTCCATATTGATTGTCTTTATTATTCATTACCTCTGTAAAAGCCACTCCTAGGAGGCTCTATTCCATATATGTACACAGTACACTTGCTTAAAGGCATAATAACACAATCATATACTTAGTCTCGTCTGGTACAAATTATTTGCTATTCCTTCCATTCTAAAATAATTAATTATATACTATAATAATTGTTTTATTTGGATTTCATGTATTTTAAATGGGAATTGTAATTACCAAAAAAAAAATGCGAGCCCGGCAGGGCCACAAACCTCTTAATTTCAGCTAAAAAAAAACTAGGTCATTTTGGTCCGGCCCGTTTACCTAGTATAAAGAATTGGTGAAGGAGATTATTAGGTTTGGAGAGATTTATGAGAGGATTGAAAGTTCAAAACAGCAACAGATGATTGAATTAGAGAAGTAGGGGATGGATTTTACCAAGGATCTTGAGTTCCAGAGGATGAATATGTTTTTGGAAGCTAAGCTCGAGCTTGAGAAGCTAAGGAGGAATAGAAAGGGAGCATCTGGAGCGGGTGAATTCTCAAGACTCATACTTAACTGCCTTTCATTTTTTAATATGAGATAGATTGATATGGTAATTTAGCAAATTCTTCAAATGCAACTCATTATTGACATGTTTCTATTAGTGAATTGGGCATTGGGTTGGGGGATACATGTTAATGAATTTCTTGTTGAAGAAAGGAAAAAGTCATACTTGTTCAACTGACTATGTTTGAAGTGTGTTCCTATCTTTTTAAAGTTTATTACAAATTTTTGGTCTTTTTGAATGTTATTGTATTAATGCATTATAATACCTTGCCCCAACTCTAGATTGATCCATTTTCATTAATCTACCACTAAAAGGACTTTACAGGACTCAAGCCTTTCCACTGGAAAAGTCGTACAGTGTTTAGGGTCTATACAGAGATTAAAGATGAATGAGGAACTGAGAAATAGCTTGAACCATAATCGTCTGTGGTGAGATTACCGCATGATAATAAAGTCTCACATCGAAACATAAAGAGAAAAATTGAGGACGTATATACTTTAATAGACCATAAGACATACTAAGTTAACCTTTTAGGTTAAGATGTGATTTCAGATGAGCAGATATGGGTCGAATATTTTAAACAACTAGTATCAAAGTCATGGCTATGGATGAGCTCGACAGAGGCTTTTGCTGGATCAAATAAGCGATATTAAAGGGTGGCTTGTCAACTATAGATGGGCTTGAGAGAGGCTCATGGTGGATCAAATAAGAGATATTGAAAATGGTAACTCGTTAACTAGAAGTGTGATGGGCTAATGCTAAAAAAGAGTATCGTTAAAGTTAAAAGGAGAGTTTGATGTTGATGTGGATGGAGAGATCACGCGTTAAGGGAGAAATTATTGGCTCATAACAAGAGATATTGAAGAGTGTGGACCCCTAAAGAGAAAAATTGAGGACATATAATACTCTAATGGACTATAAACCTAATAGGTTAACTTTTTGGATCAAGATGTTATTTCATATGAGCATATATGGGCCAAATATTCCTAACAATCTATGGCAATGGTGAAGAGTCGTTGAAGGAACCGATAGATTGTTGAAGAATTAAACAATTGGTGGATTCATTTTACAGGAGCCATTACAGCTAGTGAAATCAAACAGAAGGCAAATTTAAAAATCGTAAACCATCACTAATTCAACCAGATGATGATCAACTAGGGAGGTGTGGATGGATGAAAACTATATTACCGTCCTCTTTCGTCACTAAGAAATGATCAGCAAGAAGAAAGTGATGAGTCGGATGGGGAACAGTCATAGGGTTTCGTCACTAAAAGATGATCATGAAGTTATCTGGTTTTTGTCATTTTCTTTTCTCTCCATTTTTAGTTAGCTTCTCTTTGATTATGGAGGTGTAATTAGTACGGGTGTGATGATTAAAAAAAGGAGGAAGAAAATGTGTGGATAAGCTAAACCACGTAGGCGTAGCTCAGGTCATTTTTTTTTTCTTTTGTCCTTTTCTTTTACCAGCCACTTAGAAAAAAAATGAAACAATTTGACAGACGTTTAGTTAATTTAACATAATGGTTCAATTTCACTTTTTTAATTAGTTTAATGTGATAATTATAAAAATTAAAAGTTCAATAGTGTAATAAGTAAAAGATGTCAACTATAGTGAGATAATCGTTAGTTTTGTCAAAATTTAAAATATTATTAAAATAAGTATAAAGTGTTATTAACTATATATTTGTTGTGACAACATAAATATTACTTTGGTATTATCAACATGAAAATCCTAGTTTGGTTGTATTTTTTACAAGAGTAATGACACCTCTATAAAATGGGAACCTTAATAATTCTTCGAAAGAGATGAGAAATAAAGTTCAGTAACCAGGAAGGTATCTTACTCATAGTTATTAGAACCGGACCTATTGGTTCAACCAATTTAGCCGGGAACCAGAGCTTAATATGGTTTCGTTCTCTCAAAAGATTGGATAAGCATTTGTATCACTTTAGACCATATAAATTGGTCGATTTTTAGGTAAATCGCTTAACCGACAATTATTTAATATTTCAAACCGATTCTATTGAAGGGATTTTGACAGTAAAAATTAAAAATGAAAAACATGAAAATAAAAGAAATGAAGATGATGCAACGAATGGAGATAATGAGACGAAAGAAATGAAGATTATGAGATGAAGAAAATGGAAATAAGGTTGGGCTGATGAGTTTTCCCCCATTCATTTAACACTTCATGTGTTTTAGAGGCTATGTGATTCACTAAATATAATGGAAATTATGATCGTGATAACAGAGAAAAAATGGAGGAATTTTAGGAGTTTGTTTTATGAATAATAATTGATATCAGAATTGTACTGGATATTAAATCTGTCAAACAAAAAAAGAAGGGGAAAAAAAGGACATTATTCGTTAATTTTATGCACAAACTACATTATTTATTCATCAATTTTATGCACAAACTAGCATAGTTTTTTCCAATTTAAGGCAAGAAAAAGCCCATAAATTCTTATTCAACCAGCATGCTTAACCTTATTTCTCTGTCAATGAGTAAGGATGTTCAACTGATTTTAACCAGATTGGTATCGAATAGGCTCAAAACTCGATATCAGTACCGGTTGGACCGGTTCGGTTTCGATTAATACTGAAAATAATAATAATAATAATAATAATAATAATAATAATAAATTATTATTATTATTATTATTATATTATTATTAATATTAATTATTTATTAATTATAATAATAATATAAATAAATAAATAAAATAGGAAAATCGATACAACCGGTACCGAACCAAAAAATGTGTACCGGTATACTAAACCGGTTATTTATGTACCGAATCAGCTGGTTCGGTCCAATTCGATATACCAACAAAATTAAAAATACTAGTTAAAATGAACACCCCTATCAATAAGGTCTTAGTCTATTAGTTAAAATTGAGATACAATCTTTAGATCTCAATTTTCTCTTCATGTGAGGCTTATTTGTGAGTTTTTTCTTCCTCCTCTATGAGATTTGATTGGTTATTATGAAATTATATTATACTTCCCAAAATGATGCTTCAAAAGAAAAAGGAAAAAAAACTCATTTCTTTTGTAGTACAAGTTTAAAATTTATAAAACAAAAGTTCATTATAAAATCTATAATCCATGGTAAGGTACCATGTGATAGTATAGTCACACGTCAAAAAATAAGAAGAAATTAAACGTTGAGGAAATATATGCACTAATGGACCTTAGACAAAGTAAGTTAACCTTTTGAATCAAGATGTGATTTCAACTGAATATATATAGGTCAGATATTTTCAACAACAGGTATCAGAGCCATGGGCCCCATGTCTATGGGCTTGGGTCATAGATATGGTATGAACTACGCATGATGAGTCTGAGCCATGTTTAGGGGTAGATTATATACTCTTCTAACAAGTGATGAATTTTTTTTAAAGAGATTCTTGGTAGATTAAACGAAAGATATTGAAAGATAATCTTATTAGATAAGGAAGACTTGATGAGTTTGATAAAGGCTTTTAGTGGATCAAAGTAAGAAATAATAAAGACGGTGAGGTTAAAAGTTTAAAGAAGAACTTGATGTCGATAATAATAAAATTTTACATTAAAATATAAATTAATCTTTTAATCAAAATATAATTTCAAATAAATATATATGAAGTGAAAATTTCCAACCACCCCTTCATAAACAAAACATTGCCGTCATCTAACCAGGTCAATCAACAATTAGAATTGACTTTTAAGAGCAACCATACATCAAGGAATAATCAAATCAGAAGTCTGATACTGTTGGAAACTTCATCGTTGACTCTTTACCTAAAACGGAAATTAAATTTTTAAATGGGTTAAAATATTCGGATAAAAAATTTGGTTCACGAATGAAAACTGTGGAAAGAAAATTTGTCAAATTTAACGTCTATAAATAAAAAAGTCAAAACAGATAAGCACGCCATGAGGTTGAGCTGATTCATCAGTTGACTTTAACAAGGGCAGTGTATCTCGTATCTGATAGCAATAAATTTCTATTCATCTACGCATTGAGATTTCTTTCGTTGAATTTTAAACATCAAAATCAAAAGCTGTTACTGAAATTTCTAGGAAGGTGTAGACTATCAATAGCCTTCTGGTGTAGCATTCAATTATTTGATGGAGTCTGCTAACAAAAGAATGAATTTACTGAAAGGAGTAATATTTTTATATGAATTTTTGATATTTTTGTATTGTCTTTTTTTATATAAAAATAAGACTTATTTTTTTTATATAAAAATATCAAAAATATATATAAAAATATCAATTCATATTTGCTAAATATAACCACAATAATACACCACACTACTCCGGATGAAGGCAAGCCTTTAATCCCGACTCATTTTTTTTTCCTTACATATTACTATACATTTGACACACTTGAACATACGGTTAAAGGGCTGTAACATGGTATGTTCCTAGTAAAAAAATTCAAGCCTACCTATCTATAATGAATCATCAAATTACAGTCTAAGACAACGTAGAGGGCTAAAATAGTAAAATAATATTATTAAGATATTTTAAAAAAATTAATTATCAAATCACATTTCATCATTTAGATACAATTTTAGACCGATATTCTATATTATTTAAATGTTTAAACTCTTTATATCTTAACATTTAATTTTATCAAGCACAACATTAACCTGCTAACTGATTGCAACTCTTTTTTTTAAAAAGAGTTGGCAAAATTTGAAATTTTCAAGAAAAATGCAGGTCACACTGTTCATGGTTAATGCTGTGAAGCTAACAAAATTCCTAATTAGTGATTTATCAAATCCACAATAAAATTCAGCTCATTGTGCTACTCTCCCCTCCTAGTTGATTTCAACAAGTTGGATTGCAGCTCACGCTTGATAGCAATAGGTAATGTTTTTTTTTAATTTATTTAAAATTTTCTAATACAATTAACATTTAGTTGCTAAATAGTCTGGACAACACAATCCCACCAATTCTATTTGTCTAGTATAACGTTTGAGATATGTATCAAACTTAACAGGAATAGAAAACTAGACGACGATGACGGAGAATTCTATAAATCCATTTTAATAAAGTGCCGATTATTCACACGTAATCCAACCACAATAAAGCAATATCGGCGGTGGTACCCAAGTCAAATGGCTGCATTATTTTCTTAAACCAGAAAAGTAGGTTACAAGTTCATGACGTTCAGCAGCATCAAGCATGAGGCAAATGAATAAACTAATAAGGTTAATTACGAAAGTCTAAGAATAAGTAGATAACATCTAAACGCTATATTCATTTTAACTATTAAAAAGTAAGACATGATATTGAAATTTGTGTCATATCCTCACTTTTTAATGGTTAAGATGGATGTAGTGTTTGATTTTATTTTTAAATATTGTGTACATAGAACCTCGGTCATTTCTGTTGATCCTTTGTTGATCCAACGGCACGGATTTTTATATTATAGCAACATCAACAGAGAACACAAAAGATTTAGAAAAAAAATAAAATCAATCTAAACTAGAATACACATTTCATCTAGAATACGAAAAATAGGCAAAAGCACCACCAGAAATGTAAAAACCCCTCAAAATCACCCATCTGCTTAATAATAAATTGCTATATATGAAAACCTCGACTAGAAAACAAACAAGACAATAATACATACATCATGATACATATGGTCATTTGATTTACTCCTATAATTGTCATATAATATCTTTCTTCACCGTTTAGAATCTTAAAATAAACGACCCATGGAAACAATAAAATAAAATGTGAATCAAGTTGCACTGATCTTACACTACCGGGCATGTCGTTTCTTTTCAAGTGCAGCACTTAAATATTTATATATAAGCAACTCCTTACTTGGTTTAATATATAATAAACTGTAAGCAAATACTTTATGAAGCTATGACCAATAAAAGCAATTTTTGACAAGGCTCATTTTATGTGCGTGTACATATATATATGTACGTTTCTCCTAATATTAAATTGATGGAGAATATAACTGACCCGGCAAGAGCGTTACGTCCTCCAAGTGGCAGAACTCGGGACTTCTCCAACCAGCCATCTTATTGTCACCTACAACAACAGTACAAACAGGAACCAGTCAATACTCCACGACAATATTTTAGCTGATAATTCTCATGTTGTTCTAACATAGGAGTTTTCTCCACGAAAACTAAACAAACTCTTGATCATGCAAAGAACAATGAATATAAAGTTACACCGAATGGCAACAACACCATGGATATGACTCTACCTCCTCTCATGGACTCCTCGGGCTTTCTTCCAACTGGGTCTTTGCTAGAATCATTGATTCATGTCTCCAATGAAGTTACATCCATTGAAAAGCTTCCATTTGTACAGGTCAAGAATGTCTCGGCGATGATAAGAAGGATCAAACTTCTTTCTTCATTGTTTGAAGAGGTTCAAGAAACAAATACCCCACTTCCACCATCATCAATCTTGTGTCTCACTGAGCTATTTTCCGTGATCCGAAGAGCGAAGTTCTTGATAGAAGTGTGCAAGGAAGGTACCTCTTTGTGGAACCTTATGCAGACAGATCTTATCTCAAATAAATATCATGTAGCTGTGAAAGAGATGGGGAGCGCATTAGATATCTTACCTCTGAGCTTGCTTAAGATAACAACTGACACAAGAGAGCAAGTTGAGCTTCTTCGCAAGCAAGCGAAAAGGGCTGAACTGTTTGTTGAACCAAGAGAGATTCAGAGAAGGGAGGAGCTTCTCCTAGTGATGGCTAGCTATAATGATAGAAACAACAAGAACAAGAGTGTAATCGATTTTGACAACATGAAAGAAATTTTGACCTGCATTGGTGTGAGAAGTCCATTAGATTTTGAGGAAGAAATTTCCAAGCTAGAGGCTGAGGCCGCGAAGCAGGCAGGCACAGGTGGACTCATTGTGGTTTCCAATATTAACAATCTTATGTCTCTTGTTTCATTGTCAAAATCCATAATTTTCAGCAAGGAAGAAAATGAGAAAACCCAAGAGGACCTGAAGAAGTCCTCAGCATCAAATTGGCAAGATCATTCATCATCATCTCAGTCAATGGTCTTCAATGTCCCCGATGAATTCCGTTGCCCGATTTCACTCGAGTTCATGAGAGATCCAGTGATAGTAGCATCAGGGCACACTTATAATCGTAATTCAATCACCCAGTGGATAAACTCAGGGCATCACACATGCCCTAAGAGCGGGCAGAGGCTAATTCACATGGCACTCATACCTAACTACGCACTCAAAAGTCTAATCCATCAATGGGGCCAAGAGAACAATATACCAATAACTGAATCTACATCTTCTTCAGACTTGGAGCAGGGCAGTAGCAAGAGGAAGTTACATGAGAAGGTTGATCACATTTCTGCCACAAAAACTGCAAGTGATGCTGTTAAGATGACAGCAGAATTTCTAGTTGGGAAACTAGCAACAGGATCACCAGATATACAAAGACAGGCTGCATATGAGCTACGGTTACTTGCAAAAACTGGTATGGACAATCGCAGGATGATTGCAGAGGCAGGAGCAATTCCATTTCTGGTCACATTGCTAGGCTCCCATGACTCGAGAATCCAGGGGAATGCAATCACTGCTCTACTCAACCTTTCCATATTTGACAACAACAAGATATTAATAATGGCTGCAGGCTCACTTGACAACATAATATATGTTCTTCAATCAGGTGAAACCATGGAGGCAAGAGAAAATGCTGCAGCAGCAATATTCAGCTTGTCCATGATAGATGATTACAAGGTGAATATTGGTGCGCATCCTAAAGCAATTCCTGCATTGGTGGAACTTCTTGGAGATGGCACTACAGCTGGAAAAAGGGATGCTGCAACAGCACTATTTAATCTTGCAATTTATTATGTTAACAAGGCAAGTGTTGTGCTTGCCGGGGCCATTCCATTACTCATTGATTTGTTGATGGATGACAAGGCAGGTATCACAGATGATGCCTTAGCGGTGCTTGCACTGCTTTTGGGGTGCAATGAAGGATTGGAGGAAATAAGGAAGAGTAGGGTGTTAGTGCCTCTTCTCATTGATTTATTGAGATTTGGATCCCCCAAAGGCAAGGAGAACTCCATAACCCTTCTATTGGGCCTATGTAAAGATGGCGGTGAGGAAGTTGCAAGGAGATTATTGATGAATCCAAGAAGCATTCCTTCTCTCCAAAGCTTGGCTGCTGATGGGTCTTTGAAAGCTCGTAGAAAGGCTGATGCTCTGCTTAGATTGCTCAATAGATGTTGCTTCCAATCTCGAAATCCTGTTAGATAACAGAGACAAATGAGTGCAAGAAAATTGCCAAAATAGAGACTTGTAAATCTGTGGAGATTACGTATATGGAAACTGTGTTCATATGGCACTGCAGTACGACCTCCTTGCCTCTTCATCTAATGATTCCATATATTAAATCCCTCTCCTTTCTAGTTGGCTAGTTTAGAACAATTAACAATACAATAACAACTTTCGGATAAGCAATTACCTAGCTCTAAGTATCGTAACTTGTTACAGCCTTTGTGCAGAAGATGATACTGAAGGCAGTAGTCCCAAGTACAATAGACTTCATGATTGTCCTACCTGCTGCTCAGAAGTTGAAATACTACGTTGTAAACAGCATTAACCAAAAGCCACAACACAAGGAGATGAAAAAGACTAGGATTCCCTTAAATAATAAGTAACAGAACTAAATTCAACGCAATCTAAAGCACGGAGCAGGACCTTAATGATATAAAATGAAAGAAAGCAGCATAACAGAGTCGGACTAGAATTCTAAAGCTTTAATGAAACTAGATCCAAGAGCACTGCCAGAGTCACTTGATTTCCCAATAATCAGAGCATAAATAACACCACCAAAAAAGAAAATGCTACTGGTATACACCTTATGATTTAGCAACCTCTTAGACACTAGGGTTATGTTTGTTTGCAAAAAATATACTTAAGATTAGACTATTTGTATTAATTTAACACTATTTCAAACTATTTTCTCCAATGATAGGGAATTCATAGTTCTTTAAATAAACTTGTGTACTATTTTTTTTATCATTCTTAAAACTATTTATGAAATATTATATAATCCCATAAAAAATGTGTAATTAATAATCTCTCTAGTTTTAAGCTATTAAATGGCTCTATGAGACTAATAATCCCTTGTCATGGAATAAAATAGTTCAAAGTAGTATTAAATTAATACAAATAATTCAATCTCAATCATATTTTTCCCAAACAAACATAGTCTAAGTGAGACAACATGTCTTTCACTCTGAATGCGGATAAGCAACAGGTCAGATGTAAACATCTAAAACAAATGGCCCAAAATGGAAAGATTCTTGCAACCAGAAATGTTTACTGAGGTTCATCATGGTTTGTATTAAATAAACTTCAAGATCCAAGTGATGAAGGGTGAAAGACATAACCATACTTAAATTATATAAAATTTTATTAATGTGTTCATTAGACTCGTTACATTGCTTTTATACGTAATTTACATTGAAGCTACAATGGCAGCAACCTGATCCTCTATATCACACTAGGATCTCACTCAAAATATTACTGTTACAATAAAGGAAAAAAGGTGAAAAGGTAAAACTTCTGTTCAACCAATATAAATGGAATGGGCCGCTGAGTGTACTCTGAATCCATCTGTGAACTGTGATTCACAATCTAAGGTTAGGGATCTGGTTAGTCTTCTACAAGTCCACCAATTCCACTTGAACACGAGTGCCCTCTATGTGGTACTTCCAAAACCAGCTTCCGCTATCCATATATTCCTTTTTGATAGGATTTAACTGGGTAGCAAAACCTGAATCAAAAAATTTTGAAAGAAAAGCTAATTAATATGCATACCCTTCGTTGTTCTTACTTCTTAGACGATATTTCTGCAAAGTTAACTGCTAAGCCATGAAAACCTTTTACGCCTAGGAGAGAGCAGATGAGAGATAGAGATGGAGGACGATAATGCATTTAAGTACTTTATAAACAAAAGGTCCATCAGGACTACATCAACATTAAAAAACAAGTGGCTAGATTTGTTAAGACAAAATTAAATAATTCGAAGTAGTATTAAATTAAGACAAAATAGTCCAATTCTTCCAAGCATACTTATTGCAAACAAACATGGCCTAAGTACTTTATAAACAAAAGAACCATCAAGACCACAAAACGTTAGAAAACAAGAGGCCAGATGTGTTGATAAGGAATCCTTTGCAAGGCAATAATATATCAACATGGCTAGAACAAAATGGAAAACAAGGATTTTCAGTGGAATAAACTATGGTTCGAGAAGAAACAAAATGGGCAAAAGAAAAAAAAATTAAATTAAATTTCAGAAGATATATTATTATTATGTGTGTGTGTGTGTGTGTGTGTGTGTGTGTGTGTGTGTGTGTGTGTGTGTGTGTGTGTGTGTGTGTGTGTGTGTGTGTGTGTGTGTGCAAAGATAAATAAAGAAAGTCTGCAGGTGTAAAATCCCTTCTAAAAAGTAGAATTAACTTCTCCCTTTTTTGGTAATTAATATTGACCCCTTGTGGTTTTTCCTCAAGGCCTCTGCCTCCCCCACCCGGCCACCCTCATTGGGGTGAGAATTAACTTCTAAGTTAAAACATCAGTAGACACTAACAGAGGACAGAAATTGTACAAACTATAAATGCGCAAAGAGTTAACAATTGGAGGCTGCACCTTCAAGCAAAAAGTAATAAACTGATAAGAGTGAAAAATAACGAATTCTACCTCCTATGATTATCACAACCAAATTTCAACAAGTTAATTCTTCTGGCACTTGTCAGCACACTAATAATGAAAACCACCAAGTTTAAACTACCAAATTCAAGGCAAGAACAATCAGCTTGACTCGATTTTGTTTAGGAAAATATATAGAATTGGATTACAAATAGGGGAATGTCTAGTTTCTCATGTCCAAATTAATTGGGCATTGGGAAACCCAAAATCCATAAAGATCATAACTAACATAAACTGACACCTGATAAAGAAACAGAAAAGTAATGTAAAATTGAAACCCATGGGTTGACGAGCCAGCACAATCTTCCCAGCTCTCCAGAAAAGGAAAATCTAAAAGACTAATTTTTTATTTTTTGGTATTCTCACTCAATAATATCTGGGAACTTTAAACGAACATAATTTGATAGGCAGATATATTGCACAGTTATATTGAAACACTCCACATAGAGAACTTATACTAAAGAGACCTTTTTTTCTTCTAAAGCTACAGAGGTCTTACACTTACATATATGTCCTAAATATGAACTATTTCTTCCACTTGATGGATGAAGCCAATCTAACACAAAATAAAAAAGCAATGGAGTTCTTCATTTGCAATCAGATTGTATGGTACAAAAGTAACCACTTATGCCACATAAACTAATTTAATAGTCTAAGAACCTGAATTTCCAGATGTAATCTTCAAGCTATAGCCATTTGGGACATCAAATGTATGATTGCCCTGCATTAGGGAAGAGCAGCAAAAGAATTGTTTCAGCATTTCATTGTTGAGATCAATATACAGAAACTCAAAAGTTTGAATTATAGCTAGAATTTTAGTAAAAGCTTCACATTTGGCAACTTGAACCATTTTATAAAGACCCGTTTAAGCAAAAACTGATACATTCTGATCAGATGACTTTAAATTGGTAATTATCCCTTCATTTTAATTATCTGTGAAATATTTATCTTGTGGGTTCCTTGAAAATTCATAAAGTTGATAAATAATATTTGTTGATCAAGAGCAGTACATTATCCTAAATTGTTTTTAAGGTGCTAGGGTCAGGTAGCGACAATTCAATGATGCCCTCATCAAGCAGTACTTAGTTTTTATATAACAGAAAAATAAATCTATACCAAAGTTTTTAGTAAATTGGTATATTATCAATATAACCTGCAGGATAACATCCACAGCTTCAAATTCCGCGTTGCCATGCAGTATGACCTTTAATGCTTCTAAGCGTTGGACATCATGCTTCCAATATATGTTATTGCCAGAATTCCAGTCAATTCCATGATTCAGAACTTTAACATTCTCTAATTTACATCTTCCGCACCTACAACAATGAACTTGATTTTCAATCTACAGATTATATCAATTACCCACACAAGTTTTCTTGTTCCTTCTATTTTCTTTTCTTTTTTTCCTATAATTTTTTGAAAATAAAAATGAATCGCATTATGTATTACCTATGCCCATAGTGTAGTACAGGCTCGCCATTTTTATCCATCTTCATTGAGCCCATGACATTTTCAGCTACAACAATCAGACTACCGTCGAGCTAAAAATAAAGTATAAGCAGATCAGCTAAGAACAAACAAAGCAAGCAAGCAATCCTACTGACGATCTCTAAATATTAACCTGAACATCCTTCCACAAGAATTCTGCAACCTCTATTTGTAATTCAGAACCTTCGGAAATTGAACCTCCATTGATCTGATAAAGAGTAAAGATAGAGTTAGTAAGGTTACAGGTTGTTGCTTAAACTTTCGGTGCTTCAATTATCGAGGAATAAGTTAATGAAGTACATATTTTTAAGTCATATACTAGAAGAATTTAAACAGCAGGTTACAATGAACCATTTTTCAATCAGCTAAAATTTGTAAAAAGTCAAACAAATACTCGTAATGTAACAATTACTGAAAAAATCCTAATTCTCATCGGCATATACATTCTCTGGTCTTCCTATTACACCTTGGGATTCTCTTGCTATTAGGAAGAAATTTGTAATGACTTATTAAGTAGGATTGAATGGAAAATCCCATGTAACGTCTAGCAATGAATAGTTCACAAAAATGAAATTGTCAGTGAACCATTAAATTTAGTAATACTGTTAATCATAATCTTACCTTTTGTCTAGTGACTTCCCAGAGTGGACCGAGAGCAGGATGAAGAAAGATGAGATAAGGGGGTCCAGAATCAGCATATTTGGCGTTGCCTTCAATCTGAATATACAAGATAAGAAATCGAATTAAAATTGTAGATCAAGAATGGTCACTAAGAAACATAGTAGCAAACAATATAAATTAAATCTTTAGTAACATAATATATACAGAGTAAGTCTAGTAGTAGATTAAAAGATAGCACTAATCTCAAATCAATCAAAAGAAAGTTAAGATAGACTCGCAAAGATTCTGGATTTATACCTCAGGAATTTTAATATGACAATGAGCAAGAAGATCATAGGCATTGCGTATGATATCTAACAGTGAACCATCCGGAGTCTGCACATGTACTATTAATTAAATAAACAATCATCAGCTTCATTCATGGGTTAATAGTACCAAAATCTATTACATTCACAATTAATATTAGATAAACAATAATCAGGTTTACTGAGTAATATATGTTCCCAATAAGATGATTTCTTTTCCGATTCCAATTTACATTCCAGAAAACGGAAAAAAAAAACCTTGAGGATCAGAATTTAAGAAGTTAAACACTGCTACATAGTTAAAACATTTCTTGGGTTATCTTCGGGGGATTTTGGGCCCATCTCAATCTATTTCAAGGTTAAGAAAAAGGAAGGTGCACAAATCAGAAGTAAAATGCAGGAAGTTCTAATATAAACCAAGGAAGAGTAGTTTGATGAATATGCTTCTGACACTTGCTTTCAAGATTTCTATCTTAGATCTTTTTTGTTGTTGTTTATTCTTCAATCTTTTTAATGAAAAAGTATTTAGCACACTCAATGCTAAATACTGAGATGGGTAGGGGTCTTACCAAAATCCTCATTACACTGTAGCTTCCAAACAAACAAATTATTTTAGGAGCAGAAGTGAAAAACAGGGATTTGGGAAGTTAAAGAGCTAATAAGATGATGTTTGAAATGTAAATATGTCCAAGAGACTATGTATTCATTCCTAGTGAACAAAGAAAATATTCAAACAAAAATTTGACCTGGTGTAGGGACTTGTCAGCAGGTTTTCGTTTCTTCTTAGCAGATGATGTAACCTTCCTTCGCTCATTATACACAATAAAGGTATCCAGCATATCTGCAATCATGTAGCCAAGTAGTTTCTAATATACACAAACAAACAAACACACACAGACAGACACACAGAGACACACATATATATAGACTTGTGCACACGAAATTAGATGTTTACAGTGCGTGAATGAAACAGAAAATATAAGAAATTTATATACCTTCTACACCTTCGTAGCATCGAGATGAATACATGTTCACAAAACTGTCAGCAATATTTTGCATTGTGCATTCCAGACGTCCCCCAGAAACACTACCACAAGAAAGAGTGATCAGAAGTCGAGAAAATGTCAGGACAAGTAATGACTATATTATAGTTCAGACTGGCAAATTACTACAAACTTTTGGAGTTAACCAATCCATATATCATTGAGTAAACATTATCCATGGATGATATTGATGTAATAGATAGACACTCATCTAAGAAACAATGGAAAAGACAGGTACAGGGATCACACAAGCTAATCAATTGATACTCGAGACAGTTAAAATCTCATATGATCAGCTGATCTTGATGACATAATAATATATTAAAATGCTTTTAGTAGGAGACAAGCGGGTAATTCTGCAAATGTTATGCTATGAGAGAATATTTTAATCTTGAAATTTGAGGGATGGCTGATGTTAATAAGAGGGCAGTTGTGAAGAGATGTTTGGGAGGGCGAAGACTTGTATCTTCATGCAGTGAACTCGGTAAAGTTTTTTTTTATTTTTATTGTTTAGAGGGGGGGGGGGGGGGGGGGGGGGGGGAGGAGAGAGAGAGGTGTTTGGGAGTATATGGGTGAGATGTGTTGATGCAATGGGTGCTGTGGGAATCTCGTGTTGGGGATACTTTAATATGGAGATTTTCCCCATGGAGATAGGGGTTGCTCCAGGCTAACCAGATGTATGAGGCACTTTACTAACTCTATGGATGAGATGAGTTTGGTGGATTTACCCTTGGTGTGAGGCTCTTATTCACATGGTTAGCAGGGGGGTCGGGTGGGGGTTGAGTCTTTAAAGATGTCGAGGATTGATAGTTTTCTGGTGTCAAACATTGGGAGGATCAGAGGAGTTATTTCCAAATGTTTATTAGATGTGTTTTGTGAGACCAATCTTCAAGCACGTGCCACTGCTTTTGGGCAGTGTGGGGATACAAGGCGGCAAGGTTCTTTTCCATTTGAAAATATGTGGTTAAAGGTCAATGGTTTTGTGGAAATGGTGAAGGGGTTGGTGGCTTGGTTACTCTACGGAGTGCTCTCCTAGTTTTATGCTAGACTGCAAATTGAAACTTCTAAAGAAAGACTCAAAGAAACCGAATATAGAGGTGTTTGGGCAAGTAAAGGTAAGAATGAACAGAGCATTAGATGAGATTAAAGCTATTGATGGAAAAATTCACATTTAGTGTGTAATTGTGTGTTCCCGATCTCTAGGGGAGTTATTTCCTCACCCTTATCTTAACACTTCTACTCCCTTATTCTTTCGTCACAGATACTGCTTGTGGTGGCCATCTATTATATATATATATTAAGAAAGTAACAAGAGAATATCAGAAGTTGAAAGAATGTACCGATGATGGATACCAAACTGGTCCATGTACGTGATTGGTTTCTTTACATTAAGCACCATGCCTGGCAAACTGGTCTCATTATTACTTGATCCAATAAGCTCTGCAGAATGCAAATCCACATATAGAATGTTTGTATTGGCAGGGAACTCTGCCTGCAAACTTAACACAATGCAGAATTGATGTTGGAGAATATTCTAATAGCATTGCACATGAAAATAAAAATATTACATAGAAAAACATGACAAATTACTTGAAGCATCAATATAATTCATATAAAGGATATGAGAAAGCTAAATGGAATATATGGTAGTTTGTACCTAAATATGAACATTGACCTTGCACCAAGTAATTGAAAGATAACCTACAAGAGACTTGTCAAAAAATCATAATATCAACTCTATTAAGTTGGTGCAACTGAGTTTGTTGACATTCCTCAAACATTCTCCACTAAACTCCTTTAATGCAATGCAAACATAGAACCTTTACTGAGATTTAGTAATGAGAACTCATTCTGCATGACTCATGAGAACCCTAAACTAAGGACTGCCCTTTAGTTAATCTGAAGAGGCAAATAGGGGTAATAACATTTAAGAAACTTTGTACCGGATTAAGTTTTATCTAGCATTTATAGAGTATTGTTATAGTATTTCTGTCTATTTTATTTCTGTTATTAGGTTCATGATAGGAAAATTGTTAGATAAAGGGAAAGAGTTTTCATGCAATTATGTTGAGTGATGTGACTTTGTTGTTCCGCATATGTTTGTGTAATCTTCTCCTGAAGTAATAGTCTTACTAAATAGTAACTACTAACTAATAATTACATGCTAATTCAAGTCCTTAAATTTCATAAGGTAACATGCAAATAAATTCAAAAACTCAAAGACTCTTTCGGCAACCAAGTAAAGGTATCCAATCAAAACTTGGGGCCTGACTATGTAAAAGTTCTAATCAGTAAATAAAGAAATAGCTCCACCTTTTCATTTCATTTATACATGAACTAATATATGGCCATTTAAGCAACCAATTAATTATAAGTAACAAGGTACTTTACAGCCCAGGTAAGAAAGAATCAGGTGAAACTTTATCTGTTTGGGCTTGTAAATAATAAGTATTAAGGGTTCTTTTCTTAATCTGTCAATATTGTGTTTATCCCCATAGAGAAGAGATGAGCTAAGACGCAGAAGGTGGTTACAACTTACAAATAGATTGTTTTCCAGACTTCATACTCTTAAATGTAAAGTGACTACCATATCATGGCATCTTGTTTCTAGCAGAAGGTGGACCTTAGAAAAAAATACAAAATCAAAGCAGCACATGCACTTGTATTCTTTTCAAAACGGATGAAATCAAGAACATTCCCGCTGGACATCTATTAGATATCAACTCCCACCCTCTCTAAAAGGTTTTCTCGGCCTTATGTACAGTTTACATCAATAATAACAATATACATATATTATGGGAATGATGTCCATCAAGCTGAAAGCATTGAATTGCTAACTAATTAAGGGTGTACTCACGAAGAAAGAATGAAATACTCACAATTTTATTAAATAAATCTAATTTCTCATATACTCAAATATTCATTATTATTTGAGTCCAGAGATTTTAAATTGATCTAACGAGTTTTCAGCTACTGTAACTCTACCTTATATAGCTGATTTTCATGATCAGACATGCATTCAAGCCTTGATAATCATTCAGCCCGCCATTCCCAACGGCTCAAATGCATTCCTCCTATTACAGGCCTTAAACTAAATGTTGATAGTTCTGCTATTGACTTAAGTAGTCAGCAGGTGGCTGCATTAGAGACTCAGCAGGTATCATTGTTTTAGCATTCTCATGCAACTTTGGTAGGGCCAATAATATGGAGGTTGAGGCTAAAGCCTTACTCCAGGGCAGGGGCTTCTCATAGACCATAGCTAATAAGTTTGGCATTACACTTAATTACATAATTCAGCTTGAAATACTGGCCCACAAATAGTAAGAAGGATTTCCTGAATATCTAATATCCTATGCAATTTACTGATAGGATAACAATCTAGATTGAAAATTAGAATCAGGCATGCCAAGCATAACTTTTAAATGTATTCACAATCAATATTAACTGAGCATCAACATCACTTCTCTCATGAAGGATAAAGGAATTAAATAATACCTATATTGAGAAAGAGGTCCATCAATAATTCCAAACTTGTCAAACTCTGTATACTCGATGCATGACAAACCATATGCCCACTTCCCATCACCATTCTTTTTCTCAACTAAAACATTTATGCCTTCAGTAGCCCCCGAATTCCGCCTACACGATGCGAACCCCAGTTTCTGTAAGATAAGCATTTGACAATTAGTCGTTAGAGCATATGAAAAGAACTTGTGTAATCACTTTGAAAAGAAAAAAAATCAAGAAGCTATCTTCCATTAAGGCAATAAATACAGTATTAATGTGATCTAATATACCTTACTAAATCACTCTGTTTTTCATTTCTAAGGAAACGTTTTCTTTAAGGAGGATATCTATATGAATTTAAATTTTGGAAATGCTTCTAAGTTTCCCCCTTAAAAGTCTCAAGAAAGACATGGGACTATCTATCAATAAGAGAGTCAAATCTAACCATGCTAGAGACACTAACATTTGTTGCTTTTGATCTTTCAATAATAAATTTAGGTAAGCACACATACCATTCAGGACTTCCATACAGTCAAGCTAACAACTGGTACATATGCACGCATATTCATAAAATGGCGGCAACTCGTTGAAAAATATTAATTATACATGAAGTCTACCAAAAGCAAATTTGTAAAATATAGTAATAAAATACAATAGAAGTGATCAGAGATGCAAGTAAAAGCTTGGGGCAACCACTATGAAGTTGCAGGATTGTTCAAATATGAGTGCAGCCACTTGATTCAAACAATTTAAGATGTTTGATAGGTGACCACCCAGTTTAATACTCTCAGTTCCATCCACTAATGGGAAGTTGGGGATCAGCACGGCAATGACCTTTATAAGTAAGTATACTGATAATTGTATATATAGATATCTCCACAGGTAGGCATGGCAGATTGGCACATCCCTAAAACATGATTGCAAGTGGCTTTTATGACAGAGCTTTTAAAGTGCCTCCAGATGTTGACTTAGTCAGGTTCCACCCTTTGACTATTACCATGTGATGTAATCCTTTTAGGATGTGTAATTCGCCGATTGATGTTAGGTAATAGAAAGACTTGGTGAATATTCAGTTACAAATTATAATGGAAACAGAATAGTATGCATCTGTAATAAATATTTTCCGAAAACCTACCTTCTCATGACGCAATCCAATCCCTGCTAGTGCCAAGAGGGTCAGATCTGTAGCGGCCACAACATTACTGCAAAGTCGTCAATGTCAGCATATAATCAAAATTTTAAAAAACGCTAGGTAATGAATTCATATGACACAATAAGAAATATAATGGGACTATTAAAATATTTGAAGTCAACCTGACTTGTCGGACAGTTGCACCTTTTCTTCTATAATCACGAAAATGTTGGAAAATTCCTTTATCATAGGCAAGTTTCCAGATCACACCATGACCGCCAGGCTTGCATACAGGAATGAACTTTCCAGAGACCAGCCACTGGCCATCTTCTGCACTAACAGCAGGAACAAGAGGCTGCCAATTGGCAAATCATATTTTAAATTACATAACTCTGAATAAACAAACCCTAAAAAACTCACGGATGAACTATAAATGCCATTGTCATAGTATTCCATATTGGACCTGTTCAAAAAGTTTGAAACTTGATCGGCCTCTTCCGAACCATCTGAGGTTTTCACAAAGTGAAGTGATGTGTTTATGGTTGTTCTTGGCCGAACTTGTCATAATTGCAACAGGGCTGATACATTGTTTTCCATACAACTTGAAATACAAGAACTCTCTAGCCTTGCAAACAATTAAAATACATACATGTAAATTTATCATCCAAAATCTATAACATCAACAAACACTCCTCCATATTGTCAAGCATCAGGGATACATACAAATTTTCTAAGCTTGACAAAGATTTTATACCTGAAGATCTCTTATAAGACCTTCCAACAGTGTCCGTCCACAATAAGGAAGCATTGCAGCAGGAAGACATTCACCTGTGTTAGGGTCAATCAAACCAAGCCTATCTGCAGAGCCTCCAAGAGGATAAATTTCTCCCAGGTCCGGCAGGCCCTGAAATTAAATAAAAATAATAATTGATAAATTAAAATTTTATAATTCCATATTACATGTGCAATATACTTTCTGTTGGAATAAATAACAAAAGCTTAGTGCTAACCTCAATTCCCCATAGAGCTGCTTGAGATGCATATTCAGTATCTTCAGAGAGGTCACGTGCATTAGGAGGGTGAATTTCTAGAATTTGGGATTCCATTGATTTTGTTACACGATGGGAGAAATTTAAACTCTGTCCTTCATATGTTGATTGAGCAAGAAGCTCCAGAACCATTATCTGATATCTATAACAAAAAGTTTAAGTTCATGGTAAATAAAATTATACCTTAAAATGCTTGGAATCCGTAGTTAGAACAGTAGTTGAACATATAAAATAGTTATTTTTAGTTTTGATAATTTGAACACAACAATAACTAATATAAAAATATAAGCTGCAGAGATAAAGCAGACTTGAAATTTTCAGAAAGTTTAGCGGTGACATAATTCAGCATTACTTGTTCCCGACTCAAGACTCGATGCTATACATAGTGCCAACATACTTCAACCTATACTGTCTTTAATTCAAGAGAAAATGGGGCAAATATCAAGGAAAATAGAACAGCGGGCAGTTGGGGGAAAATTTATCTTCTTCCCCTTTCTTCTTTAAATGCACCCAATAGTTGCAATTCAGCAAGCATCATACATAATATAGAATATAGATAACAAGCAAGTTGAAATTACATAAAATTCCAACTGTTACCCGCCTGTCCAATGTCCATACCACCGGACAAATAGATTATGCTGAGTACTTGGTTTAAATAATACACTCTCTCTCTTCCTAAATATAAGATCACTTTTGACTTTTTAAAATAGATTTGAGATATTTTCAATTCAAAATTGATATGATTCATTTAACTCTTGAAAACAATAAGCTTGTAATTAATAGTATTTTAAGATAGTTAACAATTTTCATGTCTAAAAGTATATGCATACATTAAATTTGGAAATGTCTTAGCTTCAGAACAGGGGGAATTTAGCAAAGACACCAGTTTCTTGTTATCTATACATTGACCAAAATTTGAAACATAGTTTGAAAAAACTATTATTTTTGTTATAATGCCATGTATTTATCAGAAAGAGGTATCATCTAACTGTTCTACTTTCACACTCTTTAGTTGCCTTAATCACTCCATCCATCCTAAATTGGTGTCCCCAAACTAGGTCACCCTAAACTTCAACTTTTGACTTGCGTGAATATTAGCACTTTGTACTTTATTTTAACCATTAACAATTGGGATAGGGTCCATTAAGGGAGGATAATTTTTGGAATTTAAAAAAACTTGGACATTAGTTTTAGATTTTCTTTAAAGTCTGTCAAAACTCAAAGACGACAAGTAATATGGGACAAAAAGTACATTAAAAATAATAAACCCATGAGCTCCGATTACTGTTTGGTAAAGCATTTTGGAAGTATTTTGCTAATAAAATCATTTTTAATGAAGAGTATAACGAGAAAAAATACGAACCCAATAATTCCACCAATGCAATTATAGAACTGTTCAATCTCTTCAAGATTCTTCAATAATGATCTTAATGCCTTCATTTCTTCATCCCCAAACCTCACTTCAAATCCCTTCGTCCCAAAACCCTCACTCACATCCCATTTATCTATCATCTCTGCTAACGCATAAAGTGCATTCTTCAACGAACTCCTCGCGGACTCGAACTCGACCTCACAATCAACTGAATTCGAACCCGACCCGAGTACATGCTCTTGCCCCGCGGCAACCACGCATTTGAGCAGAAACAGTTTTAATTCATCCAAATTCAGAGACTCTAAAGCCCTAGAAACACCATTTTTATGCGCTTTAAAGAATTTTTTTACTCTGGGATCACGGTCAATTGTTCTGGTTTTGTCCCTCAAGGTCAAACAACTGGAGAGGTGGGAGCGGAGAGTTTTCAGGCGGGCGATTTCTTTGTTGAAATCGAAGCCGGGAGCTGGTGGCGCGTACTCGACTGGGACGGTGGTGACGCGCGTGATATGAAAACATGGAGGTGATGAAAAAAGAGAAGAGGAGAGAGAATTGAGATGTTTGGTAGTGGGTGAAGGGACAAGAGATGATTTGTAGTTGCGGAAGTTGTAGAAGAGAGAATTAATGGTGGTTTTGGATTGGAAAGTGAAGAGATAATGGTTTTGGCCAAGTGCTGCTGCTGCTCCGGGAGCTGTAGGCGCCATTACTGAGACGGAGACAGAAATAAGTGACAGCTGAAAATGAATGGAAATTTATAGAATGGAAAGGAAAAAAGAAATGATAAGAAGAGGAGGAGATTCTGGAAGCATATACCAAAGGCAGGGGAGAAGGGGGAAGAAGGAAGAGGATATTCGAAAGTATTTTGGTCTTATACAAAATATTTTTCTCACCGTTCCTTCCAAACCTCATCCTCTATTTTCATACTCTATTGGCTCCCCATATTTTCTCTTTCCTCTGTTGTTTTTCTTGTCCTTTTCTTTTATTCAATATTTGTGTTACCTTGAATAATCCGTAACAAAAAAAATTTTATGTTTTGCAATTATTTTTCTATATTTGTGATATTTATTAGCTTAAAAATAAATAAGAACATACAAATAAACAAAAGGCCGTACAACATGTAACCCGAATAACATAGTTTAATCTTTTTTCTAGGCAAAAAGATCACTTCGTATTTTGAAATTATATTTATATGATAGTTTTCTTTAAAATGGGTGGTTAAACAAGACTAACCAGGTACTAGGCTTAGGCTATATATTGGACTCGTTAAGTCGTTGACACGTGGCATACCATTATTTTCCACCAACACTTGAAAAACTAGTTTAATTACCACTAGTATTCATATGATATCCTTCATAGTTTCCACATACTCTCCAGGTGGGGATTGAAGAAAATTCCTTCCGTGTCCACCGGAATATCCAAATACTGAGAAAGGGGAAGGGTCTGGTGAGCATCTGTTTTACCCTGTATTGTGCAGCACAAAATCTGTCTACATTTTGAGATTGCAAAAACATCAGAGCCAATAATTTTGACACCATGAGAACAAAAAATCTCTTACATTCGGTGTCAACCCAAAGTTGTTGGACATGAAACAAAGTTGAAAATAAATTATTATAGGTTCTATAATGGTGTAGAGAAGCTAAACTGCACGCCACTCTTCCCTCCATCGTGCTCTTGCTTTTTCAGTATATAGCAATAGTTAACCTGATTACGAAACCAATCCATCAGACATGTTCAGAAATAAATATAGTAAAACAGAAAATAAAGGTCACGGATATATTTTTTTCACAGTAGAGGTCCACACAATATTTTTGTTGGTCTGTCGGATTCTGGAAAATATGAAAGTTGATACTTATCATGCTCTTACTTATCACCATATATCTACTACTCCTTTTTTTTCACAAATAGTTTCTCTCTCCTATTTGCAGTAAAGGGGCTTTGATGAGTTTTGATTTGTTTCAAGGCGATGACCAAACTTAACCCAATGTGAGAAGTTATTATGGTTTGGACAGCTTCAACACCCAAGGGACTTAGCGGATACTCTCTCCATTTCAAAATTATGGATACATTTTTCTTTTTCATCCGTTCTAAAATTAACAATACATTTCTAGTTTTAGATTATAAAGTGAAGTTCCTAGAATGCCATTACTTATAAACTAGGTAGATTGAGTACTATCATATCATCACTCTTGCATTTCTAGCAAATGACCACAAGTACATTACAGAAAATGTTAGAGATATGTTATAGAAGATAAAAGTTTTCCTTAAAGTCGTCGTTTTAGAAATGTATCTCTAATTTTGAAACATATGGAGTATTTTCAGTTGTGAAATCAGTAAATCTCACGGGGGCCTCTCACAATGCTTATGAATATATTGGATCCCATTAATGAGGAATTTGAATTGAGATTAGGGGGATGTAAAGGGACATACTTGTCTAAGGAGGGCAGATTGGTATTATTAAGAGTATCCTGACCACTCTTCCAGTTTTCCTACTTATTTACTAGAGAGCTGAAAGCACACCCAATCTTAAACTGAATATGTCCCAAAGAGAAAAGGTTCATGAGCTTATGAAGATGTCTTAAGTTGACTTTAAGAATATCTTAAGTTGACTTTAAAAGGTCAATAATGACCCTAAATTTTGAAACAGAGGAAGTATAAATTTTGCTAGACAAATACTGACCTCCATGCGGAATAGTCTGGTTGGTACAATAATCCCAAGTCCTACTGAGCTTCGGAAAGACTCACGGAATTTCTGGAAAGACAAATCCCGGAATGCATTCTCAGTCAACTTGTTAAGGCTCCCAGCGCAAGCAAATGTATGTCCATGTATACCTGCTTCTCTGAACACCCTCAATGGTAGATCAAAAGAAAGGTCTGCAAAGGCAGTAACAGCAAGGTCACCTCCTAGAAAATCCCTTCCAGAAGAAGTGTCAGATCTACCGTCATCAGAACTAACTTCCCTTCTTGGCTCACTAGGCCCCAGCCCCCTTGACTTGAAACCCAATAATGACGTTGGGCCTCCCAATGCGCAAACTGGAGAAGTATTACCACCCAAGAAGAATCTGTCAGGCAAAGAAGAAGGTGTGTTCAAGAATCCAGTTCCCCATGGAAAAAGAACACCACTAGCAACCCCAAAATTCAGTGCAGCATTGTAAAACCCCAAGGGCAAGGCACCCCGAAGATCAAACTCCTGCAGAGTAAATACGAGAACATAATATAATCAAGAGTACGTTAAAGAGCAGGAACATATAAATAAATTCCGTTTGACAAGAAAAAGGAAGGAACTCAAAGAGTAACTAAAACAAAACATAAATTGATAATTTCACACTCATGTTGTCAATACAAATGCATCAGTAGATCGGAGCTCGGAACTCTACATTCAAGGTGCTGCATTTACTTTGAGATCCCACTAAAAGTAAGGAAAAAAGTTTAATTCCTGCCCCCAGTCATCTTATCAGGAGCATGACAGAAAAGGGGCGAGGATGGGTCCAGGCCTAGGTAGAGTAATAACATAAAGTAATTAAAAATCAATATTTTGAACTTCTTCTACTCTGCATCAGAATAGAAGCTCAAGATCCATGAGGATGTTGACCATTTGAGGAAGGTTTGTAAGGCCATGAGCCATTAGGCATCACAGTAGTTAAATAAAAGTAAAGGGACTATTTGGTTAGTTGAGGCGGCTTCTAAAAGATAGAGTCGCATGGCTAGTACAATTTTCTTTGTCCAACTAGAGCTTTTAGCTAATTCTAATCCTAATATAAATAGTAGAATCATGTAATGTCTAAACATAACTTGAATATTATGGATTAGAAATGACTTAGACCATTCTCTCTCTCTCTCTATATATATATATAGAGAGAGAGAGAGAGAACGGTTCAAAAGCATACCTCCTTAAATGGCCGTTTATCAAAACGACGTCGTTTTGACGATTATTTGATGGCATTTTCGTAAATAAAAAAAAACAAGTGGGGCCGTGGAATGTCGCATCATGTCACATTTTCTTTTAATATTATTTTTTTAAAAAAATAATCTTCAAAACGATGTCGTTTTGATAAAGGTATTTTACTTAAAAGATATATGTTTTAGATCCGTCCTATATATATATATATATATATATATATATATCGATATTCTTCTCCAAGTTCTATCTTTTGTGCATTATTCTCCCTCAACTTCTATTTCTATTTTCTAATGTTTAATCTCTGAAATTATAAGAACTACTATTATTTGTTGAGAATGCTATTTTGGGTTGAAATCACATCTAGGATCAACAATGATCCTAACCGTTTCACCTTTTAGTTTTTATCCCTCTCTTTTTAAATATTTTCCCCCTTTGTTTTCATTTTTGATTTTTATAGATATGTATGTTTGTTTCTATATGTGTGTTTTCTAAATTTATTTATTTATATCTATTTATATTCTTTTAATTTAGCTGTTTCATTCTTTTTTTTTTTAGTTTTTATCGTTTAGCTTTGCTTCTGATTTCTCCTATTCTTTCTACTTTTAAGTTTACCTATAGAATTCATTTCTAGCCTAAGCTAACTAGTTTGGGATAAAAGGTGCTCTTCAATTGAGTTGATAAAAATGCAAGGGTAAAACAACAAAAATAGAGGAATTACTTTCTATATTGATCCTTATGTTGATTCAGGAATTTCTATTTTATCATACATTCATTTATACATATAAATAAATAAATATAGTTAATTACATAATTTTGAAGATAGAACCAACAACAACGAATGTAACCGTGTTTAAAAGCCAAAAATCTTAAATTGGAAAACAACGTAACAAGTAACAATGTATACATACAAAATGATTAAATATTGTTTTAATAAAATCTGAAAGCATGAAAAACATCTGGTAGATTCCCAATATCCTATAGGAATAAGCACACACTAATACAGATCACAGATGTCCAAGATTTTAATAATGAAGTAAACATGCCATAATATGGTGGTTTATTAAATGTACATATATCTGATGAGCATACACACTTGAAGTCAAAAACAGGCAATAAAAAATAAAATCAAAAGCAACATTAAAAATGATAATAAAATAATGTAAAAGCTTCAAGGAAGATAATTGACAAAGTACTAGGAAAACAAAAAGGGTAGGTATGAAAAGTATACTTAACCTGGCGGAAAAAGCGTAAACTCCGATAATCAGGTACAAGGCCACCAAATTGAGAAGCAGCAACAAAAGCATACCCTCGTGTTGGTCTCACAAGTGAATTTCTCTTGTCAATCTTAAATGTGTACTTCAGTGCAGAGTTTAAACCATGCCCCAGCTGCCTCCTAACTGATGTGGATGACATTTGCAATGGATCTGCTAAGGTACGCCAAGAGATATTGTATGCTACATCATGATTTGTGGATGATAGAAGGCCAAGAGACAGGCCAAGTGATTGCTCCTTGTAAGAAGAGAACTTCAGCCAATCTTGGGAAAGCAAGGATACTCGAGCAATCATAGGAGTAACTAATCCCTTAAATCTGGGCAAGGATACACCAGCACTGACCTCTGACATCTGGTCCCAACCATAAATTAAAGAGCCATCCCAGAGATCTCCGTATCCAAACAAATTTTTTAGCTTGAGTGAACCTTCAAGTGACCAAGATCTAGCCTACAAAAGCATTTGAAAATTCAAAATCAGAATAGACACACAATGCTTTATTCATCCATACAAACTACAGAAACAAATCAAAGAGCATGTTTGAACTGCATAGTTCAGGAAACTATAATATACATGAGCTTTACACTAGAAAGCACGGAAACTTCCCGGAGGGCCATGAATCTGTGTTGGACATGTGTCGGACACAGAATTCGCTCTGACACACCTCGGACATGCACCCGTGAACTCTTATTTTTTCTTTATTTCGAATCTTGGACACGTCAGGACACGCTAAGGGATACATAGCCGACTGTGCACTACACAACTATGTATATACATTTTTTCATATATATATATATATATATATATATATATATATATATATAATTGAACGTGTCCACGACGTATCATATCCTATTTTTTTTGAAAAATGCTGTATCCCGTGTCGCATATCGTGTCAAGTCAGTGTCCAAGTCGGTGCTTCCTAGGCTTTACATCATTTTACGCTATTAAATTACATAAGTTGGTCCACCAAGGTAGACAGCTGCAAGATTCATTCAGTTGCCTCAGGCTGTTAGGGCATACCATTATAGTGATTGATTGAATTAGTACCCTTTTTTTTTTTGGTAAGTTGAGTTAGCACATAAAAACAGTAAAAGAACTTGGAAAAATTGCAGACACAGTTGTACTTTTGTACAATCTAAAGTTGAACTGCTTTGGTGCCTCATAAATGCAGTTAAGTCATTAACATAGACTTAATATTCCTAAACAAATTTAAAGCCTTGGTCCATGGCGGTATTCCATTTGTGGTGCAAAGTAAAATTCTTTGTATAGGCTCTAAACAAAGAAGTTTCTCAATATAACTACTAAGCACCAGTTAGGCAATTACTTGAACCATTGGGCTGATTGCATTCATCTCATATCAAATCACTTCAATTACAATTAAATTCCTACTGCTAGCTGCAATACACAGCTCTCAATCACACAATTAGAAAACAGTAATTAACAATTTATTCACCACTAATCAATTGAAAGACATAATACTCTGGTATATACACATATAGCAATTTAAATAGAAAGAAGTTCAAAAGAATATACCTCAGGCTTGGAGAAAATGCCGATGTCACCGGTGAGAGGGTTTTTTGTCTCAAAAACTTCAACAATCACATTAGTAGTCCCGGGAAACTCAGGTGGCCCCGAATCGAGAGTAATGTTAACCGAATCAAAAATCTCGAGCCGTCGAAGCCGAGCATTAGCAATATTAGCCGCCTGAATCAACTCTTGGACTGAGGTTGCTGTTTTTAGAGCTTCGATTTCTGACTCGATCAGCGGCTCCTTTGTCTTGGTGTTGCCCTTGATTAAAACGTTGTGAACTCGAAGGGGAACATTCTCTGTGGAGATTCGATGGAACAGGTTCTCCATTTTGGCTCTTTCGGAAAGCAATCTCGATTCTTGGGTGACTGATTCCTCTTCTTCATCTTCGTCTTCGTCATCTCCAAAATCTTCATCGTCTTCCTCTTCTTCCTCATCGATAATTGGGGGTTCTAAGTCCGGATTTCGGTGTTCGTCCGATTCTTCGCCGGAGACAGCCATGGATGTGTTTATGGTTATAAGAAATGTATCGAGAGAGAGAGAAAGACGGAGACCGGAAGTAAAATAGAAGGGACGACGGTGACATACACAGTTTGCTGATTCTTTAAACCATTTTACTAGAGAAGTTATTCCATGGAGAAATTATATTTACATGTAATTCTTGTTTCGTTATATACTACTAGTTTACATGTCAAACGCTGCAACGTGTCTTAAAAGAGAGAAACTAAAATACTAAAAAATAAAATATAAAGATAATAGAAGAAAGAAAAAAGACAAAAAGAAAAAATGAATAAAAAATATTTAAATATAAATAGAAAAATCAAAAAAACTTTACGTTTTTGTTTATACCAAAAAAAAATGTCATTCTTTCCTCACGCTTTTATAATATAGATAAAAAGATATATAATGTTATTGTTAGATGACACAAAGAAATCTATAAAAAAATACTTTTACTTTTAAATTATTTATCAGATAATTTTAGCAAATAACTTAATTGTTATGAGCAATGAAATATTATCTTGTTTATAAAACTTTTTCAAAGATTATTAAAGTCTACTGCTCTGAATTTAGTGTACAATGTGAAAATGAATTTCAAGTTATATTTTAATTTATATTACAATTATGACAATTTATCACATTTATGAAAAGTAGATAAATGAGATAAGGTTTTAAGATGTTCAGAATCTAATTATTCCTAATCATCTCTTCCACTCCTCTGCAGCAAGATCCTTCACCAGGATAAGATCACTAAAATCAAAGTTCACTAATGACCAAATACAATAAGACTTAATCTCACACAGAGAACTGATTCTTCTAAATCAATCGAGCCACTGAAACTCGTCTTTGTTATTCTCACTAAGAGTTTGATTCCTCTTACTTAGGCAAGTTACCAAAACTCATCTTTGTTATTCTCACTAAGAGTCTGATTTCTCTGAATCAGGCAAGCAATTTGTTTTTTGTTGATTAGTTGTTTGTGTTTGAGATGTTGCTAAGGATCTTTAAGCTCTTCTTCAAATCACTTAGTAGCAATGTAAGACCCCGAATTTTATGAAATATAAAATTGAATTTTTCTTCATATATATTTTTTCCTGAAATAGTAAGTAGGTAAATCGATAAAGTTAAAAGTTAAGGATGTTATGTGCAAATTTTATTTTGTCGGACAATATTCGCTTTGTCGGGGAATATTCGTTTGGTCGGGGAATATTCGTTTGGTCCGACGGCGCCGAAATAACAAATTATTGGTGGACCCCACAACGGAATATTTGTCGGATATAGAAAACGACAGAAATATCCTTTTTAAATAAAAATAGTCAACGAAACTGTTAAAATACCGGTGATAAAAGAATAGTAGCATATGGTAGTTTATGGTATTTTCTGTAACACACGGTATTGCATAGTGTCTCATATTATTGGTCTGATAATTGACACCGTAACTGTTACGCATCATTCCATCGATAATTGTCACTGCATAATATTTTATATTATCAATTCAATAATTGTTGTTACACAGTATTTTGCATTATTGATTTAATAATTGTCATTACACTGTATTTTATATCATTGAGTCAATAATTGTTGCTGCACTGTTTTTAAAATTATTGAACCTAATAATTGTCACAGTAACATATGCACAGTAATTCACATTATTGAATCAATAATTGTCATTACACAGTAACGTATGCTTTCTTTTACATTATTGTTATCTCTATTATGATGTTATTTAAACAGTTGTATTTCATTAATTTATTGACTTGATATCTAAGAGCTAACTATACTGTATTTATAACAATTAGTCATAATAATTGAATTGATAAAGTTATTTGTTTATAATATAAAGTTAGGTGATTATTAGGTGATATGAAATGAATGGTGTAGATTAAAGTGTGAATTATTGTTGAATAATTGAATTGATTTGTTTATAATATAAAGTTAGGTGATATGAAATGAATGGTGTAGATTAAAGTGTGAATTTTTGTTGAATAATTGAATTAATTTGTTTATAATATAAAGTTAGGTGATATGAAATGAATGGTGTAGATTAAAGATAATATAAAATTTAAAATGGATGGTGTAGATTAAAAGATGATCTTTAAATGAATGGTTTAGATTAAAGGAATGATAAGATTTTTGGCTATAAATAGAAGCATTAACTTAAGGATTTTTCATAAACTTCCTTACTTGTTCTTTCTTTCTCTCTCTAAATACTTCTTTGTATAAGTTCTCTCTAAGTGTTCTTAAGTCATTCCTAGTTTTGAAATCTTTTGCATTCTTCTTTGAATTCCCGAGTGAAATTTTCTTATGTACAGTAACTCTTTCGAAAAATCATAGTAAATTCATTATTTGTCAGAATTTAATGAATTAAAAGCATGTCTCTTCAGTTTTTCGTCCTCTACAACTTTGAAGAAGGAAGAAAAGTCATCTGAAATCATCTTCATGCCTTAAAATACTAAAAACCGTAACCTATTCTGATTTTCGTCACTATTTTCAGTCTTAGTTTTGAAAATTCATAACTCATTCATATTAACTCCGAATTGAGTGATTCTTGAGTCTATGCCGCCTATCTTTCCGAGAGTAACATTATTTTAAAAACATAAAGAGATTTTAAAAACTCTAGAAGACTCAAAAGTCAGATTCTTTACTGCTACAAACAAGGAAGGATTTGTTCGGCTATAAACTTGTTTCACAATATCAAGGTAAGGAATATCATTTTTTTTTCACACTTTTAAACTTACTACGGTAAGGGATGTCATTTTCTTTCATACTCTTAAATTTACTACTCGTAAGGAATATCATCTTCTTTCATATTCTATTATTCAAACTTACTACGGTAAGGGATTATCATTATTTGATTCTCGAAAATAATATTGTTTCTTTCTTACTCATAAGATGTGTCATTTATTTCCATGTATTAATTTGTGGGAATAACCTTTCGTATTCATTCATTATTAATCTCTGAGAATAACCTTACGGCGCGGATTATCGCATGTTTGGTGAATAACTCTTTGTACTCAAATTCTATTAAATTATGGGAATAACCTTACAGCGCGGATTATCGCCTGTTGGTGAATAACCTTTCGTATTTATTTTCATGTATTAAATTATGGGAATAACCTTACGGCGCGGATGACCGCCTGTTTGGTGAATAACTCTTTGTACTCAAATTCTATTAAATTGTGGGAATAACTTACGGCGCGGATTATCGCCTGTTGGTGAATAACCCTTTGTATTAATTTCCTTCACATTTTTCAAACCTGCTACGGTAAGGGATATTATTTTCTTTCATACTCCTAAATCGAAATTTATTATGGAACTATTGCTTCTATAATTCCTGAAAATATTATATGTTCCATAATAGATGAACTTCATTATTTCAACTGAACCTTCCTATTTACGTGAACCTTTCTATTGAACTGTAACCGTTATTCTGAACTGTGGATCTTGAATATCATTTTTAAATTTCACTCCACATCATGTTGACAATTTGGACATTATTTGAATCTGCACAAAGTAAACTTCTGATACTTATTGTTTATCCTGTTTCTTCTGTTCATCATTTGTATCACTGTTATTTGTACTAATCATCAAAAATCAAGCTGTTGTGAATATCTGTGGCCGGGGGCACAGATGTGATATATTTGTTGAACAGATGATAGGTTAAAGGCGATATAATAGGTTAAAGGCGATACATATGTTCGGTGTCTTTTATGGCACGTGGTGAATGTTCTCTTTGGCCCGTAGTGCAAAGATGAACTGTTGATTGGTATGATTATGACCAAAGGCTGAATCTGGTATAATCATGACCGTTGGTGCTATATTGAATATCTTTGGCCCGTAGTGCAAAGATGAACTGTTGATGTGCATGATTATGATCAGGAACTGTGAATTTATATTATCATGACTAATGGTATTTCAGATGATAAAAGTTGATGATGTTTTTACGAAAAAGAGAAGCGAGTGGACATTATAGTCTGCATTATTCTTCTAATAGATTGCTCATTCCGCTGCTATTATTGATCTGAACATTGTTTAAGAATTTAACTGCAGTTTTGATATAAACCTTGTATTCTATTGTATTCTATCAAGAACTCAACTGTTGAAGGCTAATGATAATTTATTCGTCATTATCTTAGTCATGATATTTCTTACTGGGCTATTTGAGCTCACCCTTTCTTTTGTTCCATTGTTTTTCAATAGGAGATGAAAACATAACAGGGTCTAGCCGGGGAATGGAGTGAGGGTCCGAGGAATAGTTATCATAGTCTTCACGTTTAGTAAAATAGTGTGGCAATAATAGTGAAGACTTAGTTGTGTATTATTATACACTGTATTGTAGTACGTTGTGCTTTGTTGTAATAATTTTGTTGTAGTATTTTGACGACTCAAGTTTGGGCTGTGTGGGCCCAGATTTGGGGGACGTCACAGTTGGTATCAGAGCCATATAACGAAGAGCCCCGAGCCTCTCGCTGGTGACTTCCTAGGGAAAGGGGATGCACCGAAGCCAGACTCTCCGTAGGGGACGCCTATTGTACAGGTGGCAAACTGATAGGTACCATTGTGAGGTGCTGTCCCTATGGTGGGATGTGATCACAGTTGGCATCAGAGCTTAGGGATATGGTCTTTAATGGAGATCTGGGGTTAGAACTAGGAGGGGAGAGACGAATAGAATCAATCACTAGTGTGTCCTACCTAAATTAGATTTTGTTATCTAACGAATTGATTTGAATGTAGGAACAGGAAGTGATGAGTCAGTTTGTTTGAACTAACAATTATTTTGTGACCACAGTTTAGTATGGCATCTGAAAATCAGGAGGATAACTATGAAATGCCCGGTACGTCAATTTCGGGGACGAAATTTCATAAGGAGGGGAGGTTGTAAGACCCCGAATTTTATGAAATATAAAATTGAATTTTTCTTCATATATATTTTTTCCTGAAATAGTAAGTAGGTAAATCGATAAAGTTAAAAGTTAAGGATGTTATGTGCAAATTTTATTTTGTCGGACAATATTCGCTTTGTCGGGGAATATTCGTTTGGTCGGGGAATATTCGTTTGGTCCGACGGCGCCGAAATAACAAATTATTGGTGGACCCCACAACGGAATATTTGTCGGATATAGAAAACGACAGAAATATCCTTTTTAAATAAAAATAGTCAACGAAACTGTTAAAATACCGGTGATAAAAGAATAGTAGCATATGGTAGTTTATGGTATTTTCTGTAACACACGGTATTGCATAGTGTCTCATATTATTGGTCTGATAATTGACACCGTAACTGTTACGCATCATTCCATCGATAATTGTCACTGCATAATATTTTATATTATCAATTCAATAATTGTTGTTACACAGTATTTTGCATTATTGATTTAATAATTGTCATTACACTGTATTTTATATCATTGAGTCAATAATTGTTGCTGCACTGTTTTTAAAATTATTGAACCTAATAATTGTCACAGTAACATATGCACAGTAATTCACATTATTGAATCAATAATTGTCATTACACAGTAACGTATGCTTTCTTTTACATTATTGTTATCTCTATTATGATGTTATTTAAACAGTTGTATTTCATTAATTTATTGACTTGATATCTAAGAGCTAACTATACTGTATTTATAACAATTAGTCATAATAATTGAATTGATAAAGTTATTTGTTTATAATATAAAGTTAGGTGATTATTAGGTGATATGAAATGAATGGTGTAGATTAAAGTGTGAATTATTGTTGAATAATTGAATTGATTTGTTTATAATATAAAGTTAGGTGATTATTAGGTGATATGAAATGAATGGTGTAGATTAAAGTGTGAATTTTTGTTGAATAATTGAATTAATTTGTTTATAATATAAAGTTAGGTGATATGAAATGAATGGTGTAGATTAAAGATAATATAAAATTTAAAATGGATGGTGTAGATTAAAAGATGATCTTTAAATGAATGGTTTAGATTAAAGGAATGATAAGATTTTTGGCTATAAATAGAAGCATTAACTTAAGGATTTTTCATAAACTTCCTTACTTGTTCTTTCTTTCTCTCTCTAAATACTTCTTTGTATAAGTTCTCTCTAAGTGTTCTTAAGTCATTCCTAGTTTTGAAATCTTTTGCATTCTTCTTTGAATTCCCGAGTGAAATTTTCTTATGTACAGTAACTCTTTCGAAAAATCATAGTAAATTCATTATTTGTCAGAATTTAATGAATTAAAAGCATGTCTCTTCAGTTTTTCGTCCTCTACAACTTTGAAGAAGGAAGAAAAGTCATCTGAAATCATCTTCATGCCTTAAAATACTAAAAACCGTAACCTATTCTGATTTTCGTCACTATTTTCAGTCTTAGTTTTGAAAATTCATAACTCATTCATATTAACTCCGAATTGAGTGATTCTTGAGTCTATGCCGCCTATCTTTCCGAGAGTAACATTATTTTAAAAACATAAAGAGATTTTAAAAACTCTAGAAGACTCAAAAGTCAGATTCTTTACTGCTACAAACAAGGAAGGATTTGTTCGGCTATAAACTTGTTTCACAATATCAAGGTAAGGAATATCATTTTTTTTTCACACTTTTAAACTTACTACGGTAAGGGATGTCATTTTCTTTCATACTCTTAAATTTACTACTCGTAAGGAATATCATCTTCTTTCATATTCTATTATTCAAACTTACTACGGTAAGGGATTATCATTATTTGATTCTCGAAAATAATATTGTTTCTTTCTTACTCATAAGATGTGTCATTTATTTCCATGTATTAATTTGTGGGAATAACCTTTCGTATTCATTCATTATTAATCTCTGAGAATAACCTTACGGCGCGGATTATCGCATGTTTGGTGAATAACTCTTTGTACTCAAATTCTATTAAATTATGGGAATAACCTTACAGCGCGGATTATCGCCTGTTGGTGAATAACCTTTCGTATTTATTTTCATGTATTAAATTATGGGAATAACCTTACGGCGCGGATGACCGCCTGTTTGGTGAATAACTCTTTGTACTCAAATTCTATTAAATTGTGGGAATAACTTACGGCGCGGATTATCGCCTGTTGGTGAATAACCCTTTGTATTAATTTCCTTCACATTTTTCAAACCTGCTACGGTAAGGGATATTATTTTCTTTCATACTCCTAAATCGAAATTTATTATGGAACTATTGCTTCTATAATTCCTGAAAATATTATATGTTCCATAATAGATGAACTTCATTATTTCAACTGAACCTTCCTATTTACGTGAACCTTTCTATTGAACTGTAACCGTTATTCTGAACTGTGGATCTTGAATATCATTTTTAAATTTCACTCCACATCATGTTGACAATTTGGACATTATTTGAATCTGCACAAAGTAAACTTCTGATACTTATTGTTTATCCTGTTTCTTCTGTTCATCATTTGTATCACTGTTATTTGTACTAATCATCAAAAATCAAGCTGTTGTGAATATCTGTGGCCGGGGGCACAGATGTGATATATTTGTTGAACAGATGATAGGTTAAAGGCGATATAATAGGTTAAAGGCGATACATATGTTCGGTGTCTTTTATGGCACGTGGTGAATGTTCTCTTTGGCCCGTAGTGCAAAGATGAACTGTTGATTGGTATGATTATGACCAAAGGCTGAATCTGGTATAATCATGACCGTTGGTGCTATATTGAATATCTTTGGCCCGTAGTGCAAAGATGAACTGTTGATGTGCATGATTATGATCAGGAACTGTGAATTTATATTATCATGACTAATGGTATTTCAGATGATAAAAGTTGATGATGTTTTTACGAAAAAGAGAAGCGAGTGGACATTATAGTCTGCATTATTCTTCTAATAGATTGCTCATTCCGCTGCTATTATTGATCTGAACATTGTTTAAGAATTTAACTGCAGTTTTGATATAAACCTTGTATTCTATTGTATTCTATCAAGAACTCAACTGTTGAAGGCTAATGATAATTTATTCGTCATTATCTTAGTCATGATATTTCTTACTGGGCTATTTGAGCTCACCCTTTCTTTTGTTCCATTGTTTTTCAATAGGAGATGAAAACATAACAGGGTCTAGCCGGGGAATGGAGTGAGGGTCCGAGGAATAGTTATCATAGTCTTCACGTTTAGTAAAATAGTGTGGCAATAATAGTGAAGACTTAGTTGTGTATTATTATACACTGTATTGTAGTACGTTGTGCTTTGTTGTAATAATTTTGTTGTAGTATTTTGACGACTCAAGTTTGGGCTGTGTGGGCCCAGATTTGGGGGACGTCACAGTTGGTATCAGAGCCATATAACGAAGAGCCCCGAGCCTCTCGCTGGTGACTTCCTAGGGAAAGGGGATGCACCGAAGCCAGACTCTCCGTAGGGGACGCCTATTGTACAGGTGGCAAACTGATAGGTACCATTGTGAGGTGCTGTCCCTATGGTGGGATGTGATCACAGTTGGCATCAGAGCTTAGGGATATGGTCTTTAATGGAGATCTGGGGTTAGAACTAGGAGGGGAGAGACGAATAGAATCAATCACTAGTGTGTCCTACCTAAATTAGATTTTGTTATCTAACGAATTGATTTGAATGTAGGAACAGGAAGTGATGAGTCAGTTTGTTTGAACTAACAATTATTTTGTGACCACAGTTTAGTATGGCATCTGAAAATCAGGAGGATAACTATGAAATGCCCGGTACGTCAATTTCGGGGACGAAATTTCATAAGGAGGGGAGGTTGTAAGACCCCGAATTTTATGAAATATAAAATTGAATTTTTCTTCATATATATTTTTTCCTGAAATAGTAAGTAGGTAAATCGATAAAGTTAAAAGTTAAGGATGTTATGTGCAAATTTTATTTTGTCGGACAATATTCGCTTTGTCGGGGAATATTCGTTTGGTCGGGGAATATTCGTTTGGTCCGACGGCGCCGAAATAACAAATTATTGGTGGACCCCACAACGGAATATTTGTCGGATATAGAAAACGACAGAAATATCCTTTTTAAATAAAAATAGTCAACGAAACTGTTAAAATACCGGTGATAAAAGAATAGTAGCATATGGTAGTTTATGGTATTTTCTGTAACACACGGTATTGCATAGTGTCTCATATTATTGGTCTGATAATTGACACCGTAACTGTTACGCATCATTCCATCGATAATTGTCACTGCATAATATTTTATATTATCAATTCAATAATTGTTGTTACACAGTATTTTGCATTATTGATTTAATAATTGTCATTACACTGTATTTTATATCATTGAGTCAATAATTGTTGCTGCACTGTTTTTAAAATTATTGAACCTAATAATTGTCACAGTAACATATGCACAGTAATTCACATTATTGAATCAATAATTGTCATTACACAGTAACGTATGTTTTCTTTTACATTATTGTTATCTCTATTATGATGTTATTTAAACAGTTGTATTTCATTAATTTATTGACTTGATATCTAAGAGCTAACTATACTGTATTTATAACAATTAGTCATAATAATTGAATTGATAAAGTTATTTGTTTATAATATAAAGTTAGGTGATTATTAGGTGATATGAAATGAATGGTGTAGATTAAAGTGTGAATTATTGTTGAATAATTGAATTGATTTGTTTATAATATAAAGTTAGGTGATTATTAGGTGATATGAAATGAATGGTGTAGATTAAAGTGTGAATTTTTGTTGAATAATTGAATTAATTTGTTTATAATATAAAGTTAGGTGATATGAAATGAATGGTGTAGATTAAAGATAATATAAAATTTAAAATGGATGGTGTAGATTAAAAGATGATCTTTAAATGAATGGTTTAGATTAAAGGAATGATAAGATTTTTGGCTATAAATAGAAGCATTAACTTAAGGATTTTTCATAAACTTCCTTACTTGTTCTTTCTTTCTCTCTCTAAATACTTCTTTGTATAAGTTCTCTCTAAGTGTTCTTAAGTCATTCCTAGTTTTGAAATCTTTTGCATTCTTCTTTGAATTCCCGAGTGAAATTTTCTTATGTACAGTAACTCTTTCGAAAAATCATAGTAAATTCATTATTTGTCAGAATTTAATGAATTAAAAGCATGTCTCTTCAGTTTTTCGTCCTCTACAACTTTGAAGAAGGAAGAAAAGTCATCTGAAATCATCTTCATGCCTTAAAATACTAAAAACCGTAACCTATTCTGATTTTCGTCACTATTTTCAGTCTTAGTTTTGAAAATTCATAACTCATTCATATTAACTCCGAATTGAGTGATTCTTGAGTCTATGCCGCCTATCTTTCCGAGAGTAACATTATTTTAAAAACATAAAGAGATTTTAAAAACTCTAGAAGACTCAAAAGTCAGATTCTTTACTGCTACAAACAAGGAAGGATTTGTTCGGCTATAAACTTGTTTCACAATATCAAGGTAAGGAATATCATTTTTTTTTCACACTTTTAAACTTACTACGGTAAGGGATGTCATTTTCTTTCATACTCTTAAATTTACTACTCGTAAGGAATATCATCTTCTTTCATATTCTATTATTCAAACTTACTACGGTAAGGGATTATCATTATTTGATTCTCGAAAATAATATTGTTTCTTTCTTACTCATAAGATGTGTCATTTATTTCCATGTATTAATTTGTGGGAATAACCTTTCGTATTCATTCATTATTAATCTCTGAGAATAACCTTACGGCGCGGATTATCGCATGTTTGGTGAATAACTCTTTGTACTCAAATTCTATTAAATTATGGGAATAACCTTACAGCGCGGATTATCGCCTGTTGGTGAATAACCTTTCGTATTTATTTTCATGTATTAAATTATGGGAATAACCTTACGGCGCGGATGACCGCCTGTTTGGTGAATAACTCTTTGTACTCAAATTCTATTAAATTGTGGGAATAACTTACGGCGCGGATTATCGCCTGTTGGTGAATAACCCTTTGTATTAATTTCCTTCACATTTTTCAAACCTGCTACGGTAAGGGATATTATTTTCTTTCATACTCCTAAATCGAAATTTATTATGGAACTATTGCTTCTATAATTCCTGAAAATATTATATGTTCCATAATAGATGAACTTCATTATTTCAACTGAACCTTCCTATTTACGTGAACCTTTCTATTGAACTGTAACCGTTATTCTGAACTGTGGATCTTGAATATCATTTTTAAATTTCACTCCACATCATGTTGACAATTTGGACATTATTTGAATCTGCACAAAGTAAACTTCTGATACTTATTGTTTATCCTGTTTCTTCTGTTCATCATTTGTATCACTGTTATTTGTACTAATCATCAAAAATCAAGCTGTTGTGAATATCTGTGGCCGGGGGCACAGATGTGATATATTTGTTGAACAGATGATAGGTTAAAGGCGATATAATAGGTTAAAGGCGATACATATGTTCGGTGTCTTTTATGGCACGTGGTGAATGTTCTCTTTGGCCCGTAGTGCAAAGATGAACTGTTGATTGGTATGATTATGACCAAAGGCTGAATCTGGTATAATCATGACCGTTGGTGCTATATTGAATATCTTTGGCCCGTAGTGCAAAGATGAACTGTTGATGTGCATGATTATGATCAGGAACTGTGAATTTATATTATCATGACTAATGGTATTTCAGATGATAAAAGTTGATGATGTTTTTACGAAAAAGAGAAGCGAGTGGACATTATAGTCTGCATTATTCTTCTAATAGATTGCTCATTCCGCTGCTATTATTGATCTGAACATTGTTTAAGAATTTAACTGCAGTTTTGATATAAACCTTGTATTCTATTGTATTCTATCAAGAACTCAACTGTTGAAGGCTAATGATAATTTATTCGTCATTATCTTAGTCATGATATTTCTTACTGGGCTATTTGAGCTCACCCTTTCTTTTGTTCCATTGTTTTTCAATAGGAGATGAAAACATAACAGGGTCTAGCCGGGGAATGGAGTGAGGGTCCGAGGAATAGTTATCATAGTCTTCACGTTTAGTAAAATAGTGTGGCAATAATAGTGAAGACTTAGTTGTGTATTATTATACACTGTATTGTAGTACGTTGTGCTTTGTTGTAATAATTTTGTTGTAGTATTTTGACGACTCAAGTTTGGGCTGTGTGGGCCCAGATTTGGGGGACGTCACAGTTGGTATCAGAGCCATATAACGAAGAGCCCCGAGCCTCTCGCTGGTGACTTCCTAGGGAAAGGGGATGCACCGAAGCCAGACTCTCCGTAGGGGACGCCTATTGTACAGGTGGCAAACTGATAGGTACCATTGTGAGGTGCTGTCCCTATGGTGGGATGTGATCACAGTTGGCATCAGAGCTTAGGGATATGGTCTTTAATGGAGATCTGGGGTTAGAACTAGGAGGGGAGAGACGAATAGAATCAATCACTAGTGTGTCCTACCTAAATTAGATTTTGTTATCTAACGAATTGATTTGAATGTAGGAACAGGAAGTGATGAGTCAGTTTGTTTGAACTAACAATTATTTTGTGACCACAGTTTAGTATGGCATCTGAAAATCAGGAGGATAACTATGAAATGCCCGGTACGTCAATTTCGGGGACGAAATTTCATAAGGAGGGGAGGTTGTAAGACCCCGAATTTTATGAAATATAAAATTGAATTTTTCTTCATATATATTTTTTCCTGAAATAGTAAGTAGGTAAATCGATAAAGTTAAAAGTTAAGGATGTTATGTGCAAATTTTATTTTGTCGGACAATATTCGCTTTGTCGGGGAATATTCGTTTGGTCGGGGAATATTCGTTTGGTCCGACGGCGCCGAAATAACAAATTATTGGTGGACCCCACAACGGAATATTTGTCGGATATAGAAAACGACAGAAATATCCTTTTTAAATAAAAATAGTCAACGAAACTGTTAAAATACCGGTGATAAAAGAATAGTAGCATATGGTAGTTTATGGTATTTTCTGTAACACACGGTATTGCATAGTGTCTCATATTATTGGTCTGATAATTGACACCGTAACTGTTACGCATCATTCCATCGATAATTGTCACTGCATAATATTTTATATTATCAATTCAATAATTGTTGTTACACAGTATTTTGCATTATTGATTTAATAATTGTCATTACACTGTATTTTATATCATTGAGTCAATAATTGTTGCTGCACTGTTTTTAAAATTATTGAACCTAATAATTGTCACAGTAACATATGCACAGTAATTCACATTATTGAATCAATAATTGTCATTACACAGTAACGTATGCTTTATTTTACATTATTGTTATCTCTATTATGATGTTATTTAAACAGTTGTATTTCATTAATTTATTGACTTGATATCTAAGAGCTAACTATACTGTATTTATAACAATTAGTCATAATAATTGAATTGATAAAGTTATTTGTTTATAATATAAAGTTAGGTGATTATTAGGTGATATGAAATGAATGGTGTAGATTAAAGTGTGAATTATTGTTGAATAATTGAATTGATTTGTTTATAATATAAAGTTAGGTGATATGAAATGAATGGTGTAGATTAAAGTGTGAATTTTTGTTGAATAATTGAATTAATTTGTTTATAATATAAAGTTAGGTGATATGAAATGAATGGTGTAGATTAAAGATAATATAAAATTTAAAATGGATGGTGTAGATTAAAAGATGATCTTTAAATGAATGGTTTAGATTAAAGGAATGATAAGATTTTTGGCTATAAATAGAAGCATTAACTTAAGGATTTTTCATAAACTTCCTTACTTGTTCTTTCTTTCTCTCTCTAAATACTTCTTTGTATAAGTTCTCTCTAAGTGTTCTTAAGTCATTCCTAGTTTTGAAATCTTTTGCATTCTTCTTTGAATTCCCGAGTGAAATTTTCTTATGTACAGTAACTCTTTCGAAAAATCATAGTAAATTCATTATTTGTCAGAATTTAATGAATTAAAAGCATGTCTCTTCAGTTTTTCGTCCTCTACAACTTTGAAGAAGGAAGAAAAGTCATCTGAAATCATCTTCATGCCTTAAAATACTAAAAACCGTAACCTATTCTGATTTTCGTCACTATTTTCAGTCTTAGTTTTGAAAATTCATAACTCATTCATATTAACTCCGAATTGAGTGATTCTTGAGTCTATGCCGCCTATCTTTCCGAGAGTAACATTATTTTAAAAACATAAAGAGATTTTAAAAACTCTAGAAGACTCAAAAGTCAGATTCTTTACTGCTACAAACAAGGAAGGATTTGTTCGGCTATAAACTTGTTTCACAATATCAAGGTAAGGAATATCATTTTTTTTTCACACTTTTAAACTTACTACGGTAAGGGATGTCATTTTCTTTCATACTCTTAAATTTACTACTCGTAAGGAATATCATCTTCTTTCATATTCTATTATTCAAACTTACTACGGTAAGGGATTATCATTATTTGATTCTCGAAAATAATATTGTTTCTTTCTTACTCATAAGATGTGTCATTTATTTCCATGTATTAATTTGTGGGAATAACCTTTCGTATTCATTCATTATTAATCTCTGAGAATAACCTTACGGCGCGGATTATCGCATGTTTGGTGAATAACTCTTTGTACTCAAATTCTATTAAATTATGGGAATAACCTTACAACGCGGATTATCGCCTGTTGGTGAATAACCTTTCGTATTTATTTTCATGTATTAAATTATGGGAATAACCTTACGGCGCGGATGACCGCCTGTTTGGTGAATAACTCTTTGTACTCAAATTCTATTAAATTGTGGGAATAACATACGGCGCGGATTATCGCCTGTTGGTGAATAACCCTTTGTATTAATTTCCTTCACCTTTTTCAAACCTGCTACGGTAAGGGGTAATATTTTCTTTCATACTCCTAAATCGAAATTTATTATGGAACTATTGCTTCTATAATTCCTGAAAATATTATATGTTCCATAATAGATGAACTTCATTATTTCAACTGAACCTTCCTATTTACGTGAACCTTTCTATTGAACTGTAACCGTTATTCTGAACTGTGGATCTTGAAGATCATTTTTAAATTTCACTCCACATCATGTTGACAATTTGGACATTATTTGAATCTGCACAAAGTAAACTTCTGATACTTATTGTTTATCCTGTTTCTTCTGTTCATCATTTGTATCACTGTTATTTGTACTAATCATCAAAAATCAAGCTGTTGTGAATATCTGTGGCCGGGGGCACAGATGTGATATATTTGTTGAACAGATGATAGGTTAAAGGCGATATAATAGGTTAAAGGTGTGACGACCCCGAATCCGGGTCCCTCGAACCTCGGACTCGGTTCATCACAGGTACAACCTTTTCCTTATTGTTCATGAATTACAACAATATTATAATTGCTAAATAATCATTTATTTACAATTTTACATCATCTCTTTCTATTCCAGAATCGAAATCTTTATACATTCCTAGTATGTCTTAATATCATATATGATACGACATTCTATTACAATCAACTTGAATATTTAACACTCATATAATATACCAACTAAGTATTATACTACACAATCATTTACCTGTCCAATTCGGACTGATATCTACAACAAATATTTAGATCTTCAGTGAAAGTAATATGCTTTCCTGTTCCTTGATCTTTATCGAGAACTTCAAATAATTTGCACTATCTGAAAATGTTGGTTTAGGCAAGAGTGAGCACGACGGCTCAGCAAGTCTAACAGATAACACATAACACATAGTTCATGTTTATACATGCTTCTCATGCTTCATACATTACATTATATGAATGCATCATGGTTCTCATGCTTCGCATTTATTCATGCAACATACTGATCATGCATTGGAATGAATACATGACATACAATTCAACTTATTCAATTAATTCAGGCTTTCTATCATATAGAATCAACACATCTCATATGGTTTCACAAAAACATATTTAATTCAAATTATCACATGCTTCAAGTGTACACATAACAGTTATACACATAGTAACAATATCTGAAAAACTTGCCTGGTTCGCTTTTACCAGTTATGTTTATTTGCGTCTTTCGTTCAACCTACAATTTATATAGGAAATTGACATAATCATTAGATGCAATGACTATTACTTAGTCTTTATATAATACTCTAACTTTAAATTATTAACTCTTAAGATGTCCGACAAACGAATCCTTAAGTTCCGGACAAAACCCTAGCCCAAACCTAGTTGGACATGTCGGGTACACTTAACCAACTTACGCATTTACTATACGTTCATCGTACGAGTAACTTTTAATAAGTTGTCTAAAATTTAGTCACAATGGACTACTTACATCTGTTTAATTTAATTAAACATTCTTCTTTTTCATAACTTAATGATTCAGACATTTAATAATGTACCAAATACCTCAAAATATTATCTACCTTTGATAACATACAACTATATTCAAATATTATTAACCATTTAATAATATTTTAAACCTCTTATTAATATTATTATCCATTTAATAATATTTTAATCACTCATTAATATTATTAACCATTTAATAATATTTTAATCACACATTAATATTATTAACCATTTAATAATATTTTAATCACTTATTAATATTATTATCCATTTAATAATATTTTAATCACTTATTAATATTATTAACCATTTAATAATATTTTAATCACACATTAATATTATTAACCATTTAATAATATTTTAATCACTTATTAATATTATTAACTATTTAATAATATTTTAATCACACATTAATATTATTAACCATTTAATAATATTTTAATCACTTATTAATATTATTATCCATTTAATAATATTTTAATCACACATTAATATTATTAACCATTTAATAATATTTTAATCACTTATTAATATTATTATCCATTTAATAATATTTTAATCACTTCTTAATAATATTAACTATTTAATAATATTTTAATCACACATTAATATTATTAACCATTTAATAATATTTTAATCACTCATTAATAAACTACATATATTAGTTTATTATACGAACATACTCATTTTACACTTATATGAACTTAAATTTTCATAAAAATCCAACCCGGACCGAACCGACCCGACCCGGACGACAAAAAAAACTCTGATGGAGTAGCGAGGTCGCCCCGTAAGGTGGCGCGGCCGCCCCGGATAACTAAACAACACAAAAACCACCTGGTGGAGTGGGGCGGCCGCCCCGTAAAGTAGCGAGGCCGCCCCGGTCATGCAGCAAATTTTCACAGTTTGGGCTGTCCGACCCTCCTTCGCTCCGACAGCCATAACTTCCTCATACGGAAACATTTTGGGGTGATTCTTGAGTCCATTCTCATCAGAATTTCCCCCTCTACAATTTCTCTTTAGAACACAAATCCAAATTCCAAACGGATCTATGCTTAAAATCGCTCACAATGCAACCTAGGGTTTTAAAATCAACATGCTTGGGGGAAAAATCCATAACTTCTTTATTTTTCCACATTTTTGAAAGATTCAAGTTGGGTTTTCTTAAAACCTCATAGAGGTAACTTTTTAGCCATAGAAATCCAATTTCCAACTTTTACATTTTAAACTACAACATTAAATAGCGCATAGCTACCTAGGTTTTTACCGGTAAAGCTTAATATAGACATTTCTTGCATTTTTATGCATACCGCTCATACCAAAACATGATTTAACTATATCAAACCATGATTCTACCAATATAACATAGCTTAAGACTTTTAGAGCATCAAAATAACTTTTGATCGGTTAAAAATATATTTTAACCGTTCAAATCATACCTAAACTATAAAAATGAACTAAAGAAGGGTTAGAGCACATTTTAACCTTATGGACTTGTGTGCTCTTCTTCTTCTCCTTCCAAAGAATGATGTGAAGCTTTGTGTCATCCACCAAGCTTTACCTCTAGCAATATTTTCCACACTCACAAGTGTTCTCTCTATATTTCTCTCAAATGCTCTCTATTTTCTTCTCTTGAGCTCTAGCAAATGACCAAACAAACATGACAAGGGTGTGGAGTACTCTATTTATAGAGTCTCCTTAATTATCATCAACTCTCCCTAATTCACCAACATAGTCAAATTAGTGCTAATTAGGATACTATTTGATGGATGGACATGTTGAATGACTAAGTGATTGACTAGAGTGGTTGAGCAACCTTGTCCTTTAAGAGATTTTCCAAGCAAGCTCATGCAACACTCCACCCCCTTGTGGGGCCCCTTAAATCTCAGCAAAATGGGATTTAATCCCCCATTTTTGCTTTATTTTTATAGCTTAAATATACATATATACATCTATATATATATATATATATATACATATATATATATATATATATATATATACTTATATATATAAATGTTGACCAATTTTGACTACCATTTGGGCTCCACATTGGACTCTAGGATTTAATATATTGGGCTCATCCAATTAATTGGTTTGGGCTCAATTTAATTATTACATTGGGCTAACATTATATACCCTATGTTACATTTAATTAAAACAAGCATTGGGCTTGATTAATTATAACTTGAATCAAGGTTTAATTAATTACATGGACTACTAGGTTAATTTATTTAACTTAGTTTAATACATCAATTGGACTTGTAATATAATCCAATTAGACTTACCTTTAATTATTCTACCACATTGGGTTACATAATTAACTCATCCATAGTTAATTCTCATCACTACCTTTCTTCCTCTAACAATTAACCAATGTTTGGTTAATTCTCTATCTTGCCTACCAACTAGGGTTATTCAATTAACCCTACATTAGTTAATTCTCTACACTCAACAATATCTCCCAACACTTTGACCAACATTGGACTTTTAAATTTGGACTTAATATTTGGGTTACTAGTTTATTGTGCATTGGGCTCCTTTATTTAATTATTTGGGCTACCCAACACAAGGCACACATCTTTATATCTTGGGCTAGGTAATTAACTTAATTGGACTTATATTAATTACTTCTTGGACTATTAATCAACATAACATTTGGGCTTATTATTTAATTACCCACTTCATACCAATATTTTCATATTGGGCTAACATCTATAATCCTTTTGGGCTAGTCCACTAGTAGTAATTAAATTACTTGAACTCTATACCACAACTTAATAATTAAGTTAATTATTTAATCAATTAACTTCTTAATATTGTCATTCTAGACAAACTTTCTAGTTTTTTATATAACTTTAATTCATAACTAATATAATTAACATAATTAATTATATTTCACGACTTTCATTCTTACTTCATATTTAAACTAATTAATTTATTAGTTTTATTGAGTATTAATTTACTCATCTTCTTGTTTGGCTAACAAACACAACTCTAGGAATATATAACTATGTATATATATCCTTATAACCGTCTTCACTTCTCAAATAAATTTATTTCTTTAATAAATTCTCTATATGCATCATAAAATATTTTCATATTTAATTTCTAACAAATACATTATGTTAAAAAAAAATTGTTTACCCATTTTCTACATATCTTACTTCTCACATTCTAGGTTTTAAACATTAACCTTTAATAAAATCAATTAAGATATTATTTAAAATCTTGAAAATATCTGGGATATTACATTCACCCCTTCTTATAAGAATTTCGTCCCCGAAATTATCTCATATTCATTTCTAACAAATTTTCATCTCTGAATATATATCTCCATTCATCACATTCTATGACCACCCTTTTCTAGGAAGTTCATACTTCTCACAATTCCAGAACAATGGAATATCTTGCAGAATAATAAATTGAAAATCAATATCTTATAAAAGAATAAATTGAAAATCAAAATATTCATTAAAACTTTCATACTATTCTGAGGAGTCATAAAGACTGTGAACATACTGCGAGAATGTTTATCAATCACAAAGACTGAAAACATACCACAATGGTTTCGTACGCTAGGTGATCAGCCTATCGTACTCTAGCGCTGTGCACAACGACTTCTCTTGGGGTCGAACTCTTTGAATTTACCAACCCATATCAGCATGCCACCACTGTTGGGCGCCCCCTCGCGGGTTCTTTATTCATGGCTCTGACATATCCCCCATTATGGGGTTGTTCACCTCAGACTTACTACAAAATTCCGCTCCAGCATAAGTTGGATTGGAAAATAAAACTTGAGTCATTTCTGACCAAAAGTGTCCAGTCAAAATAAATGACGTAGACTCACATCATTGAACTGTTCGTATATTACGACTCAAAAATCATTTCAGATTAGTTAAAGTAACTAAAATTCATTTATAGGACTTCATGATACCGCACCGTTGCAACAGTGCGTTGAGGATTCCGTCTTTTTCATCTCTGCACCATGGCTTTAATGGCGTGTGATGATTTTATAAATACATTTTGATATTTTCAAATCAATTTGTCTAGCCGAAACAATTAGCATAGACTCTTCTTTAAACATTTCAAAATACTGAAAATTATTTTATGACTTTGTCATCTTACATCATACCATAGTGGGCTTAAAAATACATCCAACACTAGGTTACTCTGCATTAATGACTCCATCGTTTATCATCTTATCACAAGTAACGATGGACTTCTCCACACCTCGTGTTACTGCGACTTAATAATAAAACAAGAAAATTCATTTGTCTTTTCAAAAGCACAACAGTGCGAATTTGGCACGATTTTAAGAATTTCAAAGTCTAGCATAGCTAGAAGATTTGGAATATCCTAAAACCTCAAAACACCTCAAATTTTTCCTCCACATTCTTTTCCAGCTTAATAACTATATCTAGTATAGCCTTAACCTGACTACTTAACTCTATCCATACTCACTGTTCATCAAACTCACCACGTATTTGGGTTCAGGAACTTACCACAATCATATGGTTTGAGGAACTTGTCCTAGTCAGGCCAAAGTCGCCCATTCGCTGAGGGGTTCCACCACATAACTATGAGTCACGAACTTTCCATGCGTGTCGGTTCTCAGAACACGAACTTAACTTAACATCCTCTACCTATTCATTATACATGAGAAAAGAATCACCTTTTCAACATTCATATAACAAATAGCGCGACACCAGGTTTCAATCGATTATCACTATAGGAAGCTAAGTGGTCGTCAAACCAAACACAATCTCCCGCCCATACAAGAAATTGGTCAACTCGGCCACTAATCAATATAGAAAGTTAAGCGGTCGTTAAACCAAGAACAAATACATCAGTTTCCCAACTCTTCAACACTGTAAGGAACACCTGCCATCAGTGCATACGTTTATTCTACGATACACACTGATCGTGCCAAGTTTCGCAGCAGCATCTCCCAAATTGGTTCGCTGACATATCATAGCCCCCGCCCATACAAGGGTTCGTTCAACTCAACCACTATATTAATATAGGAAGCTAAGCGGTTCTAAAATCAAGCACAAATCCATACAAGGAATCGTACAGCTCAACCACTAATATGAGTCATCAATTAAAAACCCCCAAACCTCTAATTTTTTCTTAACTGAATACGAATTCTATCCATTCATATTTTAACACATCTGCCTCATTACGAGTTCATCTCTCTAGATCATTTCATGACCTTATTAGCATTTTCTTTATGCTTCTCAAAATCTTATCATAAGATATTTTTTATCACTTCTTCAAATTTGGTACAACATGACCTTTTTCATCTCTCTTATATCTTCTTAAATCCATCTTTGGATAATCTTCTATATATGAATTTTTCAAATTCATCTTTTATAACTTAAACTCTTCCGGAGTTTATTCATTTATCATTTTACTTATCTTCTACTACGGTTATAGCCTAAGGTACTCTTACCTAAGGTTTATAACCTATCAGCTCTGATACCAACTTGTGACGACCCCGAATCCGGGTCCCTCGAACCTCGGACTCGGTTCATCACAAGTACAACCTTTTCCTTATTGTTCATGAATTACAACAATATTATAATTGCTAAATAATCATTTATTTACAATTTTACATCATCTCTTTCTATTCCAGAATCGAAATCTTTATACATTCCTAGTATGTCTTAATATCATATATGATACGACATTCTATTACAATCAACTTGAATATTTAACACTCATATAATATACCAACTAAGTATTATACTACACAATCATTTACCTGTCCAATTCGGACTGATATCTACAACAAATATTTAGATCTTCAGTGAAAGTAATATGCTTTCCTGTTCCTTGATCTTTATCGAGAACTTCAAATAATTTGCACTATCTGAAAATGTTGGTTTAGGCAAGAGTGAGCACGACGGCTCAGCAAGTCTAACAGATAACACATAACACATAGTTCATGTTTATACATGCTTCTCATGCTTCATACATTACATTACATGAATGCATCATGGTTCTCATGCTTCGCATTTATTCATGCAACATACTGATCATGCATTGGAATGAATACATGACATACAATTCAACTTATTCAATTAATTCAGGATTTCTATCATATAGAATCAACACATCTCATATGGTTTCACAAAAACATATTTAATTCAAATTATCACATGCTTCAAGTGCACACATAACAGTTATACACATAGTAACAATATCTGAAAAACTTGTCTGGTTCGCTTTTACCAGTTATGCTTATTTGCGTCTTTCGTTCAACCTACAATTTATATAGGAAATTGACATAATCATTAGATGCAATGACTATTACTTAGTCTTTATATAAGACTCTAACTTTAAATTATTAACTCTTAAGATGTCCGACAAACGAATCCTTAAGTTCCGGACAAAACCCTAGCCCAAACCTAGTTGGACATGTCGGGTACACTTAACCAACTTACGCATTTACTATACGTTCATCGTACGAGTAACTTTTAATAAGTTGTCTAAAATTTAGTCACAATGGACTACTTACATCTGTTTAATTTAATTAAACATTCTTCTTTTTCATAACTTAATGATTCAGACATTTAATAATGTACCAAATACCTCAAAATATTATCTACCTTTGATAACATACAACTATATTCAAATATTATTAACCATTTAATAATATTTTAAACCTCTTATTAATATTATTATCCATTTAATAATATTTTAATCACTCATTAATATTATTAACCATTTAATAATATTTTAATCACTCATTAATATTATTAACCATTTAATAATATTTTAATCACACATTAATATTATTAACCATTTAATAATATTTTAATCACTTATTAATATTATTATCCATTTAATAATATTTTAATCACTTATTAATATTATTAACCATTTAATAATATTTTAATCACACATTAATATTATTAACCATTTAATAATATTTTAATCACTTATTAATATTATTAACTATTTAATAATATTTTAATCACACATTAATATTATTAACCATTTAATAATATTTTAATCACTTATTAATATTATTATCCATTTAATAATATTTTAATCACACATTAATATTATTAACCATTTAATAATATTTTAATCACTTATTAATATTATTATCCATTTAATAATATTTTAATCACTTCTTAATATTATTAACTATTTAATAATATTTTAATCACACATTAATATTATTAACCATTTAATAATATTTTAATCACTCATTAATAAACTACATATATTAGTTTATTATACGAACATACTCATTTTACACTTATATGAACTTAAATTTTCATAAAAATCCAACCCGGACCGAACCGACCCGACCCGGACGACAAAAAAAACTCTGATGGAGTAGCGAGGTCGCCCCGTAAGGTGGCGCGGCCGCCCCGGACAACTAAACAACACAAAAACCACCTGGTGGAGTGGGGCGGCCGCCCCGTAAAGTAGCGAGGCCGCCCCGGTCATGCAGCAAATTTTCACAGTTTGGGCTGTCCGACCCTCCTTCGCTCCGACAGCCATAACTTCCTCATACGGAAACATTTTGGGGTGATTCTTGAGTCCATTCTCATCAGAATTTCCCCCTCTACAATTTCTCTTTAGAACACAAATCCAAATTCCAAACGGATCTATGCTTAAAATCGCTCACAATGCAACCTAGGGTTTTAAAATCAACATGCTTGGGGGAAAAATCCATAACTTCTTTATTTTTCCACATTTTTGAAAGATTCAAGTTGGGTTTTCTTAAAAACTCATAGAGGTAACTTTTTAGCCATAGAAATCCAATTTCCAACTTTTACATTTCAAACTACAACATTAAATAGCGCATAGCTACCTAGGTTTTTACCGGTAAAGCTTAATATAGACATTTCTTGCATTTTTATGCATACCGCTCATACCAAAACATGATTTAACTATATCAAACCATGATTCTACCAATATAACATAGCTTAAGACTTCTAGAGCATCAAAATAACTTTTGATCGGTTAAAAATATATTTTAACCGTTCAAATCATACCTAAACTATAAAAATGAACTAAAGAAGGGTTAGAGCACATTTTAACCTTATGGACTTGTGTGCTCTTCTTCTTCTCCTTCCAAAGAATGATGTGAAGCTTTGTGTCATCCACCAAGCTTTACCTCTAGCAATATTTTCCACACTCACAAGTGTTCTCTCTATATTTCTCTCAAATGCTCTCTATTTTCTTCTCTTGAGCTCTAGCAAATGACCAAACAAACATGACAAGGGTGTGGAGTACTCTATTTATAGAGTCTCCTTAATTATCATCAACTCTCCCTAATTCACCAACATAGTCAAATTAGTGCTAATTAGGATACTATTTGATGGATGGACATGTTGAATGACTAAGTGATTGACTAGAGTGGTTGAGCAACCTTGTCCTTTAAGAGATTTTCCAAGCAAGCTCATGCAACACTCTACCCCCTTGTGGGGCCCCTTAAATCTCAGCAGAATGGGATTTAATCCCCCATTTTTGCTTTATTTTTATAGCTTAAATATACATATATACATCTATATATATATATATATATATATATATATATATATATATATATACTTATATATATAAATGTTGACCAATTTTGACTACCATTTGGGCTCCACATTGGACTCTAGGATTTAATATATTGGGCTCATCCAATTAATTGGTTTGGGCTCAATTTAATTATTACATTGGGCTAACATTATATACCCTATGTTACATTTAATTAAAACAAGCATTGGGCTTGATTAATTATAACTTGAATCAAGGTTTAATTAATTACATGGACTACTAGGTTAATTTATTTAACTTAGTTTAATACATCAATTGGACTTGTAATATAATCCAATTAGACTTACCTTTAATTATTCTACCACATTGGGTTACATAATTAACTCATCCATAGTTAATTCTCATCACTACCTTTCTTCCTCTAACAATTAACCAATGTTTGGTTAATTCTCTATCTTGCCTACCAACTAGGGTTATTCAATTAACCCTACATTAGTTAATTCTCTACACTCAACAATATCTCCCAACACTTTGACCAACATTGGACTTTTAAATTTGGACTTAATATTTGGGTTACTAGTTTATTGTGCATTGGGCTCCTTTATTTAATTATTTGGGCTACCCAACACAAGGCACACATCTTTATATCTTGGGCTAGGTAATTAACTTAATTGGACTTATATTAATTACTTCTTGGACTATTAATCAACATAACATTTGGGCTTATTATTTAATTACCCACTTCATACCAATATTTTCATATTGGGCTAACATCTATAATCCTTTTGGGCTAGTCCACTAGTAGTAATTAAATTACTTGAACTCTATACCACAACTTAATAATTAAGTTAATTATTTAATCAATTAACTTCTTAATATTGTCATTCTAGACAAACTTTCTAGTTTTTTATATAACTTTAATTCATAACTAATATAATTAACATAATTAATTATATTTCACGACTTTCATTCTTACTTCATATTTAAACTAATTAATTTATTAGTTTTATTGAGTATTAATTTACTCATCTTCTTGTTTGGCTAACAAACACAACTCTAGGAATATATAACTATGTATATATATCCTTATAACCGTCTTCACTTCTCAAATAAATTTATTTCTTTAATAAATTCTCTATATGCATCATAAAATATTTTCATATTTAATTTCTAACAAATACATTATGTTAAAAAAAAATTGTTTACCCATTTTCTACATATCTTACTTCTCACATTCTAGGTTTTAAACATTAACCTTTAATAAAATCAATTAAGATATTATTTAAAATCTTGAAAATATCTGGGATATTACAAAAGGCGATACATATGTTCGGTGTCTTTTATGGCACGTGGTGAATGTTCTCTTTGGCCCGTAGTGCAAAGATGAACTGTTGATTGGTATGATTATGACCAAAGGCTGAATCTGGTATAATCATGACCGTTGGTGCTATATTGAATATCTTTGGCCCGTAGTGCAAAGATGAACTGTTGATGTGCATGATTATGATCAGGAACTGTGAATTTATATTATCATGACTAATGGTATTTCAGATGATAAAAGTTGATGATGTTTTTACGAAAAAGAGAAGCGAGTGGACATTATAGTCTGCATTATTCTTCTAATAGATTGCTCATTCCGCTGCTATTATTGATCTGAACATTGTTTAAGAATTTAACTGCAGTTTTGATATAAACCTTGTATTCTATTGTATTCTATTAAGAACTCAACTGTTGAAGGCTAATGATAATTTATTCGTCATTATCTTAGTCATGATATTTCTTCCTGGGCTATTTGAGCTCACCCTTTCTTTTGTTCCATTGTTTTTCAACAGGAGATGAAAACATAACAGGGTCTAGCCGGGGAATGGAGTGAGGGTCCGAGGAATAGTTATCATAGTCTTCACGTTTAGTAAAATAGTGTGGCAATAATAGTGAAGACTTAGTTGTGTATTATTATACACTGTATTGTAGTACGTTGTGCTTTGTTGTAATAATTTTGTTGTAGTCTTTTGACGACTCAAGTTTAGACTGTGTGGGCCCAGATTTGGGGGGCGTCACAAGCAATGATCGTTGTCACATAAATAGTAGATAGATTTTTGGATCATAGAGTAACTTTTGTATGAGGATCAAAATCGTAGAGTATGTTGTGCTTCAAACATTTGTAAAGCTTTGATCGATCTTTATTTTCTCTTTGTTCGATCTTCTTTTTCTTGATGTACTTTGTACGATCACACCATTTTTTATGTCTGAAGGTAGAACTATATTTATAGACATCCATTTGAAAATTTGCCCGTTAGAAAGTCCTATATCAAAGCCTCTAAAGTCAAGTGTCAGTCTGTTATAGCCATTTTGAATGTTAACTCTGTCAGGCTTCTTTGAGTGTTGTGGCAGACTGTATTTATCAAATATAGCTGTTGGAATTACGGCTTGATTAGACCTTTTTATTTCTGACAATACATTATCAGGATCTTTAATAGTTATGTGTTGAGGAAGCTTTCATTTCCAATTGTAACTTCCCAGGTTGTACTCTATAATATGATGGTTAGGGATCGTATAGTCAAGCTTCAAGTAATTCACTCGACAATCTTGACTAACTCTACATTTTAGCTATCTAGAGTCGTTCTACGATTTGATTGTCTAGAGTCATTCTATCTTGTAGCTATGTCTTTTTGTTTACTTTGCGATCTCCCAATGCTTTGCATTTTACTCGAAGACTTTACCAAATGCTTAATTCACCCTGCGATCTTAGAGTAATTAAGGCTCATCCCTTCGGACTCTTATTTGAACTCTTATTTAATCTTTGATTCAATGTCTTGATTTGACCCCTTTATCTGATCTATATCTGATCTTTTGTATGAACTCGTATCTGTTCTTTTGTCCGAACTTATCTAATCTCTTATCTGATCTCATCTGATCCGAACTCTATTCAATGTCTGATGTTTATCCGATCTTTAGTCCGAACTTAGATCTGATCTCTTGTCTGAACAGTTATCCGAACTCACTTCTGATGTCTTCTCCTTTATCTAATCCGTTGTCCGAACTCATCCGAACACTATTCAATGTCTTTTCCTTTATCTGATCTGTTGTTTGAACTCATCCGAACTCTATTCAATATCTTTAATCTACGAACTTGGACTTCCTTGTCTATTACAAGTTCTATCTTTATCAAATGGATCAACCTAACATTATTTGATTACTAAATCTTTTTACAATGATTATCTTTCAAGGATTTTACAATATTACTGGTTTTCAATTCTGATTACAAATATATATTAAGATTGTCAAAATCATTTTTACAATAGTCATTATTAAATCAAAATAGGCTTAAACATAAATATACACTAACAGATAGATAAATAAATAGATTAAGAGACTAATTAACTAGAAATTTCAATAAATAATTATACACCATCTATAAAACAAAAAGTTTTTTTTATGAAGACAAGTGTAAAAGGCAGCAGTGCTTGATGAAAATTGAAAAAAATAAGTTATTCCCTCCCCCTCTCTCATCTAGACCCCTCCCCCCAAGGTTATGATAAATTATTGTAATAGATTAGGACATTTAAAAAGTTTTTTTTTTGTTGTTATTTTTTACATTTATTTTTAAATAACAAGTTCTTAAACTTTAATAGTGGTAACAGAATAAAAAATGAATTATTAAACATCATCTAGTTTTATATATATATATTTTTTATTTTTTAAACAATAATAAAAAAGAGAGGAGAAAACTTACATTTTTATTCTCATTTAATTTTAATTAATATTGTAGCAATCATGTAAACTATATAAAAAGTGTTGCAAATTACAAAAAATGTTGTCCTCAAAACATAGATGAATCGTATTACTCCTTTCATTCTACTTATTTACCTAATTTACAAAATTTAAGAATGTATATATTTTTATATTTAATGCTAAATATAATAAGTGTTTATTTTAGTAATGGTGGCATGTAAATGAAATTGTAAGGCTAAATATATTGGTTCATTTTATATTATCAATAGTAAAAAGAAATACTTTGTGGAACAAATTTTATACTCTTTTTGGAAAACCGAGTAATTTTTAATTTTAAAATTTTATAAATTGACTTTATAAATCAAATTTTGCTACTAAGATAATGAGATTTGTCTAGACATGCACAAAAAGTCCGTGGCTTGCAGTCTGACTTGAGCCCGATTTAGTCAAAACTCAATTTAGTCAAGACCTGAGTCCGCCTGCTGTGCATGTTTAGATTTACCCTTCAAAACTATTAAGTGTTTTTTTTTATAAAAAAAAAAAAAAAAAAAACTTAAGGAATAAGTAGCTAAATTTTTCATTAGTTGTAAGCGAATAAATAATTGAGAAATATCCCCAATTCACAGAATAGGACTAACCTTAATAAAGTTCGGCAGTTTCAATTTTGGGCTAACGAGACAAGTTGCAATAAAAGTGAGGCAGATTGTTTTTTTTTTCTTTTCTTTTTGTTTATTAGCAGCATTTAGAAATCAATGAATCTGGTTTCGAATTTTGGGCTAACAAGCGGTGTCCATAAATCAAATCCTATCGCTGCAATAATTACTAGTTAAAGCCATCATTGACACAGTGTAGTTGATGATAGAAAGTACAACTATTTCTGTAGAATCAATTATTTGACATGTCCACGCCACTATTAACCAAAAAAGAAATGATCAAGATATAAAATACTAGTACTAAGCTCAACAACAAGTTAAACTTGAATAATATGCAGTGTAATTCAATGTTCTCAAGAAGGTAAAAAAAAATCAACAGCTAGTTGAACAAAACCAGCATTATGTCAACAGTGAAGTAGACAAAAAAAAAGAGACCAGAACAAGATAACATGATGATCCTGAGTCGAGGTATCCCGTAGACAGATTTAGTGTTCAGTGCTGGGAGTACTGCACTGAGCTGGACGGAAAGCCAAGGGTCCTGCAGCATAAATCACAGCTTCATAATTATTTTCAGCCAGTTTCTTGTTTTCATAGCGAAGTGGGGAGCCGTTAAGTCCATAATTGACGTTTGTGAGAATGTTGCAACTTTTAAGAGGGGACGAAACCAGCTTCACATGGCATGACTGAAGACGATGGTCCAACAAGTTGTGGCTCAACTTGAATCCCTCCAATTGTGCATAGAAATAGCCGTGTGCATTTGTTTCGAATGCCTTATAGTAGCTGACTCGGTTTCTGTGGTTTTTGCAAATAACACCGACTTTGGCAGCAGAAATGGGCTCAGCCCCGGTTAGTGACCATGATCCGAACTTGTCACAGCTCTGGCAGTAAACTACACCTTCAACAACCACGTCAACTTTCTTCTCAACTGTCTTCGTTGGGACTTCTTCAGAAGCCAATGTGGAGGGGAAGGCGAAAGAGATGAGGAGGAATGAGAAGAGGAATGTGAGTTTGCTTCTTGCCATCTTTTCGGAGCTAGGGATGGATAATTGGAGAAGGAAGATGATGGAGAAATAGTCTTGTGGGATGAAGTACTTATGGATGTAGAATATATATATAGTGTTTAGAGCCATATTTTGAGACAGACGTGGGAGCTTCTCAGCTGCATTTTTGGTGTAGTTTTGTAAAATGTTTGTCAACGTGAAGGCCATCTTCTGGTTTTATATGTGTTGGTTGTTATGCTTAGGGGCTGTTTGTTTAGAGCTGAATATAATTGAATAGCTGAATGGGTCAGTCATTCCGTGCGTTTGTTTAGAGCTGAATTAGACTGAATGACTGAATCGGTTTTTGGGCTAAATTACTAAGTCTAATTTTTTGGTTGAATAGTTAAGTTCTGGCCGAATGAAGTAAAAAATAATAATAATAATATTAAATATTATATTAAGTAATATTAAATAAATTTACAACAACTTTAAATTTTTTCAGATGGGTAAAATAGTAAAAATATGTTATTCAGATATTTCAGACATGTCACTTATCAAACAACTTTTTTCATTCAGTATTTATAAATCTATTTTATTCAAATCATTCAAATTACTTAACCATTCAGAATTATTTCATTTAATTTTTTATCAAATACCCCCTTAATTCTGGCTGTTATATAAATTCCAGTTGGAATGTTTTTTAATTCAATACGGGAGTAGTAATTTTGGTCTGAGCTGCATGACCTTTCTTGTTTAAGATTGGGTTCACAGTGTTTAATATTTCTTGATATGTATGGCAAGACCCTTCAATAATTATTACTACCTCTTTCCCAGATCAAGCCTCCTGATTCGACCAAAACTCGAATTGACCGATTTTAAAGCTAATTAAGCATATTTATGTTAGATTTTCAAAATCACAAACCTGGATTATAATTAGTAAATTTACGCATGCATATACCAATTTATTATGGTTACCGTCCCGCTTGTACTCATAAAAATAGTACTATGATATACTGATTTTAAAAATTGTCATTTTGATGTAAAAAACATTTTCCTCTGTTCTGCATTTTTATATATAGCCAAAAGATCTAGCTAGAACATTGTTCTTATGTATAATGCCTATAGATAGCTAGTTCAGGTTGGATAATCCTCTTTGCTATTGCAGAATTCAGACTTAACCTTGTACCAGTATTGTGTTTTAGACAAACCTTATACATGTACTTAATAATTGCTATAAATTAAAGCTACATAGAACTTTTATTTTGATGCAACTTGTTTTTGGTGATTTTCTTCAATACTAATATGGAAAACGACTTATATGCCGTCAAATAACGAAGTTAAATTACGATTAACGTATAACTCGAAATAAACTAGTGTAGAGTAATTCTTAATTTCTACTTATCTCATATATATATACATACAATATTAATTGTCGATATAAATTTATCATCATATATTAATGTAAGACCTACTAATATAAGACTAAACCATGTTATTGGATGTCATTTGAGAAAGAGTACAGGTTCACATCATCAAAATATAAAACTAGAGATAAATGATAAGAGATATATTCTCAGAATATAACACATCTATAATCCACAACTTCGAAATCAATTTAAAAAAGTAGGAAGACGATAAATGCACTTTATTTTTTACAGTTTACACTCCACTCGTAACAACAAAATAGTGTGGACTGCAAACCGTAAAACACATAGCACATTTACCAGTTGCTAAAAACAAGATAAATATATTATATATGTCGAAGAAGATAGCTGCATGCATGGTATAAGACATGCAAGTTTAGGGTTTGGTAGTGGGAGGAGTGCACCTAGCCGGACTGAAAGCCAACGGTCCGGCTGCAAAAATCTCAGCTAGATAACGATCACCGCCGGAGATAGTGTTGTTTTCATAACGGAGTCGGGATCCATTGCGTCCGTAATTGACATTTGTGGGAAAGTCGCAATAAACATTAGGGGATGAAACAAGCCTCACATAACACGAGTTAATAGGAACCTCCAACTCATTTTTTCTAATCATAAATCCCTTCAACTCAGCATACAAGTGCCCATTCTCTTTCGTTTCGAATGTCTTATAATACTTTACTGCATTATTTTTGTCATTGCAAAAAACACTAACCGTGGCGCCATTAATGGGATTATCATAGGACAATTTCTCTGATCCGACAAGGTCACAACTCTGGCAATAGACCATAGATTCCACCACCACATTGACATTCTTCTTCAAGGCGTTATTTTTACCAAAATAAAAGACATTGTATTTTCCGGCTGATACCGATGGAAAGACAGCCAGTGCCGAGACCAAGAGTGTATAGATGAGAAATGCGAGTTGGTTGCTTCCCATGGATGAGAAATCGAAGGAGATTCAGTTTTTAGAGTCTTGAGGAGATGGTTTGTGTGGAATGGAAAGAGGTGTTTGATGGAAGTACTATATGTGTGTGTGTGTGTGCGTATATATATATATTGTAGTGCAGTACTGCAGTTTCTGAACTTAATTTTGGACCAACGTGCATGGGACTAATAATTTATTATGCTGCACATTAAAAAGGTGTTTGTATAGTTTTCAAAGGTCTTAGTTGGGCCTAGCTGTCAAGATATGGCTGATATTGTCTATTTGGAAGTCTCAAAAAGCAGACCAAAGCTAGATTCTCATTTTGTAAGTTGGACAGGTATACATACTCTATATTCAAACATAATATTAAACTCAATTATTAAAAAATAGAGCTTAATACAAATTTTTATATTAAACTATACTTTTTAATGATTAAAATCAATATTATGTTCAATTTTTATGTCCAATTATAATATACTTAGACTTAATCTTACAAGTTTAGTCCATCTTGATTTGGAACAGACTAAAATGGACAGTCTATTAAAAAAATAAATTGCTAACAATAGAAAATACTTATTGATTCTAATTTTTTGCATAATTAATCACATTATTGTGATCTTCCTATAATATATTTGAATTGTTATTAATAATATATATTCCCTCCACTATAATTTTTTTTTTATCATTGTTGACTTTTAAAAGTTAATTTGAGACATCTTCAAATTAAAATTAAAATAACTCATTAAAAATTATGAAATAATAAAGTTATAATGAGTAATACTTTTTAAATAGTTTACAATATTCATCATTGTATTGATTAAAATTAAAAAAAATTATATCAATTTTGAGTTTAAAAATATCTTAAATTTACTTTAAAAAATCAAATAATATAGAACTGAGGAAATATTATATAAAATTGAAGAAAAAAACAAGTGGAAAGAATCATAATGTAGAGGGGAGGAACCATATCTGTTTTATTTAATCGTTGCCAAATAAATCTCTTACATTGTGCTCCATTAACAATATTTTTTAAATTATTTCTCGACAATAAAAATAAAAATGTCACCAAGTTTTCCAAAACTTGAAAACATACTTGAAAAAGAAAGTAATAAAATCAACCCTAGAAAATTGATGAAGAAATACACTAAGACCAAGTTTTGAAAATGGAACATTGAACAATGAAGAAAATGACAAGTATATTTTCCTCTGTTTTTCATCTTCACAGCCAAATTTTAAACAGTAAAGAATATGCACTAGCTCAACCAGCATTTTTCCTATCTTTAGACATGTACAAGAATCATCTTCCCATTTTAGGTACAAAGGGTGATCTCTAAGGGTAAATTCCATTGGCGCCTTACCAAAACACAGGGAAAAAAAAAGGGAAGGGGGGAATACTTACAAGCTCAACTTCATGCATTAACTTGCTTCGGTGGACATAATCTCAAGCTCCGCCCACCAAAGAGGTGAAAGTTTTGGGACAGCTCCATCAGCTCCAATTCCTGTTACCTCTCTAAGTCTTGCAGCAACTTCCCTCATTGACGGTCTTTGTTTCGGGTTGGAATGGCAACAAGATTTTATTATTTCACCAAAATTTTCAAGCTGCTCCAAATTAAAAAAACTCAAATTTGGATCCACCATCTCTTTAAAGGGTTGCCCCCCTCTCAAATAATCCGATGCCCAGTCCTGGAGTGAAAAACTGTCTACTGAGTAAGGGAGCCTGCCCGTTATCATCTCAAACAATATAACACCAAAGCTATATATGTTGGATTCTGGATTTGATTCCATCTCAGTTGCAACAAATTCATTCCAGAGACCAAAGTCAGAAATCTTGGCTGCATAGTCCTCGGTGAGATTTACAGCTGACGAGTTTAGATTTTTGTGGGCTATGGGTGGCTTTAGTTGGTGCATGTGCTCGAGACAGTATGCCATACCCATTGCAATTCTCATCCGCATCCCCCAGTCCAGGTGCTCTGCTTCCCTTACTGCAAGACTCAAAAGATACAGAGATATCAACGAAATTGACTTTAAAATAAAGCTGAAGTATTGTAAATGAAATGGATACAGAACGGAATTTAGGCGTCAAATATATATACTCGAGCCTGATAATAAATAGTCCTCTCATTTAAGGGTAACACAGAAAGAGGACTCAAAAAAATCTTTATTTCGCCACCCCACATCACTGTTGGGAAATGTTAATCCTCCACTGTATTTGCACATCATTAACTAATCCTGGCAAGATTTTGTTAGTTTTTTTCCCAACATGACAGCATCAACATGATACAGGCCTAAGATGATTCTTATATTTTGAGAGCATATTTATATTCTAACATATTTAATGCCCATATGTTAATAATTACATCAGAAGCATTCAAATGTGTTCAACTCAAAAAGCCAAGTCAAATATGTAAACCTAGCTTCCTAATACCATAAGAGTAAGATCACAAAAAACACAACTCAGACCAAGTCCTTATGGAGATGTCATGAAGGACAGAATGAGTCAAACCTGAAGTGGAAAATTGTGGTACAGCTCAGCATTGGGATATGTTGAATATATCCAAGTATCTTATATTAAAGATTCCATTAAATTCCGATGCCTTCTGAGGCTATAATTAGAAAGTTCATTATGGGGAGCCAATTAATTAATTCAATAATGCCTTGGAGAAATATATATAGAGTTGGTAAATCCTTGCTCATAATTCCAGACAGAAGTACTTATACTAACAGCATCCTTAAAACAATCTGTTTGGCAAAATAAATACTACAGAAATCAATTGAAGTATGACACTTAAACCAACATGACATCAAGGCAGTTAGATACTCACTGTGTAAATGCTCAAATAATGTTCCATTAGGAGCATACTCGAAAACCATCATTCTGGTGAAGGGCTCCTCTTCCTCACAATAACCAATAAGGTTCACGAAATTCTTATGGTTTAGTTTTGATAATTGATCAATCTGAAATGATGTCAAATTGAACCGTGAGAATTGACCGTGTGAATTGATAAACAATGAAATATGTAACCAAAATTACTTCATTATGTACCTTCTTCCTGAACTGGGATTCCAGATTCTTAGGCCAATCCTTGGCAGATGCCACTGCAAGAGATGTCACAGCTATTTCAACACCACTGGACAATGTTCCTTTATACACTGTTCCCATTGAAGAAGAACCAATTACATTGCTGAAATCTTCACAAGCTGCCTCAAGCTCCGACCTCTTGAGCTTTGGCACACCTGAGACCGAACAAAAATCATGTAACATATGCAGCATGTAGATATTTTCTTTTAAAGGGATAAGATTATGAGATGCTTGCTAGTTTTTAAAATGTGCAAGAGTAAGAGATATCAAATCAAATAAACAGAGTTCTAGTCTTGAGCAACCATTGACATGGAGTAGCAAGTCCTTCAGAAAATTCATAGATTTCAAATGTAAATGTGATTAATTTTAAGTAACAGCGGTTACCAGTTACAAAAGCTTTCTGCAGCTGCCCACTTAATCCAGTGGCCCAAGGTTTGACAGCAGATACTTTGCTGTGGCAGAAGTATATGCCAATAGCCAAAATGAATACCAGTGCGGGACCACATATGGCTGCTGACAGTTTTAAAGCTCGATGGTGATTTGACTTGGAACTTCTTGATGGACTAGGGATCCCAGTAGGGGAATCCACTGGTGCTGAAAGTGAAGGTGGAGACACAGAGACACTAGGAGAAGTCGGTTCTAGTTTTGGCACAGCTGAGGGTGCAGAAAGTGGTGAAGGGGGAAAAAACTCTGATGATGATGACAGTGGTGACGGTGATGGTGACAGTGGTGACGGTGATGGTGGAAATGATAGTGACGGAATGTTAATTTGATCTGATAGCAGTCTACGTTGACTAATGTGCCCAGTATTGGTAGTTTTCCTGAATAAGATTAAGCAGCTATTATTAAGCTAGTCAAAGAGTAATAAGATATCATAGTTTCATGGTAAGTGCTGAATTTAAACGTTGATCAGGAGAAATGTTAATACAAATATTAAAACAAGAAAAAAGAATACAGAAATCGTTATCTGGTTAAAGTACATTGATAACAGGATAAAATCTCATGATTCAGTGAGCTATAACAAATATGCCAGGTTAGATGTAATAAATATCGACATCTGAATATATTCGGTCTAACCTGGCAGAGTACCATATAAACCTACAAAACAGGTATTGAAATTTACAGCACGGACATACCATGAGGTCAACCTTGCATTGCATGATGAACTTTGTGCAGCATTAGACAGCTGATTCTCATCTACTTGAACTTCAGAAAGCAACATAATTGCATCAATTTCAGGGGACATGCTACCAAAAAGCTCATTGTTGTCTAACAGACTGCAATAGTTCAAAAATAAGGTAACATAAACATGAAAAATAGAAGGTAAGCATTCTGTTGAGTTGAAGCTGTTCCTATATCTTGACTTACAGGATTGTCAGCGAAAGATTATTGCCAAGGACAGATGGGAGTGGTCCACTAAAGTTATTGTACCCCAGATCGAGCACTTCCAACTCTTTTAGCTCTCCAATCTCTTCAGGAATTATACCGGAGAAAGAGTTATTGCGTAATATGCTGCAAAGAATGAGGGAAAAAATAACGCCACTTAATTAGATTGGAAAGCATGAAAAATGTCATTAAGAGAATAACAGCAGTTGGAAATACCGATAATTCAAACTAGGAAACTACTTATATACCCTTACATAGACTTTAGGTGAACCAGGTTTTGGAGATCAGGAGCTATTGTTCCTCCAAGACACAGATTTTTCAGGTTCCTGCAAATTGTAAAAGTATTTACAAATTATAAAAACACCAATATGTAGAACTTTAAAATCCAAAAGAAGAAAGGCTGAACCATAAGTTAAGTCAAGTCAAACTATAAAACTGGCTGTTTTAAATATTGACAAGTGCATGTCTATAAGGTGCAATCAATGAAATATCCACTAGCCAATATAGGATTAGGAGATGAACAGGTCATTTTCAAAAAATAACACAAACCATTTTCAATGTAAAATTTCTGATATATACTTTCCTTCAAACAAGTGGGGTGCATTAATATCAATCCAGAAAGCCAAGCAAATTTCAGTTTAGCTACTTAAAGTCTCTATACATTTCACTAAATCCTAAATATTTAACAGGCACTTCCATTATGCAAAAGAACAATATTTCCTCATCAAATGATGAATATTAAATAGCAATTGCTATGACCTCAAGCTTGATATTCTTTCCTTTACTATCAAAACATCAAAGAAAGAAATATTAGCAAAAAAAACAAAGAAAGTTAAAGCCATAATTACAAGTGCCAAACTAGAAATAAGTTTTAACAAACATGAAGCACAAATATTTACCATAATGAAACAATCATTTTACACATAAACAATACCTAGCGTCAAGTAAAGTGTAGCAATTTCATAGAAGAATTACTTACAAGATCACAACGTTTCCATTTGCGCACTCAACCCCAAACCACAAACACGGATCAATAACTCCATCTTCCTCATTCCAATTCAACAAAGCCTCAAATGGATCACTCACCACTCTCTCCCTAAATTTCAACAAAGCCAAACCTGCAGCAAACAAACAGTTAATACAACTTCCACTGAACTTACATCCTCTGAAAATCCATTTCCTCTGAACTTAAATACTCTGAGAGTTCCAATTCGTCACGAAATAGATAAAAGAAGATCAAAAACTTTATTTCAGAATTCAAATTACATATAGTAAATTAAAATTTCACTTCAGTTCAACTAAAACCAGAGTCATTCAACATCAATTTCCCATATCAAATTTGTTCTCCTCCTCTACATTTTCTCAACAACCAAACAAAATAAACAAAGATTACAGAAAACAAAGCTAATTAGCTAGTAATACCTTCTTCATTGAGCGACCAAGACAATTTCGAGTTATGATACAGCAAGCAAATTATCAGCATCAGCAAGCGATGCCGATTAAATCTAGGGAACTCAATCATCGCAGCAACTGCGATTAACCCTCGAAGACTGTTCCTCTCTCCAACTTCAATCAATCAAGAAAATAAGCAAAAACTAAACTAAAAATAAGCTCTTCACGAAAGGAGTTGACTCGTTATAATAACCCAACTGGCAACTAGAAATCATCAAACCGAAACCCAAATCCGAACAGAAAAATTGGATATAGAAATGATGAGAGATAGAGACAGGGAATGAAAAGAATATTTGCCGTGTTATTAACAAAATTAGCCTGGAAAACGAGTTTTTGAAAAACGCGTAGAATTTACTAAAACCCCAAAAGATAAGGAAAGTGTAAGAATGGATTTGAAGGAAGATAAAGCGGTGAAAATCGGTCAGTCGCCATTGAGATTCCCGATGCCATTTTCAGGCGATGTGCCGGCGATGAAGAATATGAATTCCAAAATGGAACAGAGCTCTTCAAACTCGAAGCCTCTGATTTTTTATTCAACAAGCTGACCACGACATTTATAATAGTTTATTATATTATTAAATGAATAAATGTTTAATTAGAATTTGAGAAAAATAATTGTAGTTATTAAATTTTTAAATGTTTATTTAAATAAATAAATTTTAATTTAATTATGATAATTAGTTAACAAAAAATTTATTATAAATTTTTAATGAATTTTACAGTTATTATGTTTTTAAAAAAAATTATATATATTATTAATACAATTAATTGTGTAATTTGCTAAAATTTTAAATTTTAATAACTTTAATTTAGTTAAAATATTAATTTAATAAAAATAAATTACGACTGATATTAATATAATAGATAATGTGATATGTTAAAAAAAATTGCTATCTTAATACAGTAATAAAATTGTAATAATATAATTATCCTACATAAATTTATTTAAAAATGTATTATCTAACATAAAATTGCGATAAAAAAATCTTGTTATAAAATTAGTAGACTCAAAAATAAAAATTTATTCAGAAATTTATTTTTTTATTAGAGATATAAAAAAATATATCTTTATTTTCTTAACAACTTAGGGTTACTTTTGATTATTTTATAAATTTAAACAATATATATTTAATTATTATAAATTTATATGATATTTTTATTTAAATTGTGATAAAAAAAATTATAATAAAACTATAAAATTAAAAAAAAATAAAAAAAAATTTCTCTCAAAAATTACTTTTTCTACTAAAGATTGGATAAATTTTTTTTAAATACTTTACAAATTTAAATAATATATATTTAATTATTATAAATTTGTATAATTTTAATATTAATTTGGATAGAAAAAAAATATCTTATTTTAAAAATAAGAATATTTTTAAATTTAAATAATATTTAATTAATATATATTTAAATAATTCTTATGTTAATATAAAAAAATTGAATAAAAAATATATAAAATTAAAATTTTATAAAACCAAATTAAATTTGTACTTTTAATCTTATAATCGATTATATGAGAACGTGCGGATGAACAGTATAGTAAACGTTAAGGAATTAAAGACAATTCATCATATGGTGGGGCCAAGTCATCTCTCTTAATTATTTGTGATTTTATTTGGCTGCTAATAATGTGGGCGTTATAATTATGTTGTTCGAATAAATATATATTTAATAATATTTTTATATTTATTTTAATAATATTTAAAATTTTCAATCATATTTATTGTTTTTATAGCAAAATTATTTATAAGATCCCGAATTTTATGAAATATAAAATTTAATTTTTTTTCATATATATTTTCATGAAACAGCAAGTGGTTAAATTGATAAAGTTAAAAGTTAAGTATGTTATGTATAAATTATATTATGTCGGACAATATTCGTTTGGTCGGGGAATATTTATTCTGTCGGAAAATATTCGTACAATGGCGCCGTACGAACCAATCATTGGTGGACCCCACAACGAATAATTGTCGGATATAGAAAATGACATAAACATTTTTTAAATGGTCAATGGTACTATCACTTTTAATTGTTAAAATATCCGGTGGTGAAAGAATAGTAATATACGGTATTACAAATAACATACGGTATTGCACAATAGCACACGACATTGCACAGTGTTTCGTATTATTAAACTGATAAAGTCGTTATCGTACCATATTTGACTTTATTGTCACATGCACAATAATTCATATTATTAAACTGATAATTGTCACAATAGCATATGCATAGTAATTCACATTATTGAATCAATAATTGTCATGACACAGTAACGTATTCTTTCTTTTGCATACTTTCTGCATTATTGTTATCTCTATTATGGTGTTATTTAAACAGTTATATTTCATTAATTAATTGACTTGATATCTAACTCAGGGAGTCAACTACACTGTATTTATAACAATTAGTCATAATAATGAATAAGCGCGAATTATTGTTGAATAATTGAATTGATAAAGTTATTTGTTTATAATATAAAGTTAGGTGATATAAAATGAATGGTATAGATTAAAGATAATATAGAATTTGAAATGGATGGTGTAGATTAAAAGATGATCTTTAAATGAATGGTTTAGATTAAGAAAATCTTAAAAGATGAAATGAATGGTATAGATTAAAGATAATATAGAATTTGAAATGGATGGTGTAGATTAAAAGATGATCTTTAAATGAATAGTTTAGATTAAAGAAATCTTAAAAGATGAAATGAATGGTATGGATTAAACATTATCTTGAAATGAACGGTTTGGATTAAATTAAGAAATCTTGGTTATGATAAGATTTTTGGCTATAAATAGAGACCTTAAGTTAAGGATTTTTCATAAACTTCCTTACTTGTTCTTTCTTTCACTCTCTAAATACTTCTTGTGTAAGTTCTCTCTAAGTGTGTTTAAGTCATCTTGAGTATTTGTGAAGATCTATAAGTGTACGTGTACTGTTCAAGTTAATCAACCTCGTTTAAATCAATATTCAGTCACGTGTTAAGGTAAGGGATTATCATTATTTGATTCTCGAAAATAATATCGTTTCTTTCTTACTCATAAGATGTGCCATTTATTTCCATGTATTAATTTGTGGGAATAACCTTACGGCGCGGATTATCGCCTGTTGGTGAATAACCTTTCGTATTCATTCCTTATTAATCTCTGAGAATTACTGCGCGGATTACCGCCTGTTTGGTGAATAACTCTTCGTATTCAATTTTTATTAAATTGTGAGAATAACCTTACGGCGCGGATTACCGCTTGTTGGTGTTATATTGAATGTCTTTAGCCCGTAGTATAAAGATGAACTGTTGTTTGATAAATGTTTATGACCAAAGACTGAATATAGTATAATCATGACCGTTGGTGTTATATTGAGTGTCTTTGGCCCATAGTGCAAAGATGAATTGTTGATCTGCATGATTATGACCAGGAACTATGAATTTATATTATCTTGACTAATGGTATTTCAGATGATAAAAGTTGATGATGTTTTTCCTAAAAAGAGAACCGAGCGGACATTATAGTCTGCATTATTCTTCTAATAGATTGTTCATTCCGCTGCTATTATTGATCTGAACATTGTTCAAGAATTTAACTGCAGTTTTTGATATAAATCTTGTAGTCTATTGTATTCTATCAATAACTCAACTGTTGAAGGCTAACGATAACTTATTTGTCATTATCTTAGTCATGATATTCTTTATTGGGCTATTTGAGCTCACCCTTTCTTTTGTTCCATTATTTTTCAACAGGAGATGAAAACGTAGTTGGGTCTAGCCGGGGAATGTAGTGAGAGTCCGAGGGATAACTATCGTAATCTTCACGTATTGTAAAATAGTGTGATAATAATAGTGAAGACTTAGTTATGTATTATTATACACTGTATTGTTGAACGTTGTTCTACCTTGTAATAATTTTGTTGTAGTCTTTTGACAACTCAAGTTTGGACTGTGTGGGTCCAGATTTGGGGGTGTCACATTATTATTCTAATATTATTAAAAACTTTTTATTTGGAGGGATGGAGATTACTTGAAAATTGAGGTGGGGCCCTCTATGATCAAGGTTAAATAAGTGTAAGTGAACGACGTTCAAATACTATATTTATCTTAATTATTAAAAAGTGAGATATAATATTAAAATTCGTGTTATATTTAATTTTTTAATAATTGAGATGAATGTAGTATTTTATTGAAAACTGATATTTTTACAAAAAAAATTGATATTTTTATATGAAAAGTGTCGTTATAAGTCTATAACTACGGTTTTGACCGTCGCTATAAGTCTATAACGACAGTTTATATTTAAAAATCTCAAAAAAAATTTATAAAAATATCACTTTCTTATTTAATTTTGTGGCCTATATAGCTATACTTATCCATCAAAGTTTGGTTGATTTCTAACGCATGGCTTAAAAAAGGTTGGCCAAGAAATTCCAAACAAAGGTGCGTTTTGAGACGGGTTCAAATTGTTTTTTGTTTTCTCTATTTGTTTTTAATTTTATTTTTTCTGCTTTGAGGTAGTTGTGACTTTGCATGAGTGAAATACAGGCTTTTCTTAAGGAGAATTTAGAGAAGGAACCAAGAAAAAAACTAAGAGATTTAATAATTAATTATAGTATATGTTTAATTATTATAAATTTGTATAATTCTTATACTAATTTGGATATAAAAAAAAATGATCTTTATTTTTAAATTTGGATAGTATTTAATTGATATAAATTTGAATGGTTACTATGTTAATATGAATAAAAAAATTGAATCAAAAATTGATCAAATTAAAAATTGATGAAATCGAACAAAATTTGTACTTTTAGTTATACAAGTATGGTATTCAAAATAGTTAGTGAAAGAATATAAATTCATTTGTTAACAACTGAACATAAATATATGAATATTTATATAATCAAGATTTGGATTATTAGGCGCACTATTATTTAGGGGGGTGTATGCAATTAGAATTTGTAAGGACTTATAAAGACTTCAAAAGTTTAGTTGTATTCAATCAAGACATTTAAAGAGTTTATAAAAGTTTAGTGGTATTCAATTATAACTTTTCTAATGTCTTTAAAAGTTATGTGATATTGAATTAAGACTTTTACAAAGTTTATAAAAGTATTTCGGTATTCAAAAAGTCATAAATTTTAAAGATTTCTATCAAATGGTGGAGTTTGATAGACATTAAAACAAGATTTATTCATATTCAAAGTCTTCCAAAGTCTGGCCTCATACCCAAAGACTTCCAAATATTTGCCAAAAACTTTCAAATATTTGAGAAATGGAGAAGATGAAAATAATATAAAATAAATACAAATAAAATTAATAAAAACATATAATAATAAATAATTTTCCTAAAAAAATAAAAATACTTAAAAACTAACAAATAAAAATAGTATAAAATAACATAAAATAATATAAATTAATTGAAAACTCACAAAATATATCAAAACCAAATTAAAATAAATATTAATATATTTAAGTACAAAATAATTACAAAAACTTAGCATTTAGGGAATAAAAATATAGCATAGTTCATCCTCATCAGTTGTGTAAGCTTAAATGTTAGTGTTGATTTAATATATTTTGGGTGTCATTTATACTGGTGATTTGAAAATGCCTCCTATAAAACTTTTGATAAATAATGATATACTAAGTAAACTGTATAATAGAATTGTTCGCATTTTAGCAACTGTTTCTATGGAGAATTTTTCATGAATAACCCCTCATTTCATTTGGTTGCGAATGTCATTTTATGTTATTGAGTTAAAATTTTAATTACAATAATTAGGTACTAGCAGTAAAAAAAATAATAGAAAATTTTAAAGTTCTATGTGGTTTATAAACTTTTTCCATTATAGGGCAGTGTGTAATTTTCTCTAAATCAGTTATCCCTTTAATTTTTTATCCATTTATGATCATTGGGTTATGTGATACTCTATTATGTCAAAGGTGTAAAGATGGGGATGCTTCCAGACCAAACCAATCTATTCAGTTCATCATTTCTATAGTTTTCTTCAAAGCATATTGTCCGACCTCTTTAACAAAATGCTTAATGATGAAGGCTACAAGATATATTAAAAGTATATAAAAGTCTATCAAAGTCTTTAGTAAAAATCTATAAAAGTATGTCACTTATTTCATAGAGTCTTTAAAACTCATTTTAAAAGTCTTTAAAGTCATTAAAAGTCAACAAACTCTACAAAAATCTGTCACTTAAAAAGAGTCTTTAAAAGTTTTTAAAAGTATTAATTGAATACACCCCCCTTAGAGTAGATATAATTTATTTTCAGTATCAAGGTCGTCGTATATTTTGTTTATTTTTTATTTTCTGACACACTCATTTACAAAATTTTAAAATTCAAAATTAATATTAGTTTTAATTCACGCAACATTTAATACTATAAACAAAATACAAAGTACTACCAAGTATAAAAATTTTATTTTAAAATTATAAATAAATTTATATAATAATTTAAATTTTAAAATTTTACAAATGAGTTTAATCGAAGTTCAAAGAAACTCTTTTTTAAGACTAAAGAGGTATTTACATGTGTATATATTAAAACATTAAAAAAAAAAAAAAAAAAGGAGACCCAATCTCACATTCTCTCTTTCTTGCCCTTCCCCGTTTTCCCTTTCCATCCCCTCTTAATATTGCCCCTTTTTTCCAATTCCGTCGTCCCGTTTCCCTCTCTGTCATTCCCAACTGCCACATCAAGAGCACTAGGGGTGAGTATGGTGCGGTTTGAAGCTTAAACCGCACATGAAACCGCTTAGGTGCGGTTTGACAAATTCAAAACCGCACATGAAACCGATTGTGATTGGTGCGGTGCGGTTTTGAACCGTTTTGTGCGGTTTCAGTTCCAAAACCAATTGAAACAATTAAATTTTATGCAATTTAAATTAACAATTTAACATCACACAATATTAAATACCATTTTTATAACACACACAACTTTACTTATAATATATTGTCTAAACAAAAGTAAAATAGAAGTTACATGAGAGATAATTTCAAATGGATTAATTAAAAAATTCTTTTCACATATAAAAATTCTAAACAAAGATAATTACATGAGGGATAATTTCAAATGGATTAATTGAAGGGTGATTTCCATAATAATGCTTCTTGATATGGTTCATGTTGAAAATAGTCAAACAACGGGGGGAAAAAATAAAATGGTGCGGTGTGGTACGGTTTTTCCATGTGCGGTTTGTGACGCCCCCAAACCTGAGCCCACACAGCCCAAACTTGAGTCGTCAAAAGACTACAACAAAATTATTACAATGAAATACAACGTACAACAATACAGTGGATAATACAACACAACTAAGTTTTCATTATTATTGTCACACTATTTTATAACACGTGAAGACTATGATAGCTATCCCCGCACTCTCACTCCATTCCCCGGCTAGACCCCGTTACGTTCTCATCTCCTGTTGAAAAACAATGGAACGAAAAGAAAGGGTGAGCTCAAATAGCCCAATAAGAAATATCATGACTAAGATAATGACGAATAATTTATCATTAGCCTTCAACAGTTGAGTTCTTGATAGAATACAATAGACTACAAGGTTTATATCAAAAACTGCAGTTAAATTCTTAAACAACGTTCAGATCAATAATAGCAGCGGAATGAGCAATCTATTAGAAGAATAATGCAGACTATAATGTCCACTCGCTTCTCTTTTTAGTAAAAATATCATCAACTTTTATCATCTGAAATACCATTAGTCAAAATAATACAACTTCACAGTTCCTGGTCATAATCATGCAGATCAACAGTTCATCTTTGCACTACGGGCCAAAGACATTCAATATAACACCAACGGTCATGATTATACCAGATTCAGCCTTTGGTCATAATCATACCAATCAACAGTTCATCTTTGCACTACGGGCCAAAGAGAACATTAACCATGTGCCATAAAAGACACCGAACAGATGTATCGCCTTTAACCTAGTATATCGCCTTTAACCTATCATCTGTTCAACAATTATATCACATCTGTGCCCCCGGCCACAGATATTCACAACAGCTTGATTCTTGATGATTAATACAAATAACAATGATACAAATGATGAACAGAAGAACGGGATAAACAATAAGTATCAGAAGTTTACTTTGTGCAGATTCAAATAATGTTCAAATTGTCAACATGATGTGGAGTGAAATTTAAAATAATATTCAAGATCCACAGTTCAGAATAACGATTATAGTTCAATAGAAAGGTTCAGAAAATAGGAAGGTTCAGTTGAAATAATGAAGTTCAACTATTATGGAACATATAATATTTTCAGGAATTATAGAAGCAATAGTTCCATAATAAGTTTCGATTTAGGTGTGTGAAAGAAAATAATATCCCTTACCGTAGCAGGTTTGATTAACAAAAGGTGAAGGAAATTAATATCCCTTACCATAGTAAGTTTGAATAATGGAAGATGAAAAAGATGGTATCCCTTATGAGTATAAAGGAAAATGATATCACTTACGAATATGGAATAAAAGTGTCATGTGATAATTCGTGTAGACAAATTATTTCCACACGAGACAAATAAAAAGGGTTATTCACCAACAGGCGATAATCCGCACCGTAAGGTTATTCCCATCAATTTGAATACGAATAGTTATTCACCAAACAGGCGATAATCCGCGCCGTAAGGTTATTCCCATCAATTTGAATACGAAGAGTTATTCACCAAACAGGCGATAATCCGCACCGTAAGGTTATTCTCAAAGATTAATAAGGAATGAATACAAAAGGTTATTCACCAACAGGCGGTAAACCGCGCCGTAAGGTTATTCCCACAATTTAATACATGGAAATAAATGGCACAAGAAAGAAACGATATTATTTTCGAGAATCAAAGAATGATAATCCCTTCAAGTAAGAAAGAAAATAATATCCATTTATGATGATGAAAAGAGTGATACCCCTTACCTTAACACGTGACTGGATATTGATTTAAATGAGATTGATCAACCTATATATTTTTAATATAATTAGTAATTACCACATATAAATTTCAAAGTGTATGATAACTCGTATATTATGAACTATCAAAATTATATATATTTAACATAATTTTTGTAGTATAATATAACAACTTTAAAATAGTTTTTAAAATAATATTCCAAAATAAATCTTCCAAAGAAAGCTTTTAAAAATGAATCTTCTCAAAGAAGAGTCTTCTAAAGGAAGATTTGTGAATACCGTGAAAAATACGAATTTATGAGATTACTACTCTTTAATAAAACACTTACTTGAAAAATTCCTGCACTCCTTTTGGCTTTCAAACTCTCAAAATAACCTTACTATTCTCAGAGAAAACTCATAAAATTCTTATAGAAAAATTTTATGTTTTAGGTGTGATTTTTCTATTCAGCTGAGCAAGCTATTTATAGGAGAAAATAAGTTACTATGCGTGGTAGGTGAACAGAAAAAAATTCAGCAGAGGCTGCTGCGCAGCCTCCACCAACTCTTCAGCAAATTCTCACATTTCTCACATTTCATGTGGGCCCCACAATGGGTCCCACATGTTTCTTACTATTCACGTACTATTCACGTCACTATTCACGTTACTATTTCAAATAGTAAAATTAATTATTTTATTTTTTATTTTTTATTTATTTATTTATTTATTCTTCTTGTGAGTCCAACATATAAAATAATGTTACCACAATAATGTAAGAAACACGTTACATATTATTATTAATTTAATAATATAAATTACAGTATATTTCCAACTGTGACAATTATTAGGTTCAATAATTTTAAAAACAGTGCAGCAACAATTATTGAGTCGATGATATGAAATACAGTGTAATGACAATTATTGAATCAATAATGCAAAATACTGTGTAATAACACTTATTAAATTGATAACATAAAATATTATGCAGTGACAATTATTGATGAAATGATGCGCAACAGTTATGGTATCAATTATCAGACCAATAATACGAGACACTGTGCAATACCGTGTGCTACTGTAGAATACCGTGTGCTATACTGAAATACCATAAATTACCGTATACTACTATTCTTTTATCACCAGTATTTAAACAGTTAACACCGTTGACTATTTTTATTTAAAAAGGTTACTTCTGTCGTTTTCTATATCCGACAATTATTCCGTTGTGGGGTCCACAAATAATTTGTTATTTCGGCGCCGTCGTACGGCACGAATATTCCCCGGCCAAACGAATATTCCCCGACAAAATAAAATTTGCACATAACATCCTTAACTTTCAATTTTGTCAATTTAACCATTTACTGTTTCAGGAAAAATATATATGAAGAAAAATTAAATTTTGTATTTCATAAATTCGAGGTCTTACACGGTTTGCCTAGAAACCAAACCCAAACCGCAAATTCGGTTTTTCAACTCACCTAAAACTGCCACATACGCCGGAACCATTGGTGCGATTTTAATTGGTGCGGTTTGTACGGTTTTTGGTGCGATTTCGGGGCCAAATCGATTTTTTGTTCACCCCTAAAGAGCACAACCCCAATTATTCCAAACTACACTAATTTTTCATAGCCCACTGTTCTTCACTTTTAACTTTAAATCAAAATCATATATTGTTACAGCTATCATAATCACAATAATAATCAAATTATAATCACTGTCATAACCCTAAACCTAAATTACATATGTGTCTCTCCACCATAATTTGCCACCTAAATCAACCCCAAATTTTCAAAACTCTAGTTGTCGCCATTAAGCAAATATATATAAACGCTAGAGTACTTACTTTTTCTATTATCGCTATCGTTGCATCATCGACTTCCTTTGCGGCATCATCATTGTTTGTTGATCTTTGTGTTAATATATTATGTTTAAGGTCATATTGGATTTAATGATGATTATTTTAATTATGAAGTTAATGTATAATTGTTCAAGAAAATAAAAACAAGTAATATTGTACAGTCCTTTAGAGATAATCATTGTAAAAGGACTTAGAAATCAAATAATAGTAAGTTTATCCATTTTGATAACGATAGAACTTGTAATAGACTAGGAAATCCAAGTTTGAAGGTTGAGTCTTAGTTACTCTGAGATCGCAGAGTGAACTAAGCAAATGGGAAAGTCGGCAAACAGAATGCACAAGACTGCGAGTTCGCGGAGTGAACAGCAGAACAGTCAAAATCGTAGAACGACTCCAGACAGCCAAATCGTAAAGTCAGCTAAGATCCTCATGTGAATTGCCTGAAACTTGACTCTACGATCCCTGACCATCATATTGAAAGTAGTATATCCTCAAGCCAATCACATGTTGTGTGATAAGTATATATTTTGTAATCTTATTTATTTACTGATAAAAGTTTTATTCAAAAATATTTCTTTATTTATGATTAATTGGTTAAATTAATTGATTGAATAAACATATAATTTTGGAGCAATGCCTTTAGAATCATAATGTTGATTATGCTAATGAAATCTAACTTCAAGATAACTCAAAAATAAAATATTCCTAATCGTAGGATCCCTAAAATGAGAATTAGTAAATTTGGATAAATTAGTACATACTATGTTTGCTCTTTTGAAGAAGATGATTCCTCTCGTAATCATTTGTGTGGAGACACTAAAGCAAGTATGTAGGTGCTTATTAGAGAATAAGTTCACTAAACGTGACTCGCTTAAGGAACACCTAATGGAGTTTCACTTGTCTGTCAATAGGAGTTTCTAATGTGATAATAGTACAATTGATCATTAGATTTCAAATTATCATAATATCTTGTGTATATCAATTATACTTTGTCATATTCCTTAAGACTATTCGGATATAACAATGAATATGTTCAGGTATAATAAGTTACACATAAAGATAGGTGAATGATCAACAAATGATCTACCACTTTCAGTAAAGAAAGAGAATGCCCTATGCGATTCGATAAATGACAGCTCAGAAATCCTTGACCAAGGTAGAATGAAAATTAAAAACTCCTTTCTAATTTACATTAATATGAGTTGTGCATTTGAGAATTAAAATGCATATGATCAAATAAAATAAGACTTGACAAAAAATTTATGTCTTATATTTGATTGGGACAATATATGGTAGAATGAATGAATTATACTGTAACTACTCACGGAATAGGTTCTTTATGATCAAACGTTGAAATTCATATTATTCGGATAGTTATTATATGTTGAGAGGTATCCCTCGTGATGTAGAATAAATAAGTATTTATTTATAAATAAATTAAAGAAATTTAATTTATTATATAAATAATATTAAAATTGTTCTAATTTATTTATTCTACTACCAGTTTAATATTGAACCTAAAGGGTCACACATCAAAAGAGAAGTATTTATTTTAGAAGTAGATGACATAATGGTAAAAATAAATTAAGTGTATTTAATTTATAATATGGTGATAGAATAAATTAAATAGTTTAATATTTATAATCAAGTATTTTGAAAATACTAATTATAAATTATTGAGATTATTATTATTATTATTATTATTATTATTATTACTACTACTACTACTACTACTGCTACTACTATTTAGTTCCTAAATGATTTAGGAATTAATTAATAAATAGTATTCTTATAATAATTAATGTAGTTCCTAATTAAATTAGGAGATAAATTAAAACATTACTCCTAAAGAGTTTAGAAGGGTTGAGGAAGTTTATAAATAAAAATGGTCTTATTATAGATGGGGTTAATGCACAATTCACAAGTATCCTAGAATACTTCATAATTATCTACATCTAAAGAGTTAGAGAGAGAGAAAATTAAGGTTAGCCACTCAGGGTTTGGAGAAACCTAAATCGACTTATTCAATCTATATTACCTCTTGGTGGATCACCTTTAGAGGCTGTACGCTTGGGTAGCTAACATTGATTCGTAGATTCTTGAAAAAAACGTTAAGAATTAAAGGGAGGTGAAGTCGTAGTTGATTAAAGGTTAATTGTCTACAAATGTATAATATTTTATTCTTCAAAAAATTTAAATATGATTTATGTTTGCTTTCGCTGTTCTATTACAATTTAATTGTATGTATGTATAGTTTTTTTAAACCAACACATATTATAGAGTGCAAACTAGGAAGTTACCGTTGGACATAAAGCTTTCTCAACACACAACTACTGAAAATCCTGAGAGTGTGTTAACATAAATAAAAAGGTCTAATCAAGTCACAACTATATTTGGTGCAAACAATCTGCCACAGAAGCTTGACACAATTGACAAACAGAACGGCTATAGCAGACTAACACTTGACTTTTAGGGATTAGATATAAGACTTGCTAACGAGCAGATTTTCAAATAAAAGTCTATACAATAGAGTTCTATTTTAAGACATAAGTGAATTCGTTGAATTGCTAAATAAGTTTATTGAATAGATTAACAGAACAATCATACAGAAAATATCAGACAACGAGAAAATAGATAAAAGTTTTGCAAGAGTTTGAAACACAACACACTCTACGATCCGATCCTGATCCTGAAGTTACACTACGATCCAGAAATCACTCTACGATTTTTGAGACTACAATCAGCTGCTAAGCCATTTGAAGAAGAGCTTAAAGATTCTTAGTAGAACCTCAAACATACACAACAAAGTCGAGTTTTGGCATCTCGCTTGAATCAGAGGAATCAATTCTTTTAGTGAGATTAAGTCTAAATGACTTATTATAATTAGTTATTAGTGAACCTTGATCTTAATGACCTTTACCCTAGTGAATGATCCCTGCTCAGATTAGTGGAATAGAGGATTAAGAGTAGTTAGATTTCGAGTCTCTTAAAATCTTGTCTCACTTAACTACTTACCTTAAACTGTTATAACTACAATATATTAAATACAACTTAAGGGTCTTTTCCACATTTATCACTAAATTTAGAACTGAAGATTTCAATATTTTTTGAAGGGGTTTTATAAATAAACTATTATTCCACTACGTATAACTAAATAAGTTATCTGCTAAAATTATCTGATAAATAATTTTAAAAGTAAAGTTTATAAAATAATTTATTCAACCCCCCTCTCAATTCTAGAACTCTTTGTGCCCTCTAGGAGTAACACTTTGTTTTCTCCTCTTCACATCTAAGTAATTTTTATCATTTTTACAATCAAAATTGGAGAGTATGCGTGTATGTATATATTAATATACAGATTGATTGAGAAAAAGAATTTTGTTTTTTAAAAAAAGAAGAGTTTTGGGAAAGAGAAACTCTTCAATTTTAGGATGGAGCAACTTTTCAATTCTTCAATTTTACAATCCAAATTGGAGAGTAACTCGTACAAATGAAATTAACCCAAGTTTTATTTTTACGTGTGAACTTAGACCAAAGTTAATTTAGTTTATTTATATCGATAACTTGACATCAACTCAGTAAAACTCAGCCAAATTTTTTAAAAAAATTATCAATTCAAATTATTAGCGAATCGCCTTTGCGCTTATTATAGATAAATATAAATAATTAATTATAAACTAAAGTACAATTTGCACCCCAAAATTTATATGTCAGACATATGATGCATCTCAAACTTTAAAAGGCATCTCCTTGCACCCCAACGTTTCTGTTGACGTTTTAAAATACACCATTCGAATATTTTACTGGTCAAAAGTGACTGAAAATCCCACACGTGTGACTTTTTTTTAAGGGCAATTGGGTCAAAAAAATATAAACATCTCAAAATCATCAAAAGCTCTAGAGCCAACATTCAAGAGTAGTCAAATTCATCCAATTTCTTTCTCATTTCTTCTTATAATTTCTTAATCAAATCATCTAGCTTTAAAACCTTCTCTGATACGTTGCGGATCGTGGTCACTTTCCCCAGAAATTCATTGATCATTTTTGGGAACATTAGTTGGTTTAATATATAAGCTCAGTTCGTGAGGATTTAAAATCATTTTTTCGATCGTTCACATTCAATTCAAATCCCTCTCAATTCAGATCTTGGGTCGATTATAATCAGAGCTTAGAACCATATAAAGCACAAATAGTGAAGATCTATGGACGTGTATATGCATATAAATAGGGGGAGAGAGAAAGAGTGAAGAAAGGTGAGGAAAGAAAAAAAATCATCTTTCCACTCTCGTAATCACCATACCTTTCAATTTAGACATATAAGATATGCATAAATTACATACACACCCATAAACATTAGATCAACGTCTTCCCCTGTTATCAATCAAAATCCAATTTTCAAATGGTGGTGAAATTGGATAGGGTTTAGCATGGAATGTGAAGGAGAAGGAGTGTCAATTCGGAACGGAAGGTGAAGAAAGATGAAGAGTTCAATTTATATCTTTATGTATATAGATCTATACCCATCTTCTCTCTTCTTTCAGCCATAATTTTGCAGTCACCAATTGTTTTTATCTTCTTTCTCTCTCCATAATCTCTCTTTATTGCAAAACAAAACTCCAAATTCATCATATTTATCTGACTGTGCTTCGTGCTTAGACTTGTTAATAGAGTTAAGTAGGTTTATTTAATTATTGATTTTATTTAAAGTGTTTAAATAATTTTTTCATTAATAAAAGTGAATATCGAGATTTCTGATCATTTTCTCAGATAAAATATTCGGAGAATGAATGTACGTTGTAATATGGAGGTCAGGAGGTCCATGTGTGGACGGTGGATGACTGTAGTAAACGTGAAGGAATTAAAGACAATTCGTCGTATGGTAGGGCCCAAGTCACCTCTCGTAAGTCGTAATGATATGCGATCTTATGATAATGTTAGAATTATAATTATATTATTAAAATAAATATTAATTTAATAATTTTTTAATATTTATTTTAATAATATTTAAAAATTTTAATAATATTTATTATTCTCACAATATAATTATTATTTGATATTTTCAATAACCTTTTATTTGGAGGTGAGGAGATTACTTGGAAATTGAGCCCTCTGTAAATTAAGGTTTGGTAGATTTCTGGCACATTGGTTAAGAAAGGTTGGCCTAGAAAATGACTACTTTAATTCAATAATAGTTGCCTAGGAAAGAAAATGTACGAGCAACTTAGAGAAAAAAAATAAATTTGGCGTCAAGAAAATGTAAGTAGGTGACAATGACAGAGGCTTGAGAAAAGTATAAAACCTCCTACTCCCACACAATTCTTCAAATTTGTGGAAATCTTGTTCTTGTAGACAGTCAAAAATTATAAAATTAATAGCGGTAAACTTTTTATTTTTAATTAATTTAAGGCATAATTTAAATTCACACGCATATTATTTTATTATTGTAAAGTCAAAATTGGTAAAATTATCAGTAAACGCTTTTTGTTTTTTATTAATTTAAGACAGAATTTAAACTCACACGCATATTATTTTAGGAAACTGATATTTTTATGACAATTTTTGATATTTTTACACGTAGAATCCATATATTTAACTATTGTAAAGAAACATGATTGATTTTTATATAAATTTTACGTATAAAAATATTAGAAATTATTATAAAAATATTAATTTATTTATTTTATCAATATAAAAATTTTAATACAGAAATACTGAAAATAACCATTCGTCTAAAATCCTTTGGTTGTAGTAAACTTTCCCATCAGGCTGCTGACCTTTTCAAGTAGAATATAGCCATTAAATTCTTCACATATTTCCACATGCCTTCAACTACAAAAATCAATATCTGTGGGCCAATATTTTTAGAATAGGTGGGATATAATGAAGTAATCACAAAGCTATTTGTACCGTATAATTTATTGCATTCATTCATTTTCAGTGACATCATAATAAAGGAAACCATACCTACGACTCACCAACACTTTAAAGTAAAGTCTTTCTTTGCAGCTATTTTTAAAAAAAATAAATACATTAAATTATAATATATATTACGTAAAAATTAATTAATTAAATGCTTCTAGATAAACATTACTTCTCTCATGTTTAAACATTATTATATTTATTTATTTTATTATTACTAATCTTTTCTAAGTACAATTCAATCCTTAAGCTAATGAATAAAACGTCTTAATTTTACACAGCCTTTCTATTGTTTCAAAATCTTTGACTATTTAGTACTCCTTCGTTTTAATTTATAAAATTATTAATATTTTTTTTAAAATTAAATTAAGATATTTTTAAATTTAAATTTAATATAAATTTATTTAGATTTAATCAATGCGATAAACAATATTTTAAACTATTTAAAAATATTATTAATTAGAAAATTTATAATTCTAAATGAATCTCTATCAATTTTGTATTTAAAATTAATTTTTTAAAAATTAATAATAATTTTATAAATAGATTGAAACGGATGAGTATAAAATATTGGGATTAGTAAACATATTAACTTGTACAAACTACCAAACAGATTACGACCGAATTTTCAAAGTTAGATTATATGAAACCTACTTCTTCATATTTTATCTATTCTCTTTGGACTATAGTCATTAGAAGGGATTGTTATTTTTAAAAAACTCTCTGTCACAAATATTAATTATAATTTTTTAAAATTGATTTTAATATTTAATTAATTCTCGAATGTTTGAGTATCAAAATTTATATATCCACGTCGGTATTTTCCTTTCACTTCTATAAATATTAAAAATTGCTTAAAATGCATTGAAATATATATATATATATATATATATATATTTCTAATAACATAGTATTTAATAATTTTCTAAGACAGAAAAGATATAAATAAATAAATAAATCCTTAATACTCCACTAAAAATGAGAAAGAAGAAAAAAAGGGACTTCCTTTTCGAACAAAGGGACAGGTAGGGGAGCATGATATGGTGTGTCTTATAAGTACACAAGCAATTATTCGTAATGTGGGGATCATCTTTTAAATGGCTGTATGTACATTTATTGCCGCGTAGGAGATGAGAAACTGTGATTTAAAAAAAGTTTAATAAGTAGAAATATTCTAATTCAATTTTTAAAATTATTTTTGTTATTTTGGGGACAAATTGGGAAGCATATGGGTGTAAAGTACTAAGAATATGTTTATTTGAAAAAAATATATTTAGAATTTAATTATTTGTATTAATTTAACACTATTTTAGACTATTTTATCCCATGATAAAATATTAATAGTCTTTTAAATAGTCCTATACTCTATTTTTTATTATTCCAAAAGTAATTTATGAGAAATTATATAATCACATGAAAAATGTGAAATTAATATTCCATTCATTTTAAGTTATTAAATGAATTTATGAGGATTAATAGTTTAACATTAAAGGACTAATAATCTCTCGTTGAAAAATTAAATAATATAAATTAATATTAAATTAAGATAAATAATTTAATTTTAAATATAATTTTTATAAATATACGTAGCATTAAAGTTATAATTTAAGCTATTGACTAACACACCTGATAATCAAAATATATTTGAAATATTAGGCTCCCTGATGTTGAAGGCTTCTTGTTTGACTCACTATATTCACAATTAATCAACATTTCATTATCCTCTATTAAATTACATAATCCTAATGTGAACGTTGATTTAGTTCACTCCATCTGTCTAAAGGTATGTCATTAGTTTATACTATTTTCAAATTCAAGATATGAATCCATTTATATTTAATCAATACAACTATGAAATCTTTCTGGATTTTGCATTAAACGTATGGCGTATCTAGGACAGATACTACGACATATATAAAATTAAATATTATATTTATTTTAATTATTAAAAAATAAAATCTAACATAAATTTTTATAACATACTTTTTTTTTAATGGTTAAAATGCATTATGTTCAATACAATTATGAAACCATAAATTATGTAAAATACTGTTCACTGCAAAAGATTTATTAGTTTTAAATTTTAAATGAATAACATTAATTTTGTATTTGAAAACGTCTTAAATTGATTTAAAAAGTTAAAATTTCTCTTATATTTTCCAAGGAAAGGAGTATGAAACAACTATAAACAGATTATTATAAATAAACCTCACTGAACTTGCTGTAGCATATTGTAAAGTATTAGTAATATATTTTCTTGTTTGAGCGTAAATAGGTATTATCATAAAACCATGAGTAGAGGATGATACAATTAACAAACAAAAATGGAGTCATTGTTTATAATGAGTATTTATCATCTGGACGCCAAAAACCTTTAGTACCAACAAGGAACTGCTCCTGATGCAAGGTTATTGACCAGTGAAGTGAGCGCAAAATTGGACTAAGCTTGTTAGTCATTTCCATTGTGTCTTGAACTAAGATAAACCCACCTGGTCTCAGTATGCGATCCATCTCAACTGCTACATCTATTATGTCGCATCTGAAAATTTTGAAATGAATGGATTAAAATTAGAGCAAACACAAAGAAATCAAAAGGTTTATGCTGCAATTACAACAATATAAATAATAAATTCCGCTTAAATAACTGAAATGCAAGGTTCGGCTTATGGCAGAACAGCTATGGGGCAGTTGTTTTGATACCTTTGAGTTAGGTTTCCAAAGAGGAAACTGGCATGCAACATATCGTAACTGCGAGGGTAGGTATTAAGTGACTCACACCAGTCATGATAAATTCCTATCAGTCCTCTATCGAAGATAACAGATAAAGTGTCTGGTCCATGAACTGGGATCACATTCATTACCCATAGAGGTAGATCAATGAGTGCTGCAGCAAATCTGTGACCAGCATAGAAAATATCTAAGACAATTTTTTATTGTAGTAAATATATATTAGACTAAACGAGAATATAACAGTTCTAAGTAACTGATATCAAGAAGTGATATATATTTTACCCTCCATAACCAGCATTCATATCCATTACATTCCTCACGCTTGACCAGGTAATAGCAAGGCCTTCCAGATAAACATCTGAGACTAGTGCAGACCAGTGTTTGGTATCCTCATAAAACAATTCTTCAGCATCTGGTTCAGTTGATAGGCTTACCGGTTTACCAGTGAGTCTTTTAGGCCATGTCATGGGCCATTTGTATGAGCTACCCTCGCTTGGCACTGGAAGCGGCAGAAGACAAGTATCTAAAGGTGCATACCTATATATGAAAGTAGGTAATGGTGATTATGATGGAAAATAATGTTTAAACATTAAAGCCATATATGTTGGAAAACTTCTAATTATATACCATGACATATTCTTCCACCTATTATGATCGCACATAGGGGGTTTATTTTCTTTGCGTTTTTCATAGCATGAAGATGAAATGGGCTTCTGATATATAACAACACCAACTCCAGTGGCATAAAATGATTTAGCCACTACTTTCCAGCAAATTGATTCTGTCAGAGCTACCATAACTGCAATAACCATGGAACATGACCATTTATTTATATACATTACAGGAGATTGAACATACAATTTCAATGGCGGAAGATAAAAATTCAGAGAAGAAACAGAACCACAAGTGGATGTGATTTGACTTAAAAACTTTCAAATTTTATAAAGCATAATAATGAAAAAAACTTTTAAACAAACCAAGGAAAAGAATACAAACTGTTCCAGACATTCTGATGTTTTTCGTCTTTACGATAGACTGGTGTAGCAGACCATATAAAAAACCCTCCAGGTCTAAGAATCCTGTTGAGCTCCATTAATGGTTTTCCACCTGCAGTAGTAAATCAATGCCATCAGAAATAGACTCAAACTAGATAATGGAGAATGAAAATAATCTTTTATTGTACCATCGCCATGCCAGTGAACTCTGCATCGTGCACAGTGAATCAAATCATAAACATTATTTGGAAATGTAAGCCGCTGTGTTCCAATGACGGAGAGAGTAGCAGGAATACCCCGCTCAAGAGCAAACTGTATCTGAGCTTCATGTTCATCCTTTGGGGCAAATGACACTGTAATGACACCTTTGTCCAGTAAATAGCCACCAAAGCTAGCAACACCACAACCGACATCTAAAATAACCCTCGTCTGTTTTCCCCATTCAATCATTGGTAAGGTCTAGAGAAAGCAAGGAAAGTAAAGTCAGTGCAAGTGATGTACAACAAAATATGAAAGTCAAACCCCAGATCCACAATAGAAGAATACAGAGCTTACTATTCAGCCAGTGGCAAACTAAATCGGATGTCAAGATTATAAAAGTTTAGGTATGCAAGCATTTTACGTGAATCAGCTTTCAATAAAAGGCTTGCCATTGGCTGAATCAGCTAGTAGTGTACATTTTAGGGTCCTCTTAACATGTGCCCTAAGGGCACATGCTAAGCACGGAAAACAAGAGATGGGACCCACTAAATATTATTTGTTTATATGTTTGCACTGAATTCAATACATGGGGTCTACTAGTATATTATTTTTTTATATATTAAATTCAGTGTAAATGCATAAACAAATAATATTTAATGGGTCTCATTTCTTGTTTTCCGTGCTTAGTATGTACCCTTAGGGCACATATTAAGAAAACCCTTATTTTAAAGGAAGTATTAAGCAGCTCATTTATGATGGATCCAAAGTAACTGACGCCTAATATCTTAGACTCTGATACATAGCTATCCTTCTGCCGTGCCCAGGTTCAAAGAATATGTTTTACAGGTTTAATTTTCAGAAAAAGCCACGCATAGAACAATAATTGCATGTGTAACCTAAAACTGTTCATTTCCTCTGAATAAACTTCAACCCACTTTACATACAAAAAAGAACACATATTCCAGGTTTTTTCACTAGAGTGGAGTGTTGTATATATGTGTGTATATATATATATATAGATAGATAGATAGATAAATAGATAGATAGATAAGAGAGAGAGAGAGAGAGAGAGAGAGAGAGAGAGAGTTATATGAGACAACTATGCACATAAAGAAGTTCTAGGCATATGATGCCTTTGAAAGACAATAGTAGACAGAGAACAGACTAGGACAAACTCTACCTTTTCTATATAGTCAACGTAGTGCATAACTCCATCCTTAAACTGAGTACCACCTCCAGGAAAAACAAGATAATCACCAGATTGTTGCACCCAATTTTGGTCCTTCTTGTATTCAACAAGCTTAGGGTGAGGGACATTATCAAACCATACCTGCGAATAAGGTAATTGAATTATTATTTTGATGACAGAAGTAGTAAAGCAATAAGGAAAAACAATAGACTTTCTAAAGATAATTAAAACACTGGGTTCTCATATGAAAAGAAAATTTAACACGATTATTTTTACATCAAGCATCAAACTGAAACAGAGTCCGAAACAGACATCAAACAACACCTAAGATTTAAATAATAGGCTATATATGCCAATTAGTAATATTGGCTTTTGTGAATTCAAGTCAATGTAAGATGTAAAAAGTGGATTAAGAAATGCACACTGCACCCCTCTTATACCCATCTTACTTCTCGCTTGATACTAGTATTTCGGTACAAATCAATGTCATAAAATTAACTACACTATCAATCTCATTCGGATTAAGACATTAAGCACAATTTATTGCCAACCAATTAAATCTCTTAATCATTCCAAAAATAACAAACTGAATTCCAGAATTCATGCATAAATAAGCTAATACACAATTCAGATAAAGCTATCAAAATAGTATTCTATCAGCAAAATCAGGAAAAACTAATCAGGGTGTGACAGTCATAGTCATATCAAATTTTTGTTTTTCAGAATCCATAATAATAAGACACAAGTCTTACCAAACTATCAATCTTATCTCAATTCTCACCATGTCCCTGCTCTTGGGCCACGGCACCCGAACTTTATACCCTAGAGGAAGAGGAATCAAACACCGAGGACTGGGCTGAGGGCAATGCCGCTCCCTATGCTCCATGCGCCGCCTCGATTTCAGTGCCTTAATAGCCTTGAGATTATCAAGACATGGTATGTAATCAACCGCCACAACACCGGCGCATATCCGCCATTTCAGATCGGCCACTTCAGTAGTAGCATTAGGCGAAATGGCGTCCCCTGAATTCACTATGCTAGGTTTCCCGATCTTCGTCCTCGTCGCCGGAGATGGAGCTGATGATGAATCGGACTGCGGAGGTGGAGAAGTGGATGCGACGGATTTGATTAGTGGTTGTGTAGTGAGATCGGAGGTGAAATTAAGAGGGGACTGAGACTTGAACACGAAAAGAAAGGAGAAGATGAGTAAGATGAAGAGAGAGAAAATAAAGGGGTATTTTCTCTCCTTCAAGAGATTCTCCACTGAGATTGCCATTTTTGTTTCTTTCTCCAGTTTTCTAAAGAGAGAGAATCAGTATTATTAGTGTAGGTGATTATGTGGTGAAGAAGAGAGACGGGACTTGCGAGGGTTATTAGTGAGCTGATGGAAAAGTTCGAAATGTCGTTGATGGAGGAAACCCGTGTGGGTCCGTCCAGACTTCTGTTTGGCCTTTCCAGCATCAATTTTTGATATTGCGGTATTCTAGGAATAAGGCTACTCGGTTCAAGAGCACAACCCTACACAACTATGTTTAATAATCATTAATCAATAGAATAAAATTTAATATTTCACTCTTTTAACATGTCACAAGTTAATTATCAAAATTGTAATTCTTTATGTTTCACAAAAAAATTATTTTATTATAAAATTTGATGAAAATAAATATTTTTTTATTAAAAATAATTTAAAATAAAGCAATATCATCAAGCAATTATCATTAATTTTGCAATTTCATGGTTTGGTAAAATATTTAAATAACGATTTACAACTTAGATAAGAAAAAAAAAATTCTATCGAAATGCTTTAAATGTATATTATATAGCTAAAAAATTAGTGTGTATGCATTTTAATACCTGTATGTACACCTTGAAACAATATAACAAATGATACGAAAAGTTTTATATAATTATAAATATGGCATACATTGTATTAATAGAGGTGATGAACTTGAGACTAATTTAGTATTAACTGAATAATGAATTAAATTGACTCAGTTAATTTGAATAACATCTTTATTTGCTTTATTATATATAGTTATAGATACCTAATATTAATATATATATTCTCATTTTATGATTATTAGTATATGTATTATTATATAATAATCTCTTCGTTCTAAATTATAAGATCACTATTGATTTTTAAAAAGTCAATTTTAAATATTTTTAAATTTAAAATTGAGATAAATTCATTTAATTTATCTTAATACAGTTATAAATATCATAAACTATTGAAAAGGTACTACTAGTTATAAAATTTATTATTTTAAAATTTTAAATCAATCATGTCAATTTTAAATTTAAAAATATATCAAATTATCTTTTAAAGAGTTAATAATAATCTTATAATTCGAAACGAAAGAAATATACGATATATATATATATATATATATATATATATATATATATATATATATATATATATATACACACACGAACCCCTTACATAGTGATAGAGTTGATATTTATCAGACAAGCTGTTTGTGGTGTAATTATAAAATAAATTAAAGATAAAAAAACTCAATTAAATATAATAATAAAAAATTAAATCACAAGGTTAAGAGCCAAATTGAGCGCTTCTTGACTTTCAAGTTGGATTTATTAAGAAATTTTATTCTTTTTGAGCATGACCTTATTTAGAGCATTTGGCACATAAGTAGAGACATGATAAGCTCATCATTATATTGACAAGCTCATATTTTTGTTGTAATCATTCTTTGGGTTGAAAAATAAGGGGCGGGTATACCCGATAATTTTTTAAATGGATGGAGAATATCATCAATTCTTATTTCAGTCGGTCAAAATGTTATAAATTCATTTTGCCAATGTTTTTTTTTTTAATATGTGTTTTCTAATTAGGCAAGATGACAAGTTTAACTAATTTTTAGGAAGAAAATTGGAGTTTAACCCCGCTAATTGGGCCATAGCACATTTATCATAATTGAACCGAATTAGCCGGTTCAATTGGGAATCGGAGCCTAATTCGGTCTGATTTGCTCATAATATATCTATCCCAAACTTGGTAACTGTAAGGAGGAAGATGAAAATTAGCATCCCTTCTTTCATTTTTCATGTTTTGCTTTTTCAGTTTATTACCCTTGATCCGGAAATATATATAATTGTCACTATAAATAAGAATTATAATTCTAATAGTAGTAATTAATATTGACATAATAAAAGTAAATGGGTCATTCAAGTAGCCGAATTCTAAAGAAAAATCATTATGGATGATCCAAATCTACACATATTGATAGATAGAATTGCTATGTATTTGTTGTAAAAATAATTTTTAACTGTTATATTTCGGATTTTATTAGCACTACCCAAATTATACGATGGCGTACGATTAACGAGAAAGAAAAAGAAGATGGAAAAAAATTAAGATAGATATTTGATGTGTTTCTAAGTTTTGTTGGTTATTTGAATAGAATGGGAATCACGATCCTGATTAGAAAGAAAAATATGGAGTAATATTAGGAGTTTTGTTTTATGATTGGTAACTGATGGGTCTTTTATATTTATTAATGTTATAACACGAATTTTAATATTATACCTCACTTTTTAATAATATAAAATTTAATTATTATGTGTTTATATTCCTTCTTTATCAACTCTTTTATTTTTTTTCTTAAAGCTTTCTAAACTTAATGTCAACCCATTAAAGCGTTGATTAGGTTGCTTGAGCATTAATGCATTAAACATACAGTTAGAAGCATAAATATTAGACATGGAAATTTTGGCTCCGCCCGGCCGTAAAAAAGGGGCTTTGGCCCTTCAAAATATAACCCAAGAAAGTCTGAGCCGTTTTTGACTCGGTCCGGCCCACAAGTTAATATTTTTGTTTATTTTTTTGTTTTTATTATTGCTTGACATTATTGACAAAAAAAATATATTAACTTTGAAAAAATAGAAAATTATGAAGAATATAAAAATAAATTTTAACATGTGATCTTAAATAATAATACAAAAAAGTATTATGAATAAGATATATATCATCTTTAATCTTCTTTCTTTTATTATTTTACTTTCTTATCTTTAATAATTAATATTATATACATTTATTAATTAATTAATCACAATTCATAAGATTAGTTACATTTTAATATATAAGAGTACAAAATATCTATAAAATTATTGATTATTTTATTTCATTTACTAATAATATTAAATGATTATGTAGAAATTATGTGTCATAATTGTAAATAATTAGTGTTAGTATTCAAATTATAAGTCATAATAAAAATAATAATAATAATAAATAAAATTACTCAAATGGCCCGCGGCGTGGTCCAGCCAGGGCAGGCCACGGACTTAACATTTCCAGCGAGCAAAAAGTTGAGCCGTTTTTGGTTCTGCTTGACCCGTTTCCCGAGTCTAATAAATATAGTAGTCTTTTAATAATAATAATAATAATATAACAATTTTTTTCACTAGTCATCTTGTGACGCCCCCAAATCTGGGCCCACACAGCCCAAACTTGAGTCGTCAAAATACTACAACAAAATTATTACAACAAAGCACAACGTACAACAATACAGTGTATAATAATACACAACTAAGTCTTCACTATTATTGCCACACTATTTTACAAAACGTGAAGACTATGATAACTATTCCTCGGACCCTCACTCCATTCCCCGGCTAGACCCTGTTATGTTTTCATCTCCTGTTGAAAAACAATGGAACAAAAGAAAGGGTGAGCTCAAATAGCCCAGTAAAGAATATCATGACTAAGATAATGATGAATAAATTATCATTAGTCTTCAACAGTTGAGTTCTTGATAGAATACAATAGACTACAAGGTTTATATCAAAAACTGCAGTTAAATTCTTAAACAACGTTCAGATCAATAATAGCAGCGGAATGAGTAATCTATTAGAAGAATAATGCAGACTATAATGTCCACTCGGTTCTCTTTTTAGGAAAAACATCATCAACTTTTATCATCTGAAATATCATTAGTCAAGATAATACAAATTCACAGTTCCTGATCATAATCATGCACATCAACAGTTCATCTTTGTACTACGGGCCAAAGATATTCAATATAGCACCAACGGTCATGATTATACCAGATTCAGCCTTTGGTCATAATCATACCAAACAACAGTTCATCTTTGCACTACGGGCCAAAGAGAACATTCACCACGTGCCATAAAAGACACCGAACAGATGTATCGCCTTTAACCTATTATATCGCCTTTAACCTATCATCTGTTCAACAAATATATCACATCTGTGCCCCCGGCCACAGATATTCACAACAGCTTGATTTTTGGATGATTAGAATGATATAAATGATGAACAGAAGAAATAGGATAACAATAAGTATCGGAAGTTTACTTTGTACAGATTCAAATAATGTCCAAATTGTCAACATGATGTGGAGTGAAATTTAAAAATGATATTCAAGATCCACAGTTCAGAATAACGGTTACAATTCAATAGAAAGGTTCACGTAAATAGGAAGGTTCAGTTGAAATAATGAAGTTCAACTATTATGGAACATATAATATTTTCAGGAATTATAGAAGCAATAGTTCCATAATAAATTTCGATTTAGGAGTATGAAAGAAAATAATATCCCTTACCGTAGCAGGTTTGATTAACAAAAGGTGAAGGAAATTAATACAAAGGGTTATTCACCAACAGGCGGCAATCCGCTCCGTAAGGTTATTCCCACAATTTAATAGAATTTGAGTACAAAGAGTTATTCACCAAACAGGCGGCAATCCGCTCCGTAAGGTTATTCTCAGAGATTAATAATGAATGAATACGAAAGGTTATTCACCAACAGGCGGCAATCCGCTCCGTAAGGTTATTCCCACAATTTAATAGAATTTGAGTACAAAGAGTTATTCACCAAACAGGCGGCAATCCGCTCCGTAAGGTTATTCTCAGAGATTAATAATGAATGAATACTAAAGGTTATTCACCAACAGGCGGCAATCCGCTCCGTAAGGTTATTCCCACAATTTAATAGAATTTGAGTACAAAGAGTTATTCACCAAACAGGCGGCAATCCGCTCCGTAAGGTTATTCTCAGAGATTAATAATGAATGAATACGAAAGGTTATTCACCAACAGGCGGCAATCCGCTCCGTAAGGTTATTCCCACAATTTAATACATGGAAATAAAATGCACGTCTTATGAGTAAGGAAGAAACAATATTATTATCGAGAATCAAATAATGATAATCCCTTACCATAGTACGTTTGAATAATGGAAGATGAAAAAGATGGTATCCCTTACCGTAACACGTGACTGGATATTGATTTAAATGAGGTTGATTAACTTGAACAGTACACGTATACTTATAGATCTTCACAAATACTCAAGATGACTTAAGCACACTTAGAGAGAACTTTCACAAGAAGTATTTAGAGAGAGAAAGAAAGAACAAGTAAGGAAGTTTATGAAAAATCCTTAAGTTAAGGCTTCTATTTATAGCCAAAAATCTCATCATTCATTTAATCTAAACCATTCATTTAAAGATCATCTTTTAATCTACACCATCCATTTCAAATATTATATTATCTTTAATCTACACCATTCATTTCATATCACCTAATAATCACCTAACTTTATATTATAAATAAATCAATTTAATTATTCAACAATAATTCACACTTTAATCTACACCATTCATTTCATATTACCTAATAATCACCTAACTTTATATTATAAACAAATCAATTCAATTATTCAACTTTAATCTACACCATTCATTTCATATCACCTAATAATCACCTAACTTTATATTATAAACAAATAACTTTATCAATTCAATTATTATGACTAATTGTTATAAATACAGTATAGTTAGCTCTTAGATATCAAGTCAATAAATTAATGAAATACAACTGTTTAAATAACATCATAATAGAGATAACAATAATGTAAAATAAAGCATACGTTACTGTGTAATGACAATTATTGATTCAATAATGTGAATTACTGTGCATATGTTACTGTGACAATTATTAGGTTCAATAATTTTAAAAACAGTGCAACAACAATTATTGACTCAATGATATAAAATACAGTGTAATGACAATTATTAAATCAATAATGCAAAATACTGTGTAACAACAATTATTGAATTGATAATATAAAATATTATGCAGTGACAATTATCGATGAAATGATGCGTAACAGTTACGGTGTCAATTATCAGACCAATAATATGAGACACTATGCAATACCGTGTGTTACTGTAGAGTACCGTGTGCTACAGAAAATACCATAAACTACCGTATGCTACTATTCTTTTATCACCGGTATTTTAACAGTTCCGTTGACTATTTTTATTTAAAAAGGTTACTTCTGTCGTTTTCTATATCCGACAAATATTCCGTTGTGGGGTCCACCAATAATTTATTATTTCGGCGCCGTCGTACGGCACGAATATTCCCCGACCAAACGAATATTCCTCGACAAAGCAAATATTGTCCGACAAAATAAAATTTGCACATAACATCCTTAACTTTCAATTTTGTTAATTTAACCACTTACTGTTTCAAAAAAAAAATATATGAAGAAAAATTAAATTTTGTATTTCATAAAATTCGGGGTCTTACAACCTCCCCTCCTTATGAAATTTCGTCCCCGAAATTGACGTACCTGACATATCGAAAAGGTAAGGATACTTAGATTTCATCTCAGATTCTAGCTCCCAGGTCATTTCCTCAGTATCTTGGTTCCTCCATAAAACCTTAACTTGAGGTATAACCTTTGAGCGTAGGATCTGCTCCTTCTTATCCAGGATCTTAACAGGTACCTCCTCGTATGTTAAATCCTCTGCTATAACGTCTGGTTCTAACTCAATGACGTGGTTTGGGTCCTTCACATATTTACGTAACATAGATATATGAAAAACGTTATGGATGCGAGACATACTTGGTGGTAGGGCTAGTCTGTAGGCTACGGTTCCTATTCGATCGAGGATTTCAAATGGGCCAATAAATCGAGGGTTGAGCTTTCCTCTCTTTCCGAATCTCGTAACCCCTTTCCATGGAGAAACACGTAAGAATACATGATCTCCGACGTTGAAACTTTCGTCTCTCCGATGAAGATCAGCATAACTCTTTTGTCGTTCTTGTGCGGTCTGTATTCGTTGTCGGATCATTTGGATCTTTTCGGTCGTCAAGCGTACCAACTCGGGTCCCAACAATTTTGCTTCTCCTACCTCATTCCAACATATTGGAGAGCGACACTTCCTTCCATACAATGCCTCGAATGGAGCCATGCCTATGCTTGCTTGGTAACTGTTGTTGTAAGAAAATTCCACCAACGGCAAGTACTTATCCCAACTTCCTTTGAAGTCTAATACACAAAGTCTCAAAAGATCTTCGAGGGTCTGGATCGTCCTTTCCGATTGTCCGTCCGTTTGAGGATGGTATGCAGAACTAAAACGTAGTTCAGTGCCCATAGCTTTTTGTAGACTGATCCAAAAGCGTGAAGTGAATCTAGGATCTCGATCAGAAACTATGGAAACTGGCATGCCATGCAATCTCACGATCTCATTTATGTACATACCGGCAAGACGTTCAAGTGAAAAGTTTTCTCGTATAGGCAAGAAATGAGCAGATTTGGTCAATCTATCTACGATCACCCAAATTGCATCTAAGCCTTGAGAAACTTTTGGAAGACCCGTCACGAAGTCCATATTGATGTGTTCCCACTTCCATTCGGGAACTTCAAGTGATTGTAATGGACCTTTAGGAACTTGATGCTCTGCCTTGACACGTTGACAAGTTAGGCACCTTGAGATAAACTCCGCAATCTCTCTTTTCATATTGTTCCACCAAAATGTATGTCGAAGATCTCGATACATCTTGGTACCTCCTGGGTGGATTGCAAACGGCGTGTTGTGTGCCTCCATCATGATTTTATGCTTTAATTCAGGATCGTTAGGAACACAGAGTCGAGAGTTGACTCGAAGTATTCCTTTCTCGTCGATTCTTGCTTCGGAAATGGCACCTTCTTGTACTTTCTTTATCATGTTTATCAGTTCCGGATCGGTAGCTTGAGCAGCTTTAATTTTATCGATTAAAGCTGGTTCTACTCGCACGTGAGCAATCTTCGAGTGGGTCCCTAGTGTCTTTAGCTCTATCTCCATCTTTTGCAAGTCGTACAAAATACACTTTTGTGTTGTCAGCAGTGCACTTGTACTTGCATAAGATTTTCTGCTCAAAGCGTCAGCTACAACGTTCGCCTTTCCCGGGTGATACTGGATTGTGTGGTCATAATCCTTTAACAGCTCAAGCCAACGTCGTTGTCGCATGTTGAGTTCCTTCTGGGTGAAGAAATACTTGAGACTTTTATGATCCGTATAGATATCCACTTTTTCTCCGTACAAGTAGTGTCTCCAGATCTTCAACGCGAAAACGACTGCTGCCAACTCTAGATCATGAGTAGGATAATTTTTCTCATAATCTTTGAGTTGTCGAGAGGCGTAGGCTATAACCTTTCCATGTTGCATAAGGACACAGCCTAGACCTTTGCCAGAAGCATCGCTGTAGATAACAAATTCTCCTGATCCTGATGGTATGGTCAGAACAGGAGCTGAAACCAGTCTCTTCTTGAGTTCTTGGAAACTTTTCTCGCATTCCTCGCTCCATATGAATTTTGTGCTTTTACGAGTAAGCTGCGTTAATGGAGTGGCGATTCGAGAAAATCCTTCTACGAATCTCCGATAATAACCAGCTAGACCCAGAAAACTTCGGACTTCGGTTACTGTTTTGGGTTGTTCCCAATTTAGTACCGTTTCAATCTTCGCAGGATCGACTGATATTCCTTGACTAGAAATCACATGCCCAAGAAACGCGACCTCCTCAAGCCAGAACTCACATTTCTTCAACTTGGCATATAATTTGTTTTCACGGAGCTTTTGTAGTATCAATCTCAGGTGTTGTTCATGATCCTCGCGACTCTTGGAGTATATGAGGATGTCATCAATAAAGACAACCACAAAATGATCCAAATGTTCCTTGAATATCCGGTTCATCATGTCCATGAAAGCTGCAGGAGCATTAGTTAGTCCAAAAGGCATGACTAAGAACTCATAATGCCCATAACGAGTTCTGAAAGCAGTCTTTGGAATGTCCTCAGCTTTAACCTTTAACTGATGATATCCAGAACGGAGATCAATCTTTGAGAAATGTTGAGCGCCTTGCAATTGATCAAACATGTCATCAATCCGAGGTAACGGGTACCTGTTCTTGATGGTGACATGGTTCAATTCTCGGTAGTCAATGCACAATCTCATACTCCCGTCTTTCTTCTTCACGAATAGAACAGGAGCACCCCAAGGTGATGCACTCGGACGAATGAAACCGGTATCCAACAATTCCTGTAGTTGGACTTTTAACTCTTGAAGTTCAATGGGGGCCATTCGGTAGGGAGCTTTGGAAATGGGCTTGGTACCGGGTTCAAGATCAATATAAAAATCAATTTCACGGTTTGGGGGTAAGCCAGGAAGTTCTTCAGGAAAAACGTCAGGAAACTCATTAACAATGGGAATATCATTCAAGTTTGACGTATTTTTGTTCAAATCAGTGACATGAGCTAAAAAGGCTTGACATCCGTTTTTCAATAAACGAATGGCTTTATGGCTAGAAATAACAGTTATAGATTTCAATGGTTTAGTTGCTTGAATTTGCATGACAGGTTGATTAGGAATATGAAAACTAATAATCTTATGAAAACAATCAATTTTAGCATGATGGGTAGTCAACCAATCAATTCCTAAAATCACATCAAATTCACGCATCTCCAAAGAAATAAGGTCAACAGATAATGTGAGGTTGTTGATTTGAACTAGGCAAGATTTATAGACAGTAGATGTAATGGTCATTTCTCCTAATGGGGTTTCAACTGATAAGTCAAAGTCCAAGTTTTCAGGAGTTAAGTTTAAACGCTGAGCACATGCAGGTGAGATAAAAGAATGGGTAGAGCCAGTATCTAACAAAGCGTAGACTTCACGAGAATTTATGAATAGCTTACCGGTTATCACCTCGTTCGAGTTTCGTGCCATTTGGGATGTCACAACAAAAGCTCTCCCTTGAACTACAGATTTTCCTTTATCCGCGCTAGCTTTTGGTATCATCATTGCAGCTGGACTTGATTTTGTGGCAGGACAAAACCGCGCAAGATGACCCTCTTTCCCACAACTGTAGCACTTTTTGGACTGCAGTGTACAGTTTGGGCTGATGTGACCTTCCTGACCACACCTATAGCATCTCACTGGTGGTCGATCTTCTCCCCTTGAAACTGGGGTCGGTGCTGGTGTTGGTACTGGTGCTGGTGCCCTTCCATAATTATTATGGAATCTCTTTCTTTTGAAATTGTTCCCACTAGATTCTCCTCTTCTGTTATTTGGTATGGAATTACCACCGAAGTGTTGGTTACCTCCTCGATGGTTCTCGTTCCTGTGGTTGTTGTCACTCCTTTCTCTATGCTGATCATTAACTCTTGGCTGCAATGTTTCATCTGTTTGCTCCACCCTTTGAGCCCTATCCACAACATCTGAATACAAACTAAATTTATGAGAGCTAAGTTGTTGACGAATTTTGAATCTCAAACCTCTTAGGAACATCCGACTCATTCGTGCTTCGTCATCCACAAGATGGGTGGCAAAGCGAGATAACTCGGCAAACTTAGCTTCATATTGGGAGACTGTCATGTTTCCCTGCTCCAGCTTAATGAATTCCACTTCCTTCATATGGCGGATGCTTTCTGGGAAGTACTTCTCGTTAAACAGTTCTTCGAATTCTGTCCAAGACATTTCGAGTGCTGAAGGTTGGATACGTTTTACCGCTTCCCACCAATGGTCTGCCTCACCTCGTAACATAAAAGTGGCAAATGGCACCTTCTGATCATCAGCGCATTGTAAGACATCAAGTATTTTTGTCGTCTGCTTCAGCCATGCCTCCGCTTTGAGTGGGTCAGGCTTCCCGTGGAATTCAGGTGGTCCTAATTCTTTAAATTGCTTAACAGTGACCATCCTCAAATTGCCAGCGTTTCTACCGTTATTATTGACTGGATTTCCTCTTCCTTGATTCTGTATGAACTGCATGAAATTCCTAAAGAATCCATCGTTCATCATGTTATCAGGAACATTATTTCCTGAGTTGGCAGGAGGATTGTTTGGGGCCTCTTGATTCTCGGCTACATTTGCTTCAGGCATTCCATAGTTAACCTCTTGATTTCCAGATGCCATACTAAACTGTGGTCACAAAATAAATGTTAGTTCAAATAAACTGACTCATCACTTCATGTTCCTACATTCAAATCGACTCATTAGATAATAAAATCTATTTTAGGTAGGACACACTAGTGACTGATTCTATTCGTCTCTCCCCTCCTAGTTCTACCCCAGATCTCCATTAAAGACCATATCCCTAAGCTCTGATGCCAACTGTGACGCCCCCAAATCTGGGCCCACACAGCCCAAACTTGAGTCGTCAAAATACTACAACAAAATTATTACAACAAAGCACAACGTACAACAATACAGTGTATAATAATACACAACTAAGTCTTCACTATTATTGCCACACTATTTTACAAAACGTGAAGACTATGATAACTATTCCTCGGACCCTCACTCCATTCCCCGGCTAGACCCTGTTATGTTTTCATCTCCTGTTGAAAAACAATGGAACAAAAGAAAGGGTGAGCTCAAATAGCCCAGTAAAGAATATCATGACTAAGATAATGATGAATAAATTATCATTAGTCTTCAACAGTTGAGTTCTTGATAGAATACAATAGACTACAAGGTTTATATCAAAAACTGCAGTTAAATTCTTAAACAACGTTCAGATCAATAATAGCAGCGGAATGAGTAATCTATTAGAAGAATAATGCAGACTATAATGTCCACTCGGTTCTCTTTTTAGGAAAAACATCATCAACTTTTATCATCTGAAATATCATTAGTCAAGATAATACAAATTCACAGTTCCTGATCATAATCATGCACATCAACAGTTCATCTTTGTACTACGGGCCAAAGATATTCAATATAGCACCAACGGTCATGATTATACCAGATTCAGCCTTTGGTCATAATCATACCAAACAACAGTTCATCTTTGCACTACGGGCCAAAGAGAACATTCACCACGTGCCATAAAAGACACCGAACAGATGTATCGCCTTTAACCTATTATATCGCCTTTAACCTATCATCTGTTCAACAAATATATCACATCTGTGCCCCCGGCCACAGATATTCACAACAGCTTGATTTTTGGATGATTAGAATGATATAAATGATGAACAGAAGAAATAGGATAACAATAAGTATCGGAAGTTTACTTTGTACAGATTCAAATAATGTCCAAATTGTCAACATGATGTGGAGTGAAATTTAAAAATGATATTCAAGATCCACAGTTCAGAATAACGGTTACAATTCAATAGAAAGGTTCACGTAAATAGGAAGGTTCAGTTGAAATAATGAAGTTCAACTATTATGGAACATATAATATTTTCAGGAATTATAGAAGCAATAGTTCCATAATAAATTTCGATTTAGGAGTATGAAAGAAAATAATATCCCTTACCGTAGCAGGTTTGATTAACAAAAGGTGAAGGAAATTAATACAAAGGGTTATTCACCAACAGGCGGCAATCCGCTCCGTAAGGTTATTCCCACAATTTAATAGAATTTGAGTACAAAGAGTTATTCACCAAACAGGCGGCAATCCGCTCCGTAAGGTTATTCTCAGAGATTAATAATGAATGAATACGAAAGGTTATTCACCAACAGGCGGCAATCCGCTCCGTAAGGTTATTCCCACAATTTAATAGAATTTGAGTACAAAGAGTTATTCACCAAACAGGCGGCAATCCGCTCCGTAAGGTTATTCTCAGAGATTAATAATGAATGAATACGAAAGGTTATTCACCAACAGGCGGCAATCCGCTCCGTAAGGTTATTCCCACAATTTAATAGAATTTGAGTACAAAGAGTTATTCACCAAACAGGCGGCAATCCGCTCCGTAAGGTTATTCTCAGAGATTAATAATGAATGAATACGAAAGGTTATTCACCAACAGGCGGCAATCCGCTCCGTAAGGTTATTCCCACAATTTAATACATGGAAATAAAATGCACGTCTTATGAGTAAGGAAGAAACAATATTATTATCGAGAATCAAATAATGATAATCCCTTACCATAGTACGTTTGAATAATGGAAGATGAAAAAGATGGTATCCCTTACCGTAACACGTGACTGGATATTGATTTAAATGAGGTTGATTAACTTGAACAGTACACGTATACTTATAGATCTTCACAAATACTCAAGATGACTTAAGCACACTTAGAGAGAACTTTCACAAGAAGTATTTAGAGAGAGAAAGAAAGAACAAGTAAGGAAGTTTATGAAAAATCCTTAAGTTAAGGCTTCTATTTATAGCCAAAAATCTCATCATTCATTTAATCTAAACCATTCATTTAAAGATCATCTTTTAATCTACACCATCCATTTCAAATATTATATTATCTTTAATCTACACCATTCATTTCATATCACCTAATAATCACCTAACTTTATATTATAAATAAATCAATTTAATTATTCAACAATAATTCACACTTTAATCTACACCATTCATTTCATATTACCTAATAATCACCTAACTTTATATTATAAACAAATCAATTCAATTATTCAACTTTAATCTACACCATTCATTTCATATCACCTAATAATCACCTAACTTTATATTATAAACAAATAACTTTATCAATTCAATTATTATGACTAATTGTTATAAATACAGTATAGTTAGCTCTTAGATATCAAGTCAATAAATTAATGAAATACAACTGTTTAAATAACATCATAATAGAGATAACAATAATGTAAAATAAAGCATACGTTACTGTGTAATGACAATTATTGATTCAATAATGTGAATTACTGTGCATATGTTACTGTGACAATTATTAGGTTCAATAATTTTAAAAACAGTGCAACAACAATTATTGACTCAATGATATAAAATACAGTGTAATGACAATTATTAAATCAATAATGCAAAATACTGTGTAACAACAATTATTGAATTGATAATATAAAATATTATGCAGTGACAATTATCGATGAAATGATGCGTAACAGTTACGGTGTCAATTATCAGACCAATAATATGAGACACTATGCAATACCGTGTGTTACTGTAGAGTACCGTGTGCTACAGAAAATACCATAAACTACCGTATGCTACTATTCTTTTATCACCGGTATTTTAACAGTTCCGTTGACTATTTTTATTTAAAAAGGTTACTTCTGTCGTTTTCTATATCCGACAAATATTCCGTTGTGGGGTCCACCAATAATTTATTATTTCGGCGCCGTCGTACGGCACGAATATTCCCCGACCAAACGAATATTCCTCGACAAAGCAAATATTGTCCGACAAAATAAAATTTGCACATAACATCCTTAACTTTCAATTTTGTTAATTTAACCACTTACTGTTTCAAAAAAAAAATATATGAAGAAAAATTAAATTTTGTATTTCATAAAATTCGGGGTCTTACACATCTAATCTATGGTACAATCGATTGGAAGAGAGAAATAAAAACCATTCTATTAGTTTCATTAATTTATTTATTTTCTTATCATTACTAAATTTAGTCTACCATAAAAAAAAAAAAATCTTTAGTTACTCGATAGTTTAATTAGTATAAAATTATGTGTTTTAATTTTTAAATGATATGTATTAATTTTATAGAGTGTGTTAATACTTTCTACCTCTCAAAATATAATATTATTATTGATTTTGTACAATGAACTTATGATATTTTTAAATTTAAATTTGACATGTTTTTTTTTAAATTAATCAACATTGAATGGTTTTAATTTTGAGTTTAAAAATATTTAAAATTAAATTTTAAAAGTCAATAATAGTCTTATAGTCTGAAACGGGAGAGTATTTTTAACTATATATTTTTTAATTATTAAAAAATAATAATTCGGCTCAACTGACTTAACTACCAGTTAAACCAATTGAACCACTAATTACCAATGAATTAGTGTCTTAATCAGTTCAATATCCGGCCCAATTTTAATAACTATGGCCACAAGGTGTAGATTTCTACTTCAATATGGTGAGGTCTTAAGCTTAAATACCTTACCGTTAATGTTGTCCCGAAATGATATACCAACTTTCCACCTGATTTAACTCGTAAAAGATAAAAGAAAACATTAGCAATGTGTCATTTTTTTTCTTATTTTAAAATTGAATATCTATATTATTAAATGAGAATAAATAGCTTCGAGAAAAGGGGAGACTTTTTCATGTTTGTACAACGGGACATCTAGGATCTAGACAAACTTTGTGGTGGGCCCAAACCCAAGGACTAAGCGGAGGTTATTTTCGGGCTGATTTAGGGGTATTCAACCGATTTTAACTGGATTGAAATGGTTTAAAATTCAGTATTAATATTAGTATTGGTTGAATCAATTCGATTTCGATTAATACTAAAAATAATAATAATAATAATTCTTATTCTTATTATTTTATTATTAATAATAATTTTTTTTTTAAAAAAAATAAAAATCGATACGGTTCGATATTTACCGAATCACCAAAACTCCGAATCAGTTGTACAGATATACGGAATCGGTTGTACCAATATATCAAATCGGTCAAATCAGACCTGTCTGATATACGTGTAATATCAAAAATAATGCACATAATCACTGTAATCGCACCTTCTTTAGAATTTAAACAAGCCAATACAATTGTGGAAAAGAGCATGAAATTTTTCACCTACTTACTACAACGTCGTTGTATCGAAAACTTCAAAATCTTCAATCTATTAGTTTCCAACAGTAACAAACTAAATAACAATTTAATTACTAGACTAAAAGTACATTTTGCACATCAAACTTTAATTCATTGTTAACTTTTGCACCCTAAAATGAAAAATGTGCTTAAATACTCCCCAAACTTCATTTTACCGAAATAAAAAGTACACTTTTGTTACTTAACCAGTCAAAAGTAATCGGGCTAAGTCTGTAATACTTATTAAAAATGGGTAATTTGGATAGATTACTTTAAACAATTAGAAATCCCAACTCCAATCAATGTTCTTCGTCTTCTTCCAAATCACCACCTTTCCACCATAAAATCAAACTCACTACAATACCCAAAATCAAAAATTGTAAAACAAAAGCTAATCAATACTGATTATCTGTACAAAACAATCAAAAGAAAGCAATATTAGTCAATCGATCGATCGATAGCTGATGCGTACTGCTCCGGCTACAAGAAAAACATCGAAGTTGTTTTCAATCACTCCGCTGGAGACACCGTTTGTTCTTAACAACATCTCTCTTAGGCATTTTATCTAAGAACTTCTGGGCTTTCTCCATTTCTCCAAACCTTACATAACCACCTAGCATCAAATTCCAGGATACCAAATCCTTCCTGTAAATTCATCAAACAAGAACCTAGACAAATTCATTTCCCCAACCCTACAATACGTTTCAATTAACCCATTTCTCACAATCACATCACCCCAAATCCTCCCTTCACAACTTCCCCATGTATTTCCCTCCCTTCCCACTACCCACTCATCATTCCACAGGCCTTGAGCACATCTGGGTATGTGTAGTTATCAGCCAAAAGTCCATTTTTACGCATTTTAATATAGTATTGCAGTGCCCTTTTTGGTTTTGAGCTCGAGACGTAGCCTTTAATCATTGTGTTATACATAAAGGTATTGGGTTCAAGAATTTGAGTGAATGTAAGGTCTGCATAAATCTTGTTTTTTGATACTAATGAATGGAGGAATTGGGTTGCGATAAATGTGTCATAAGAAAAGTTTGTGGCGATCAATTGGGCATGAATTTGGAGGTTTTGTTGGCAAATTAATTTGTTTATTATTAAAATGTTAATAATTGTGATCTTTTACGATTTTGTCATTTAATACATTGCGATGTACCTAAATTATCCTTACAAAATTTAGTTTACAGGCACAATGGGTCACTTTTGACCGATTAAAACGTTGAAGTGTGTATTTTGCTTAGCCTAATAAAACTTTAGGGTGCACTTTTGCAACTTTTCTAGTTTGAGGTGTAAAAATCAACAATAGTGTAACATTTGGAGTGTAAAATATACTTTAGTCTAATTACTATAGTAAAAAAAATAAAAATGTAAAACTAAAATACTCAACTTGAGTGCTACCCCCCTTATTTTTTTATTGATGTAAATAAAAAAATTTATGAGATATAAATAAAGGTTTTGTTGAATAAATTGAATATAAAATATTAATATACTTTTTTTAAAAAAATTAATTGAAAAGACAAAATAAAAATGAGTTAATATTTATGTTGGGATAGGATGACACCGTATATAAGGAGAGGGAAAATTGTTGGATGACACCGTATATAGAGTACTTGGCGGATGGGAAGTTGCCAACCGATAAGCTCTTGGCTAAAAAGATCAAATACAGGAGTTCTTACTTTTGTTTGATTGATGGAGACTTATATCGTCGCACGTATTCAGGTCCTTTGGCAAAATATTTGGTTCCGGCAGAAGCGGCCTATGCTCTACAGGAGGTTCATGAGGGGATCTGTGGCGATCACATGGGGGCTAAGTCGCTGGCTTGCAAGTTGGTTCGACAAGGTTATTATTGGCCGACCATGTTTCAAGAGGCAAAAGGTTACGTGCAAAGGTGTCCGAAGTGTCAGCTCAACAGTTCTGTACCACATAAGCCTCCGGAGGAGCTGTCATCGGTGTTGTCACCTATCCCTTTTGCGGTATGGGGGGTTGACTTGGTCGGTCCGATGCCGAAGGGAAAAGGGCAGGTGGCTTACATGATAGTCGCCATTGATTATATGACAAAGTGGGTTGAGGCGAAGCCGCTTCGAAGGATTGCTGAGAAGGATTGTATTCAATTTCTGAAGGAATATGTGGTGTATAGGTTCGGCATTCCAATGGTTCTGGTATCGGACAATGGGTTGCAATTTGTGGGGTCGGATTTTGAAAAATTTCTCGAAGAGTTGGGTGTTCAGCATCGAAGGGTATCAGTGGCACATCCGCAAGCTAATGGGCAAGTCGAGGTGACCAATAGAACTCTCCTCAACGGGATCAAGAAGAGGTTAGATGGGGCCAAAGGGCGATGGCCGGAAGAATTACCAAGTGTGTTATGGGCGTACCGAACGACCCCTCGGTCTACTACCGGAGACTCTCCCTTTCGGCTAGCTTATGGGACTGAAGCCCTAATTCCTGTGGATGTGGGGTCGCCTTCGTTCAGAAGGGTTACCTTTAGAGAAGCTTACAATGATCAGGGTCTGAGGTTGAATCTTGATCTGGTGGATGAGGTCAGGGACGCTTCTATTTTTCGATTAGCAGCGTATCAACAGAGGACGACCAGGCATTACAACAGAAGAGTCAGGCAAAGAAGGTTTGAGGTCGGGGATATGGTCCTTCGGGAGGCTGAGGCCTCTACTCCTATGGAAACGGGAAAGTTGATGCCAACTTGGGAGGGGCCGTATGAGATCATCGAGGTTGTCAAGCCAGGTACTTATCGTCTGAAGGATATGTCGGGGGCCGAACTAAAAAATTACTGGCATGCTGCCAGACTAAGGAGGTACTATCAGTGATTGCTTGTAGTAGTTCGGGTGTCACTTCGGTTACGTTCAGTTATTTTCATATTATCAATTTTTAATGTTAGGTAGTTGTTATCAGTTCTTGAGGTCATTTGAGCTCGTTTAGAAAGTCGGAGGTTTATATTATTTAAAGTACTGATGTATGTCCGGATGCGAAATGTAATACTTGGAAACGACGTCAATGAAACAAGATATTTTTCATTTAAATTTGTTACATTTACATATAAGAACAACAAATACATTAAACTAGTGGCTGAGGGGCATCTGCAAGTGAAGCTTCGGGGTCGGGGGATCCCTTGTCTTCGGTAGGGGTATGAGTCTCTTGGGGGGTCGGTTCCTCTTGCGGGTTCTGACCTCCGGGAGGAGATTGGACCGAAGATAGTGCTTCGGTCGTGGGCGGCTGGATGGGATCTGTTGTCTGACTTTCGGGGTTTTGTTGATCGGGCGCGGGGTTAGGCTCTGTGGGTGGATTTGGTTGTTTGGGGGAGTTGATTGTGGGTTCTTCTTGATCGGACATGTCATCGTCCGACGAGAAGCCCAGAGTGATGGGATTGACTCCAGATTGTGCTACCAGGCTCTTGGCGTATAAATACCCCTTGGTGTACTAGTCCATTACCGCCTCCGTCAGCTCTTTGGATTTCCTATACTCCTCAATGATAGCTTTTTTGGAGTCTTCGGTTGGTTGAAGGGTTTGGGTCTTGAGCTGCTCGATCTCCTCTGCAAGGAGTTTGTTCGTTGTAGTCAGGAGGGTGAGGGACTCGCTTTTCTCGTCCAGGCTTCGGGTCAGCTGGAGGGTTTTCTGATGGAGGTCCTGGTTCTGCTTCAGGAGCTCTTCCGATTTCTTGGTTCTGTTTTCTAGCTCTTGAAGCAGGGAGGTTCTGTTTGTAGCGAGGTCGGCCAGTTTCGCTTCCAGGGATTGGTTCTGGTGGGTTTGTTCGATCAGTTGGTTCTGAGCGTTTTGGAGCAGGGCGTCGGTGGCGTTTGCTTGAATGAGGTGTTCGGCCAACTCTTGCTGAATCTCGATGTGTTTCTCGAGGAGTGGACCGTGTTCTTTTCTGAGGTTGTCATGATCCTCATGGAGTTGGTGATGGTCCGCTTTGAGTTGATCCAGTTAAGCCTGAAGTCGGGTGAGGGTGTCGGTCTGATCTGTTTGGGTTTTCTGTTGGTTATGTAGGCGGCTGAACCCTCCGAGTGTCTGCGAAAGATAAGTATATTATTGCTTCAGTTTTTGGTATGAATTGATCATTTTACTGAAAGTAAGGTGTTTACCTGACCAAGGTGGAGCATAGTTTTGGTCAGCAGCGCTTGGGGGTTTGAGACGGGATAGTGCGGATCGTCGGCGGGAAGGTTGAAAAAACGAAAGAGATCTTCAGGAATGTATGAGTTGGGTTCGGTGGGGAAGAAGGAGAGTTGGGAGAATAGATGAATAGGAATGTGGGGGTATGATTTGTCTTGGTTGGAGGATGAAGCTCTGGGCTCAGGGTTTTTTGCTGAGGTTGGGGCTGGGGAGTGGTCAGACTCGATCTCAATGGGTGTTGGGGATCGGGTAGATTGTTGAGGGGGTATGTTCTGATCGGTGGAGGTTGGGGTCGGCAGAAGGGGGTGTGAAGGTTGGGTCTAGACTGGGGAAATTGGTTCTTTCTCTCCGAGTATGGGTGATGGTGAAGTGGGTGGAGAAGGGGTGTTTGGATGTGCGGTGGCTGGGGGGTTTACTGGGAGGGGGTCAGCAGTTCGGGGAGGAAGATCAGCGGTCTTGACTAGTCTTCTCCTTTTCTTTTTTCTGAACTGCTGCTTCTCAAGGTCTGTCATGTCTAGGACACTTTTTTCAGGGTGAGGTTCGTTTGGGGAGGTATGGGGCAGGACGGTTCGGATGGTCGAGGTACCGGCAGATTGTGGTTCTTTGACCGCCGTGGGGGGTCTACGGGCGTGATGATCTGGTCTTACCATTGGTTGGGGAGCAGGGTGAGAAGGGAGTTTTGGTCTTGTAGCCGGGTCGGGAGTGGGATCGATGGCTGATGTAGGGTTAGCCGCGAAGGGCTGGTTTTTGTAAATTTCAACTACTGATGCCAAAATAAAATAAAAGAGGGGAGATTAGATGAATGCATTAGTACGAAGAATAAAGGAAAATTGAGTTCGGGAACTTACGTCCGTGGGAATGTAGCCATTTGTGGTCCGCCAGGAGGTTGATACTCCACGGGTCTTCGGGGATCTTCCTACAGAGGCGTTTGAACTTGTTTTCTCGCTCTTCGGTGATGGGGTCGATGGTTGGTTTCTCTGGGTTTCCCCATGGCGGAATCAGATGGGTGTCAGGGCCGGAGACGTAGAACCATTCCTTGTTCCATCCTTTGTTGCTTGAGGGCAGCTGCATCCATGCTTTTTGGCCTGGGAGTCTGTTTATGGTTCTGAACCCTGCCTCTTTGGATCGGGTTAGGCAAAAAATGTGGAAGAAGAAGTCGAGAGATGGGGTAATTTTGAGGTCGTGACAGTGGGCGATGAAGCATATGATATGGATATATGAGTTGGGGACTAGTTGGGATAGACCTATTCCCACGAAGTCTAGGAGATCGGTGATGAAGGGATGGAGGGGAAATCGAACGCCGTTTCTCAAGACCTGGACTGGTACGGCGACTTTGGGAGTGGAGGGACGCCAGTACAGTCGTTCTTCAGGCTTCGGTACGGTAAGGGAGTACTCGCCGGGGAAATGGAAATCTCTTTTGTATTGATGGAGGGTTTGTTTAGTGATTTTAGAGGGAGTGTTAGCGTGGCTGAATTCCTCTTCGTCACTGAACATTGCCCTTATTGCGGCTTCTTGCTGTTTTGTTTGGGAGGCGGTGGCAGAGAAGGAGGCGACAATAGTGGAGGAAGCCATGGATTCCGATAGAAGGATTTGGGTTTTGGGGGTTAGTGCTTAGATGAGTTTTGGAGTCTGTAATCGAATGGGGAGTGCCGATTAGAGGAATCGGAGGATTTTTGATGCTATAGCAGGGGCGTTGTTGGAAGTTTTGCTGTTGGACCTGTACGAGGAGAGAGGAGGGACTTTGAAATGTTGATGACGATGAAGGGTTTCTATCGAAAACAAGGGTTTTGTATCTGGGTTTTGGAGAACACGTGTGTCTAATGGGATAGGGTGGAAGTTAAGGGTTTGTTTGGCAACGGTTAGGATTATGTGTGATTAAAGGGGTGGCGTTATACTCTCCTCATTTTACCTTTTAAATTAGGAGAGTGGGGGGTAATGTTGGGATAGGATTTGTTCGAACGGATGTCGTCTGGGCTGGGTAAAAGTGATGGGTTGGGTGCGGATTTTGGTTATGGACCTTGTGGCATGGGGGTTCGGCTGGGTTGGGCTCGGGGATGAGAGGCCCAGTTTTTGGTTGATAGTTTCCGCACGGCTTGGGGGTGGTTGAGGTTTAGTCCGTGTCATTTTCCTGTTTTCGTGGAGGTCAGACATGTGATTAGGGAATGTTTCTATGGGCAACAAGGATAGTCCAAATATGGTTTGGATTGGGATACCTCACTCCAATAAGGACTCTGGGGATGACATGCATTATAAATACAAGCCATTAGCTCCTGGATTATTGTACACACTATTATATCTTACACAGAGCTATAATAATTCCAGCATTATTGTTCTCTATTGTTACGTTTTTGGCCTGCTACTTACTCTCACACCGGAGCATCCCCGGACGGCCCAAGCCGTCGCTACTGTTGGGGGTGACTAACGGTTTTGTGGTTGCAGGTGCTCGTGCTTTGGTGATTTTCCACGTGCTTACAAAATCAGGCGTTAACAATTTAATATTAGGATAATATGATAAAATTAAGTCATTAATAATTTTTTAAAATCTATAAATTACTTACAAAAAAGAGCAAATTTAACTTCCTAAACAGACATACAAAAAAATGAAAAAGTTACTATATATAACAATAAATTTATGTAATATTAAATGCCAAAAACACATGAAATGGGATAAGGAAAATAAAAAAACATCTATATAATATTATTACAAACATAAATAATACTTACATAAATTTATTATTTTTATTTCATGTATTTATATACATCCATATTTAATATCAATATAATTTATTATATGAAAAACAAGAAAAAAAATCAATTATTATTATTATAGATATACATAATATTTATATATATCCCATTTTATGTATCTATGGCTCGATATTTAATAGAAACATATATTTATTGTATTAATGTTATAAAGTCTCCAAAGAAGTTTGGTGATTTTGTGTTATTTGCTTCTTTTTTTAATTTTAATTTTTACTCTTTTTCCTTTATACCTTTAAATATATTATTATTATTATTATTATTTTAATTATTTATTTATATCTTTAAATTTTATTTAACATAATTCGATTTTAGTATATATATAAACATTTTTTTAACTTATTACAGAAAGAGAACAAAAAAACATATTGTAAATTCTTCCGGTTGAGTGAGGGTAACGTCGGCCGGGAGGAGAGAGAGAAAGTGAGAACGGTGGAGTTGTTCAACACGGAAAAAGGCAGTTGGTTTTGATTTTGTGTTTCGATTAATAAAGAAAAATGAAAAAACCTCTTTTTAGATCCAAACATTTTTGGGTGCATTCATTACGATCTTGGAGAGTGGGTTTAAACCAGAACTAGCTCACAGTTTTGAGTCACCTTCTTCTTCCTCAACTCCCATTTATACTTCTTTGGATCTGTCTCCAATCCTCTCTGTCAAAGCAATTTGTTGATTCTGTAAGTGATCTTTTTTATATATGCAATAATTTGCTGTTATTATTTTTTTAATTTTAAAAATGGTGGATTGTATTTAGAAACTTGGCTTGTATACCCATTTTTAGATCTGCAATGTTGAATCTTTATATGATCTTTAATGTGAATTAGGTATTAGAATTTTTTGAATTTTTAGTCAAAAACTAACTTTATAATGACATGGGAATTGTGAAGGTTAATGACTGTTGCAATTTAAAAGGGTAGTTGAGATATTGTAAGCATGGTGTTGATCTTGTAAGTTTTAAGGATTATATGATGTATGGATTGGTAGGTGGGCAATGTTGATAAAATTTATACAGATGATGTGGGATTTTGATTTCTTGGTTAGACTCTGAGTCATTCATTATTGAGTGGAAAAGATTTCAGAAAATGATTTCATAGTTAACTTAATCGTATTATAAATTAGTTCCTAAAATTCTTACCTACATCCCTTTTTGATAAGGAGAACTTCCTTAAAAGGCGCCAAGAATACAAAAAATCGCGGGAAAACCTTGGCAAAGATAATGAAGTTTATGTATCCTTGAGATTTATAGTTCCTGGCATCAAATGACCCCGTATTCGCCTTCCTCCGACCTCAAGATAGATATAGCAAAGGCTATCCTATTCTTAGCCTTCCAGACATTCAAATAGATATAATTAAGGCGCTAAACATGTTACCATCTCAGCATCACTGAACCCTTTTGACCGGCAGGAGAATTTGGCACCTCAAAGTCAGCTCTTCACTATGAAGGGATCCTTAACAATGAAGAAAATCCATACCCACCTCAGGTTAGACAAAATATTTTAAAAAGTGACTGGATGATGGAATATAGATCGCATTTCCTCGGCAACTTTACCAAATGATTCATGTCACATCATCTTTTTTGTGCATAAAGGTCAGTAAAACTGGTTTGGAAAAGTTTATTTTTTTTTCTTTCCTGCTTTGAAAAATTTATTACTTTCTGGTATCTCTTAAGAGAGCAAGCCCACCAGAAATCCGGATCTGAGAAAGAAATCTCACCCTAGGTTAACAGAGGACTCATTCTTATTCCCTTCGTTCTTCTTATCGCCTGGGTATTATCGTTCTGAATTAAAAAACTAAATGCCTGTGCATTCTACCATAAATAACGTTTCTTGTACCGATTTCGTTACGCATAGTTGCTTAGCGTTCCTGGTAACCATCTTACCTCCATATGTCTTTCCAAGGAAGATGAGAAGCAGTACTCCACCAACATTTCCCATAATAATTGTAACTTAAAGACATCACTCCTTTATAGTACTGCAAACAGTTAAAATATTGAATTGTTCACTAATTGGAAGCACTTGAGGTAAGATAGTTCAACTGTAGATTACTGAAGAAATGCCCGTGATACCCTTTGGTATATACGTATATATATATCTAGAAATGTGAAATGCAATTAAGAAATTTGACTTATTAGTTTGGTATAGAAATGTATAAGAGTCATGACTCATGTGTCAAAGTAACAAACAGCAAAGTCAGAGCTTCATTGTATTGTAGTCATACATATTCAGAGTATCTGCTGACAAGCTATTGGTCATTTTGAATGTCAGCTATATATAAACTTTCCTACTTAAAATCTTTGAACTACGCTTTTAAACCTTGGAAGTTACACTTAAAGTTGTTGATCAACGACCAAAGGGTCTTGGCCCAATGGTTACTCTCCCATTCCTTGTGTACCAAGAGGGTGGGGTTTCAAACCTTGGCAGTGGCTAAAGGTTGGGTGTGTGTTTAAATTATGTATTAAACTAGCATAAAAAAAGAAGTTGTTGATCAAGCTAGCTTCCATGTTGCAAATTCATGGATTAAAGTGACTCCACTTTGGGTTATGACTAGTTAAGACTCCTATAATTTGATTGATGTTAAAGTCAGCTCAAGTTGTGGAGAACAAATAGCTAACTGGTTCATATCACATGGTTTCTGCAGGGTCCATCCTCATTACTTCTCACTGCTACACGTTCTGTTGGTGAAATGCCACTGTTCTAAAAATCCCCGCCTAGGTCCGATTAATCCCCGCCTAGGCGCTAGGCCCTCCCCTGCCGCCACGCCTAGGCCGCCTAGCGCCTAGTCTATGTCCAAGGAGAAAAAAAAATCTCTCCAGAGAATTATACGGGTCTAGGCAGGCAAACCAGAGAAATTAGGCGAGGCATAAGCGAAAAATTTAGGGTTGCAATTATTATTTTTTAATTTTAATAACTAAGCTACAAAATGACGTCATAAGAATAAATGAAGAAGTTGAAGGCTGTTCGGGCCTTACTTGGGAAGCGATTGGTGAAGCATCCGAAGCGGATAGCGTGTTAGAGCCTAAGAGAAATAATAGAAATGTTAGAGTAAGAAAACTCCATGATTTTTTTTTTTTGATCTGAAAATGATACGGAAGAGGGAAATGAGGAGTACGAGTGTGAGCCCGATGGGGATATTATCTTGGAAGAATATAAAAAAAAAAGAGTTATAGAGAGATATAGAGGTATATGGAGATGAGAACTATTAGTTTGTATTTTTTATTATTTGCTTGTGTCTGAACTTTAAACAATTGCGTGTTTTTGTTTGAACTTTGACATTAGCAACATGGATATGTGTTTGAACTTTAAGCAAATGCCTTTATTATCTTTATTATAGATTGTTTTCCTTTATATTATTATTTTGTTAGGATAAATGTAAGATAAAATTTTAAAATTGACATAAAATAAAAAATCCCGCCTAGGCCCCGCCCAGGCCCCGCCTAGGCCCCCTAGGCGCTAGGCCCCCCCCGGCCGCCCGCCTCCCGCCTAGCGCCTTTTAGAACCTTGTGAAATGCACATAAAACTGAATAATGTCTACTAATTGTGCTGTGAGCACTCTGCACCATGACAAGAGGATGAAAATCTGTTGACATATTTAGTATCATAAGTTCATAACTCCTAGGATGAAATATTACCTCACTCGGTAGCTGTAAATTTATACAAATATGGCATTCAGTAGACTTGTTGAAATTGTGTCTGCGGCAGCAAGTCGTTTGTCAGACCCAAAGTCCTCCACTGTTCCATATGTACCGCCTGGATTGCTACCACTGGCTGGAGCTCATGGTTTTGGTTTTCCGAAATCTGGGCGAAAGAATTTTTTGAGACTCTCCTCATCCCTGCAAGATTTCTCTGTATATAGCCGAATTGATCCAGAAGAAGGAAATCTTAATTCTGGAACTGACAGGAATTCTATCCATGCAAAGCCTCTTTCTTCACAGAGAGAAAGTGGTGGGGCCAGTTTTTCGAAGGAGAAGGCATTACCAGGAACCCCTTCTTCCCGAAAGAAGTGGGTGCGAGTTATCCTGGTCTTTTTCTGCTTACTGTTGTTTGCTTTTCTTGTGTTTGCGGTACAATTCTTTTACTGGTCTAGAGGGTCACCCAAGTTCTATGTTATACTTGATTGTGGTAGCACTGGAACCCGGGTCTTTGTGTATAGGGCATCTGCTAATCGCAAAAAGGGTGGTGGTCTCCCAATTTTGTTGAGCTCCCTACCAGAAGACCTTCCAAGTAAACCTAACTTGCAAACTGGGCGGGCTTATAACCGAATGGAGACTGAGCCTGGGTTTGATAAACTTGTGCATAATGTATCGGGCTTGAGGGGAGCAATAAAACCTCTACTTCGATGGGCAGAGAAGCAAATCCCCAAGCATGCACATAAGACTACTTCCCTCTTCCTTTATGCCACAGCCGGTGTTCGCAGGCTCCCAAGTTCAGACTCAGAATGGCTTCTTAACAATGCTTGGAAAATTATGAAGAATTCATCCTTCTTGTGCCAGAGAGAGTGGGTAAAAATTATCAGTGGTATGGAGGAAGCATATTTTGGATGGATAGCTTTAAACTATCACACTGGTGTGTTGGGGGCTATACCCAAAAAAGAAACATTTGGTGCACTCGACTTGGGTGGCTCTTCATTGCAGGTTACATTTGAGAGCGAGTACCATGTCCATAATGAGACTAGTTTACAGCTAAGTATTGGTCCTGTCAACCATTTTCTAAGTGCTTATTCACTATCTGGGTATGGTCTCAATGATGCTTTTGACAAGTCTGTGGTTTATCTTCTTAAGAGGCTTCCACGGATTAGTAATGCAGATCTAGTTAGTGGGAATGTTGTGGTTAAACACCCTTGTTTGCAGTCTGGATACAAAGAGCAATACAGTTGCTCTCACTGCAGTTCTGCTTACCAGAATGGTGAGATTCCCCCAATTGGAGGGGGAAAAGTGGGTAAAGGAGGAAAATCCGGAATCTCTGTTCAGCTTCTTGGTGCTCCAAATTGGGAAAAATGCAGTTTACTTGGAAAAGTTGCGGTCAATTTCTCTGAATGGTCAGATAAAAGTCCAGGAATTGATTGTGAGATGTATCCTTGTGCTCTTCCAGATAATCTGCCTCGTCCTTATGGCCAGTTTTATGGGATGTCTGGCTTCTATGTGGTGTATCGGTTTTTTAATCTGACTTCTGATGCTGCACTTGATGATGTGTTAGAGAAAGGTCGGGAATTCTGCGAAAAACCTTGGGACATTGCGAAGAATAGTGTTGCACCTCAGCCCTTTATAGAACAGTATTGCTTCAGGGCACCTTATGTTGTTTTCCTGTTGAGAGAAGGTTTGCACATAACAGATAGCCATGTCTACATTGGTTCTGGAAGTATTACGTGGACACTTGGGGTTGCACTGTTGGAAGCTGGAAAGACCTTTACTACCAGAATGGACCCTCACAGTTATGAAATACTCCGGATGAAGATCAATCCAGCTATTCTTTTTGCCATTCTGTTTGCTTCATTGGTTTTCCTAGCTTGTGCCTTATCATGCGTGGGAAATTGGATTCCAAGATATTTCTGCAGGCCATACATCCCCCTATTTAGGCATAATAATGGATCAAGCACTTCGGTTCTCAATATTCCAACTCCTTTCCGGTTCCAGCGATGGAGTCCTATCGGTTCAGGTAAATTTTTCTGTAAGACCTGTGACTTCTGAAAAATTCTGAAACAAAGTGGAAAAAAAAATACTTATTTAGTATTCTTGAGATTAGATGTTCCTGCTGGTAGAGGGTAGATTTAGGGGGGGGGGGGGGGGGATATGGACCCTGCAGAAGGATTTTCCCAGTTCATGCCGGGTACATAGACAATTTGATAAGGCTTATTTTTAAGTAACATTACATTTTCTCATAAGAGGCCAATTTATTGAAAGTAGCATATTGGAGGCCTTTATAATTGAAAAGAATGGAGAGAAGAAAGAAGAAAGGACCAAAAAGAAACAGCCATTCCTATGAAGCTTTGAAACCCACCCCAATCCCTTAACAGGCATCCTTAGTAGAAGGCTAGAGGAAGTGCAAGCAACTTATTAGCAGCGGAGCAGAACATGTTTTGGTCTTATATTAACAACTGCATTTACTTAATTTCCTTGTTTCTCTTAGGTAGATGCCTCGTCTTTGTGATATGTGTAAAATGTTGCACCGATGTTAAATCTTTCAGCTATTTTTCTCTATAGTAATAGGATGATGATAAAATTCATAGGAAAGTTTTAACTTTGCACTGAACAGACAAGTTGAGGTCAAATTAAGTATTTTATAAAATAGATAAAACTAAAGCTGTTGATCTCAAACAGTTGATAAATCCTCCGGCTATTGGTATTACAAATAAAAAGGTCAATAATCAACTTGACGAGGTAGGCTAGTAGTGCACTGGGCTTTTGCCAAATTTTAGGAGGATGCTCTTTGTTCCCATTATAGGATGTTTCACTTGGATAGGTACCGCCTAGTCTTGGTGATGTGTGTAAAATGTTGTCTTGATTTTAATCTTTTGCCAAGTCCCTTATGATGTTATTATTTGTATTGTAAAATTATTTTGTTTGACAGACCTATTTCATTATTTGACCTTGGTGGGCTTATTTTAAATTTGGCGATTCAGGGGATGGAAGGGTTAAGATGCCATTGAGTCCAGTAGCAAGTGCCCAACAGAGACCATTTGGCACTCCTCGTGATTTCGGTGGTGGCATCGAGCTCACTGAATCTTCCTTGTACTCATCCTCGAGCAGTGTTGCACATAGTTATTCTTCTGGTAGCTTGGGGCAGATGCAGTTTGAGAGTGGTAGCATGGGTTCCTTCTGGTCCCCTCACAGAAGTCAGATGCGTCTTCAAAGCAGGAGGTCACAATCCCGAGAAGACCTCAGTTCTTCACTTTCTGAGGCACACTTGACAATGGTGTAAAGCATCTTTGACTGTTGCCAACATCTGTCAGGTATGTAGCTTGATTAAAATCCAACTCAAACTTCATATCATAGCAACTGGTATGGTAAACACCCGAATACAAAACCTTTTCATCCTCGCCAAATCTGGGGTTATATTTATTCAGATGAGTGGCCAAAATCTCTTGGTCTAGAGGGGAGGCTGGACTAATCAGAGATGAGACTGGTGGATGTTTTAAAGGTATTAGTGGCAGCACAACAGAGCAACAAGTTTAGCCAAGTAACGAGGGCACCAAGGAAGTCGTTGTACTTGATCATCGTGTTCAGGAATCTGATTTCAATATGGCAGTTCAAGCTGTTCAACAAGGGAAATGACTGATGACTTAAAGCCCTCATGTAAAGTTTTTCTTTGTAGGTTAAACATACCTTGAGGAGTGATGCCATTGTGCGGATAATTTTTTTTTTTGCAAATGAGGGGACTTAAGCTGACGAGCTGTTTTCACAACGCCAGATTCTAATGGGTTTTGAAGCTGACCTTGTGAGTGCTGCTTTTCCCACAGCTATAGTCTAGTATATTGTTTACTCCTAACAACACTGGATCAAATCTCCAATGCTGAAACTGCCAACCAGATTGAAAGACATTGCTCGGAAAATTTTGACACAATAACGTGATATTCTTATTACATTCTTAGCAGTGAAAATGATTATTTACGTACCATGTAGAAATAATTTTTTTTTTTGGGTAAAATAGATTTTACATTTAAGTCAAGTCCCTGACCTTATTATAGCTGAAATTATTGAGGTTGAAATCCTGTTCCGCACTAGCATTGATGTTTCTTTTCCCAAATTACTTGTTATACTACGTTTGTTTGAAATGAAGCGAAGCAAATGGAATAGAGGAAAAAATGGAATGAAAAAAAAATATACTGAATGATCATTCCGACAATAAACCGTTTTAATAATAAAATGGACGTGACAATTATGTCATAATACAGGAGTGATTGATTTACTTGTTCACAGCCTTTGTTAAAACTACGGGAGGGAGCGACGGTTATTATTAGTTGTCTTCGCTTTCCACCCAAATCTGAACGACGAAGACTGGTAACCAACACCAGCACTAGATCTAAGCCCACGAGTAATTGCATTTACGAATTTACCAAAAGATACAAGTAGAATAAAAGAGAAGAGCCTGAACATGCTACTAGGTTTATTTATCATTAAAAGAGACTGACCATTTCAGAAAAAGAAGAATAATTCATAGTTGGGGAGCATAATAACTGATAACCCCATTGAATAAACTGCTTGAGATTGCAGGATTGTGGAATTAAGAGAACGAAAACAAAATTAGCTAAAGATATTACGATTTACTAACAACTGAATTCATAAAAGGGAATCAAATGACATTAAGATTTATATTGCTTTAGAAGTTCAGTACAAAGGTAATGGAATTTACAAAAAAATTCCAACCATACCAAAAGCTTATTCAAGAACAAAATCAACTAAACGAGGCTGGTGGAATTGGACAACGGGACCTAACATAATGAAAGCAAAGTCACTGCCCAACTCAACTGAATAAATTATATGCAACCTGAAATTCGGTAACGCATACCAGGCAGAGAAATTGAATGCACAGTTCCTATCGGCTAGAAATAGAATGTTAGATCAGATTGTAATTGAATCATTCATGTGAACTTTGCCTCAATGAGCTAGAGCGAGATACATTTTGAAGTTGGATCTAAGGTTGGTCCACCCATAGTGCTTTTAAGTATCAAAAATTTGACCTAACAAGACAAGGATAAAGGTAAGATTCTCCTCTCTGCTTGGAATAACTATAGGTCAACTTTGTGCGAGTGTGTATTATCATTACTCTGAGAGAAGAGCCAACTGAACATCTGTGTGAAGAAGGTTGACTTACGCTCGGATATTTCCAGCTGTCTATTGCAGACTGTATTGTAGTCATGCTTCAGATGAGGAGCAACTATTCTTTCCTGGAGAAAAGGTAAGAAAATAAAGTTTTTCAACAAGAGAAAGCTATCACATTTAAAACTAAGTTGTGCGTAACAAATACACATTAATACCTTGAAAACTTCAAATGGACAGACATTGGAATTATTGCAACCCTATTCACAAAGAGAAAATGTTAAAACTTGATATGTATTAATCTGAAAGTAAAACTAAAAGCATTTACAAGGCTTACACGAAAAATGAAATTTCCTGATAGTAGAGCTATGAAGATCTTATGAAAACAAACATGGAAAAAAGAGAATGATAATCCTACACTTTAGACAAATAACAATTAAACATCCAACTGTAAATTTTGCTGTTCTAACAGTAACAGATCAATCTATATGGTGGTGTGAGCATGAATACTTTTGAAATGAAAATCAAAATTTCAAAATATATAGTAGTCAAAGGAGGATGATAATTTAAACAAGAAACTGGAAGATCGTGTACTCCATCTTAAACTATTAATCAAAGAAAGCTTACAGGCATAGGAACAGGACGTTCATTGTGCAGTACTTGCACCAAGTATTTGCTTGAGTTGTTAGCCGGACAGTTGTACAAAACCAGCATGTTATTCCCACCAAAAGGGGCTACTGTACTGCCTCTCCACTTTCTTAACAGAGGAGGTTTTGGAGGGAGTTGCAAGGATTGTTCTCTTCGTATTAGTTCAAACTCTGAAATGTTCAAGAAATAACATGTATTCTCAAAAGACAACGTAGAGCAGAAGGTGTTTGCAGAAAGTAGAAATTACTTCTATCACATAAAATGGCTAAAGATTCCTTCCAGATAAATTACGCATCGCCTACGTAACACTCCCCCCCCCCCCCCCCCCCCTCAAAAGCCAGCACATCGAACTACAATCAAAATATACCTAAAGGTAAAATAACTGACCAGATCCGTCAAGAAAAAGCCCAATCAAACATGAGAAGGGAAGTAGAGTCTCCGCATGAGCAAACCGAAGCCTTGCTTTTTCATAACTTCCAGGAGCATGTTGTTCTATATGACGAGACAGCAAAGATTATAACAAAGGATAAAATCATAAGAATAAATAGCATCTTTAAATGTGTGGTAAATAGAAGCTACTGTTTATGAAATAAATTGGCAACAATAAGATGCAAGAAAATTAATGACCTTGTAAGAATTAAGAGAGAATCTTTTGCTACAACTTAATAAGACGCTAATACGATCACTCCAGACAGTAATACTCATAACAAAAACAGTTGCAAAAAATAGACTTCGCCAGGAGGTTAAATCGCAAGGCACTACAAAAGATTTTTTTTTTTTTTAACCATTTCAAAGTTTCAAATTAAGCAATATTATCATTTATCATCATCACAATAAAAGCATAAAACTTTTTTATGCTAACAATAAATGAATAAAGAGCAAAGCTAAAGAAAATTGCCAGTAACAAACGCAACTCTGAAAGCGCAAAATACTGGAGAATGTGTGTGAGACAAGAACTGACCCCCAAAAATAACAATAATAAGAGAGAAAAAGAAAGTAAAAAAAATCCTGAAGTATGTGAGCTAGAGATACCCAGTAGTTCAAGAGAAGAAAGAGGGAGAGAGAGCAACCTCCTCGATTCACTATGAATATATATTCTATAAATTTATTAACGCAAGAAATTAATAACAAAATCCAAATTATAAGAACACAAGAAATCAATAACTTAATTAAATATATAAATTAGTTAATTTGATGTCTCCAGGGACAATTAAATAGTACTTACTAAGGGAATGCAGGGAAAGAAAAAGAATCATATTTCTCAGCTTTTTTAATTGTGAAGTCTGATGTATTCTACTCTGGGTTGGGATTTTACTTTGCTTCACTCTAATTTAAGAATTGTGATTTTTCTCCATCTTAATTTAAAAAACAATATTACCCCTTAGCCATTTTTGTTTTCCCTCTGCCGTCATATTTTGTTTCTTGTCTTTAGCATTTAACTCTCCCATCTTACTCTACGAGTTTCTCTTTTGCATAACCATTTATTTATGAAAATATTAGCAAGGATTTTCCTGAAGAGTTTGGTACTAGAGCTATCCAATATTAAGTATCATATACTGACACCAACCCAGGCCAGAGAAAGGAGATTTTGGGGGGTGGGGGTGGGTGGGGGAACTCACCTCAATAATTTAGTTCCTTCAATGAATCCCCTATCCTGATTTTAATTCCCAATCACTTCCATCAAATCAACTTCAATTAGAAAATGCTTTCTGAAAAGACATTACATGCAAGGATGAAAACCAGTGAAACTGAAAACTGGAGTAGTTTATATCACCTTCTTTAGCCTTGATGGCCTGCTCCATGGACTGAATGACATCTTCAAGTAAAGGCACTCCCATTCGATAGTTGAGTGCATTGCCATAACCCTTCAATATGAACAACTCCAGATCGTCTGTCCACTCCAACAAAGAAACCTAAAAATGCACACATTTGCAAATCAATAGGCATTTTTTTTACAGAAAACTACAATGATAGTAGACATGGGATCATTTGCAAAGTAACAAGCATGACCGAATCAATCATCCAAACATCGAGAAAATAACCACTTAATAATCACAATGCATATAGCCACGACAAGCTAATAAGCACTGAACCCACATACCTCGGAAGGGCTGAACATAGCACAAGCTTGATCAGTTATGCTCAATAGAGATGCTTCCTGCCAGATTGGGAACCAACATATGATCAGATAATAAAATAGTTTCAGACATTAAATGTAGAAAGGATTTAACAAAATGTTAAATTTTAGAGTCAATTGAGTACCTGTTTGCACAGAAACCAGAGAGAAGAAGTATCCTGCCTTGTAAAATTTAGCCCATAACGCTGGACTAATGCATTAGTAATTTCATCCAGGATAGGCTTCTTAAGCTTATCAACAGCAGGTTCCTGACTTTTTCTAAAAGCCTGCACGTACAGGTGAAAGGTAAAGAATCTGTCTTCCTAAGCTTGCAGCTAGACATTATTGAGAAAGCAAATATATATTTGCATAAATTTGCTTTATTCTGATTGAGACATATGAATAAGTATCATAGCAGATCAACAACGCACACATGCAACAAACAATTCAAGTTATATTCTCCCTTATAAATTCAAATCCCAAGGGTAGAAGAAGAGAAACATTTAAACACAAAGAACCAGGTTTTTGCATAAATAGAAGTATAGTTTATAATTTTTTAAAGTTTCTAGCAGAAATAAGTGATGTTAAAAACTTAAAAATTTGCTTTGTTTAAATAAATCTGCAACCTTTCACTGGTGACAGCTAATAACAGGTTAATACATAAATCACCTATGAGGTTAATCGAATGATCCTACATGTGTTATCCCATACTTACGCCAAATAATGGATATAATCTAAACTCTGAATCTGCTCTGGTATCAGCATTAAAACCAAACAATGTTTTCTAGTTTTCCTATTTAGTAATCAAAAGAAAACCGCAAGTTGCTACTTGAAGTAGGGAGAACTTATCACCCGAGTAACATTGATATAATTTCTTAATACACATTAAAGTTAAATTCAAAAGTACCTATACACTATGAGTTTCTCCATACAGACACAACAAGCACAATGAAGCTGCATCATTACAACCAAATACAGGCTGTCAGCACTGAGTTTTTCATGTACACTTGTACAGTGTAGAAAAGGAAAGATTCATCAGCAACAAGATATTATTACTCATTCTTAAAAAGAGAAATGGTACTCTACCTAATTACTTCAGATAATTATCAACAGTGATAATGACAAATCAGGTATATAGACGATTTGAAAAAAAGGTTCAACTATCATCATAGAATTATATAAAATATTATCTGGTGGCTTATATCATAATAATAAAGTGATGAAGGTCCAATAAAACTGAATGGTACTTTAACCCTTAATAAAGTATATGCAATAATTCCCCCCTTTGCCCCAATCTAAGTCCCCTTCTTCACTTGGCACACAGTTTAAGAAATCAGAGTTACTGACCAAAATGTTAATTTTGTGTCTCATTATACCCTCAAAGTAATGTATTGATAAAAGGAATGACATCCACAAAATTTCAAACTCTTTTTTTCTTAATTTTCAAACACAAGGGTAATATAGTCAAATTGAATTGACATGTAGAATAGAATCACTTAATTGGACGCTTGGGTGTACTTTGAACTTTACTCAATAAAACTTATTAAGCATCCTAAATATGATCACCAATCATGTATGTCACATAAACGCTACTCATGCATGCAAAACCCAAAACTCCTGTTTTTTGATGAGGAACCCAGAAGCAATTCCCAGATGTGCTATCGAGATTTTGCAAGCGTACTTTATTATAGTCTGTGCAATAAAGTGCCAATGAAAAGGCAAAACCCAACTACATAGTATATGTACACCTATGTATATCAATATGAGTATATGCGGAAGGAAAACATATCGACATGTATACCTTGTAGTTCTGACAACAATCATGAAATCTCAACATCGTATCACTTGCACGACTTTCAGTGCTAATTGCAAAAGCTCGATGATGTCCTGATCCAAGATGCCCTCTTCCACTAAAAAGCCCCATGCCAAATGCCACAGCACTAGCCGACGCTCGAGGAATCTATCTCATAGGTAAGAATAGAGATTAATAAAATAGATGAAGATCAAACAACAGAAAAACTAAATAAAAAATTAATATCAGTTAGGATAATGAAATTTGTGGTTTAGCAAACTCCTTCCAATGTGGAAATCTTGACCACAAGGCATTCGTGGAATTTCAACCATAAGTTTCATTACTTGAGCAATAATGAATATAAAACCTTTCACATAAGTGTTTACCTTTTGCATAAGTAACATTACAAAGAGAAACAAATATATATATATATATACACACACACACACACACATACATATACCGAACCTGAGTTGCCTTTATCGAATATACATCTGGGTGGTAATCTTCATGAAAGAGTTCTCGAAAACTTTCCCTGATTCTGATCCCAAGATTATACAGTTCAGTTTCTCCTTCACTAATCAATTCTCCACCCTTGAGCTTCCCTTTCCAAGGAGATTTCCACCCCCATATCCAGGACGGAATTTTCTGCAAAGACAACTTCTTTTCTTTTGCATCTTGTAGGAGGTTTTCCATGTGAATGGATAAAGCTTCTAATGCTCTCATCTTTTTCTTGGTAGGAGCACGAGTTCCATGCCTTGCCTGTGAACCAAAACATTCTCTTAGGAAGACATAAACTTCCATTAGTTATAACTTTTTAGCTAGTTTATATCAACTATAATTATTTACATTAAAATTAACCCATATGATAGACAATCTAGATGAAATTTGGAACTAGAACCACAAGTTAGAGGTTTTGGAAAAAGTTCATTTTACAAGCAGGAAGATATCAAGTGCATGTGTTATACAACCAATTCTTATGGAAATACACAACATTTCTTGATTGTTAAAGAGGGCTTTGCCCTAGGGGGTTGTTTGCAAGAACTCAGCTCTGAGTTTGTTCTTATTCCCTTAAGGAGCAAGATTTTTTAAGATTCATCTGACTAAAATGAAAAAATGGGTAGTATGTATGCCTTTTATGCAACAGAAGGCTACCATTCCTTAAATTCCTCATTAGTTGCTTTGCCCCTCAGGCTGCCACTGGCATCTCATTCTGTGCAAGATCACTTGAAATAAAATTATCAGCACTTGCCACATTTCATGAGAGAAACATGCTTACAATTGTCCGTGACGAGGGCAGCCCATGTTTGGCCTCTAGTGTAGATTGTAACAATGATGAGAAGAGCTAACAAGATCTTGAAAACTACAAACCAATCTGATCCTAGTTAAGGTTACATGAAACACATACCAGCAAAACCTCTATAATTGCTGGCTCTCTCCCCTGGGTCTTCTTGTCTACTGCTTCAGCCAGAAGACTCTAACCTGCATCTAGCCCAGCATCTCTATATCTATCTCCACAGTTCCTGAAACTCCCTTTTCTCCATCACTCTCAATCCCAATTCCTCTCATGACAAATTCTGACTTATACCAACTAAAACTATGATCGCTAGCTTAGAAACTTCTACCGAGAAAACTGAAAGATGGAAAATTTTGAATGTACGTGATATGTTAATTATTTCATCTTTTAAGAGTTTAAAGTTTCAAAACTCCTCTTTATAAATTCTGTACATCAAAAAGTACATAAATTGATAATAATGGCAGTTGAAATGTTAGAATCAAAATCAGATTTTCTAAAACATTGTATATTTGAATTCTTGCAACAACAGCAGGATTGGGCTACCTCAATTTTCTGGTGGCTTACTTCCTTCTTAACCCATTCTCTCTTGCTTCTTATTTCCCCATTTGTTACTTTCTCCCTAATAAATAAGAACGCCTACTTAAAAACAAGAACACCCCAAATGGAGCTTTCCCCATAGACACAGAAACATGCAATTAGAAGGTATAATGCTGCTGCCTTATTGCTTCTTCTTATTTTGTTTTTTACGTATCTTAGATTTGATATTCTTACTTATAGGAAAGAAGAAGATTTCATTAGAAATAAGAGCATATACAAAAGACAAGAATGACGAAACATGGTGGACAGTACACATAATGCAGAAAATCTTAGGAAGAAATTGAGTCAAGAAATTAAGAGAATGTACTACGAAAAATAGGAAAGAGGAGTAAACATCCTCCAAATATGGCAAGTAATAAAAAGATACGAAGTCCAAATGCAGGATGATACATCAATTCAATGTAAATCTAGGATAGCAATCCCCTAAGGTTCCAAGTGCCAAAGCTCCTATCACACAACAAATGAAAGGTTAAGATGCGGATGTTATAGATAAGGGCATTCCTCTCCGTGCAAATGCCCTAACGAATGGAAAAACAGCCACAAGTTTAAAGGATCTCTTGTCATCCTTACTCCCCCAAAACTACAAAATCGGACCATAAGATCCTCAATTGTATCAGAACAAACGCAGCACCCCAACACTCCTTTCTTGATTTTGGTCATTTTCTTTATTTGTTTTCTCAAGTCAGTAAAATACCCTTTAGCATAATTTTCAAAAATTGCAAAAGCAAAAATCATAAATCAACACTCTCAAGTAAAGCCTACAGCAAAACAATTCTTAAGCAAATCAACCATTTCCATGTACTTGTTTCCAGTGCTAGTTCATCCAAATATCGATGTTTTATGATTCTACTAATAAGAACCCTACACACGTATCTGTACCCAATGCCACCCAAGTGTATATAGCATGTAGCCAAATACCAATCCTTAAAACCAAAAATAATATTACAAGTTGCTAAACTTTTTATTCAATTGGTTCGTACGTGTCCTAACGACTATAAATAACAGGTTAATAAATATTTAATAGCAATTAAAGATTATAACTGAAGAGTACCACAAGATTTAGATGGATAGGAGAACATTGATCTGGAATATTGGATGGTACAAATGAATTGTCAGAAATGTCTTTCGCAGCACCATATCTGCATGCAAAACAAATGGAAAGAAAGGTAGTATGTTACCATTAGTTGAATGATCTCTTCAGATAAAAATAATTTCTTTCCCACCATATTTCCTTGTCTGGGAACAAATAAACCCAAGCATGTGAAACCAAAATTCTCAAAAAATGTCATTTCCGCCATCCGCTGAACCATTTTTTACAATTTCCAATTAAAGATCGTTTCTGTTAAAAAAGGAATGAAGACAAACATCTTAAAATTTGAAGCTCAAAAACCTTAATTTATTCAATGTGCTTAATCTTTTCGACTCTTAAGTTATTCAGATTACCGATTACCTATACAACAAAACCAAAATTTTCCAAATTTGTTACACTAACATCACACTATCTATTCCGAAATTAACAATGCAACATCAAAAGTTAAAACTTGAGGTTGATTCGTCAATTAAAAATGCAGAGATACTCCATCATGCACTAATCCAAACCCTAAACGATCTTTACTGTAAGAAATTATACACATCATACAAAGAATATAAATTATAGAGAGAGAATTGACCTTGTCACAGTTGCGAGATGTTGCCTAATGTCGAAACCTTCTCCTTCTTTAGCGTATGAATGTATCAATCCACATAACAATACCAGTACTAGAAAAACTGTCATTCTCCCCATTTCCAAACTGCTTGTAAATGGTGGGATTGAAAAATTAATAGTGAGGGTTTGAAAGCGAGAGGAAGAATAATTATTGGATGATGATGGGTGATATAAATAAATAAAGTACTGACATGATAGATTTATTCTGCTGCTTTCTTGAAGAAGAAGCTGAAATTTGGTACGAATATGCGGAAAATTGAATTCGATCAATGATGTTGTTCGTTTAACAGGAAATCGACACGTCGTCCATTTGTCTAAAGAACGGTTCAGATTGAAATCTACCTATTTACTCACTACCGACATACTTACAAGGCCAAGTGTAACGAGCTGGCCCGATCATATTAAAATTTTGAAATATATATATATATATAGACATGATCCATAATAACTTGTTATAAATTAAAAATAAAAAAATATATTAATAACGGACATTTAAAATAGTAGCGGATGTCCTTTCATAACAACTCTACATATTATATTATTAGGAACAAATCAAAAAGATTGAGAAATAAAATTATGATTCGTTTTAAATAGTCATGAGATTATCATCTTAGGGTAATTATTTTGTCGACGAATTTAGGGTTTTGGTTTGAGTTTATGATCAGTATACATTTAAAAGAAATTAAACATCCGCCGCTAATACTAGCGGACGCCGATAGTTCGTTGTTATTTTTAATGGTATAAACGGTGTATGTCAGTTTTTATTTCATAACTAGACCTGTCAAAATTAGCCCAGGCCCGGCCCGAAAAAATTGGGCTTTGGGCTGCATATTTTTAACATATTAAAAGCTGAGCCATTTTGGCCCGGCCCAAATTTGGCACGGCCGGTTCTAGCTCGGCCCAGCCCGTATGCAAGTTTTTTTTTTTTGAACAAAAAAACTGCTCTCACCAGGAATTGATCCCGTGACCTTCAACTGAGAAAAGCTACGTGTTAACCACTACACTACAAGAGACGGTTATGTAAGATTCAACGTATTATTTACTATACCTTCTTTTCACCCATGTTCAAAAGTCAAATCTCATATTCCCATGTTTCGTGTTTTTCCATATTTCTCTCTATCAGATATTCAGATGATTCAAATCAGCTTTACTTATTTACAGACTTAGACGCTTACTGCTTACAGATTCTTCCTGCCTTCGTTCAAGTTTCAACCGTTCAAGTGTTCAACCCCAAATCAAACCCCAAAACTTCTCTCTCTCTTTCTCTAGTCTAGTATTGATCTCGAGTTGTAGGCACTTCCAGTCTTTCATTGTTCTATAGATCCACACTTCGGTCGATCGCTGATTCGCCAACTGGGTAGCTTCTTCTCTTCGTCCCGAATACTCTCGAATCCAAATCCTCAGTCTGTGAGAAGGAAAAAGATTAGCGATCAACCAAGATTAATTTTAAACATCAAATAGGTGTCGAAAGCCGAAAGGTATACAAGTTTCCTATCCAAACCTTCTAAGTTCTAAGTATTTTATGATTTATTTTGTTGTTTAGTTTTGGACTTTTGGTGTTGCTGTGGAATATGATTGTGTTGTGGATCATTATTCATTAAGTATTGAAGTATCCTGGAGAAATAAAGAGGATTTTTAAGGAGATTTATGTGTTAATGTGTTATTTGTGTGATTCAGCGATTGTGTTTATGATTGATGAAATACTAAGTATTATGATTTAATGGTAAAAGAAAAAAAAAAAAAAAACCTGCGGGCCGGACTACGGGCCACATGTTTTTAGCCCAAAAAATTTTGGGCTTTTTTGGCCCAGCCGGTCAATGGCCCGGCCCGTTTGGGCTGGCCCTGTGACGACCCCAAATCCGGGTTCTTTAACCTCGGGTTTGGTTCTCACTGTACAATACATAACAACAATGAAATACATATATTGTATTCAAACTTCGCGGAATAATACAAAAGGTTCCTTAATCAAAAGGCTACACTTCCCAAGGTCTATTACCTTAATCTTAACATTACATATCTTAAGGGAAATACAAAAGATTTACAACAGTAATTACATAACAGTAAACTAAACTAGCATGCAACTACTAAAATTAAACATTCGCTTTCCCCTTGCCTTTATCCGATTTAGAGCTTTCGGGATTGGCTGAAATATAGTCATGATATAGCAAGAATGAGCAACTAAATGGCTCAGCAAGTTTATAAACAACAATCATACGATATATCATGATGAAGGGAAATAACTTCAAGGTTTCAACAATAGCAATTGTGAAAGATAACAAGAATCAATGTTCAATAAAAGAAGGAATTGACTATTTACTGCTGAGTGGTCTTTAATGACCCTGAACTGCTACTAAGGTAGAACAGATATACAATATCTGACTCCTTGTTAAAATAACGGGACACTTGAGGGGATCAGTCCTCTCATGTCCTATGTATATGCATCACATTTAGTTTTCTTGCGCGCTGTCGGGTCTCCGACAAATAAAAATCCCCTTTAACTAGGGTTGTTCTATCTCAGTCTTACTGTAAGAATCCGCACCAGCCAATGGTTTGGATAAGTTTTTATAATATTCAACTAAATGAATTTAGCATGCATTTGTCTAGCCGAAACAATTAGCTTAGACGTTCTTAAACAGTTTGCAAAAGCACTATGTGTGAATACAATAATCAATAACGATGTGAAGAAATTTTCGATAATTAATTCACTCAAAAGTCTGTCAAATATCTACGAGTGTAGATACTTGCTCAACAATAATTGAATTGCTCAAAGTAATTAAAGTTGAATAATAATTGCAACAATAAGTACAAGTTAAGGGTAGAAGACTTGCAATAAGAATTACAAGTTAAAGTTAGAAAACTTGCCTCGTGCGTCGTCTACGGCTAACCAACTTAATTTAACAATCCTTGAACGGACCTAACAATTAAATCAGTTTGATCTTAAATTAGTATCATATACTTGTAAGTATAATGACCTTTATACACTTTACGAACCACATAATTATAAAATTATGGGTATATAAACACATAGGAAACATTATCACTACTTGATAATATTTCAAACACAAAGAACCTATATTAATTATTTAATATAGTTCATATACTCATATAATATTATTAACAATTTAATAATATTTTATTAGTCTTGTAGTATTATTAACCGTTTAATAATACATTACTAGTCTTCTAATATTATTAATTATTTAATAATATTTTATCATCCTTATAATATTATTAATTATTTAATAATATTTTATCATCCTTATAATATTATTAATCATTTAATAATATTTTATTACCTCATTAATATTATTAACCATTTAATAATATTTTAAACATTATCTAATAATATTAATTATTTAATATCTAATATTATTAATCATTTAATAATATTTTATTATCTTATTAATATTATTAATCATCTAATAATATTTTAATCATTATCTAATATTATTAATTATTTAATAATATTTTATTCATTATCTAATATTATTAATCATTAAATAATATTTTATTCATTTACTAATATTATTATTTATTTAATAATATTTTATTGACTTATTAATGTTATTACTCATTTAATAATATTTTAATCTCTTACTAATATTATCAATCATTTCATAATATTTAATTACTTATTAATATTATTAACCATGTAGTAATATTTTAATACTCTTTAAATAATACCAAAAGTTAACTTTTAAATTGGATTAACCTTAGTATTTAATTTAAACATTTAGGTAGCATTGATTTACAAATAGACTCCATATGAATTTGTTTAGTACCCAAATATATTCATTTTACACTTATTTCAACTTAATTTTCCAAAGAAAGTTCGACCCGGATCGACCCGACCCGACCCGGACTGCCCAAAAGCTGATTGGCAGTGCACTTGGGCGCAGCTGCCCCCGTCCCGAGCGCAGGTGCGCTCGGCCAGTCTGTCCGGAAGTCAACTGTTTGACTGCTCACCCCTCCGACGCTCTGACAGCCATAACTTCTTCATTTTAAAACATTTTGGGGTGATTCTTGAGCCCATTCTCATCAGAATTTCCCCCTCTACAACTTCTCTTCAGATCACCAATCCAAATTCCAAACTTAACTAGACTCAAATTGGCTCACAATGCAACCTAGGGTTTTAAAATCAACATCCTTTGCGGTAAAAGCCATAACTTCTTTGTTTTTCAATATTTTTGAAAGCTTCAAGTTGGGTTTTCTTATAAACTCATACATAAAACTTTCTAGCCATATAAATCAAGTATTTAACTTGTACATTTCAAAATACAACATTAAACATAATATGTATCGTTAGGGTTTTACCGGTAAATCGTATTATGAACTTTTCTACAACTTTTATACATTTCTCACATACCAAAACATGTTATAAACACATAGATCCATGAATATACATATATTACATAGATAAATACATCTAGACCATCAAAACGAGTTTTGATCGGTTAAAAATAGATTTTAACCGATCAAAAGCTATCTAGACTACAAAAATAAAAGAAGAAGATGTTTAGAGCACTTTTAAACCTTTGGGTTTTGATTGCTCCTCTTCTCCTTCTACCGAAGTATGTTGTGTAGCTATTGGACATCCACCAAGGTCTTCCTCTAGCTTTTCCTCACACAAAACCCTAGTGTATCTTCCTTTTCTCTAGAAAATACTCTCACTTTCTCTCTATTATGCTCTAGCAAATGAACCAACAAGCTTGGCTCAAGTGTGGAGTATCATATATATAGCCACCAACTAACTCCTCATTAGCTTGCTAATTCACCCATGTTGGTGAAATTAGTGCTTAATTATAATTACTATTGCATTGATTGACTAGTTGATAGACACATGGAATGACTAGGGTTGTTCACCAACTATGACAAGGAGTGATTTAGAAGCAACAATGCAAATCAAGCCATCCAAGTGGGTCCCTCAAAAATCTCAGCAAAATGGCTTTTCCAAGCCATTTTTCCTTTATTTTTAATGCTAAAATGTGCATATATACATCTATATATATATATACATATATATATATATATATATATTGACCAAAGTTTGACCCTTAATGGACTTCACATTGGGCTTGGGAATAACTTCTATTGGGCTCATTTAATTAAATTGTTTGGGCTCAATTTAAATACCACATTGGGCTAGCATTTAAATAACTATGCTACATTTAATTAAATCAAGCATTGGGTTTGTTTAATTAATTACATGGGCTACTAGGTTAATATCTTTAACCTAGTTTATCAACTCATTTGGATTTAAAATATAATCCAATTAGATTTGCTTTAATTAATTATACACTTTGCTTTAATTCTTTAAATAAATATACAAGCACATAAGTACATTTATTTAATTATCTAATGCACAATTAATTAATGAGAAAAATTTAAATTCATTGCTAAATATTTATTAAGTATATTTACAATGACTAATGAAATTCGTGGTCATTACATTCTCCCCCCCTTATAAGAATTCCGTCCCCGGAATTACAAATTTAAACTACTCAAAACAGATGCGGATAGTTAGCCCTCATCTTTTCTTCAAGCTCCCACGTAGCTTCCTCAGCGTTGTGGTTCCTCCAAAGGACTTTGACAGAATGTATAATCTTATTTCGTAATTTCTGCTCTTTCCTATCCAGTATCTGGACAGGAATTTCCTCGTATGATAAGTCTTTCTCGACTTGTATTGGCTCATAGGATATGACATGTTTGTGGTCTGGCTTGTATGGTCGCAACACTGACACATGAAACACATTGTGAATATGCTCCAGTTCAGGAGGTAAAGCTACCTCGTACGCCACTTCACCCACTCTCTTCAATATCTCGAACGGTCCTATGAACCTCGGACTCAGCTTCCCTTTCTTCCCAAATCGGATCTTCCCTTTCCAGGGAGATACCTTCATGAATACAAAACTCTCAACTTCGAAGTCTCGCTTCTGTCGATGTAAGTCGGCATATTTCTTCTGACGGTCCTGAGCTGCTACTAGTCGAGCTCTTATTACTTTGATAATTTCTACCGTCTGTTGAACCAATTCTGGTCCCAACAGTCGGCGTTCACCTACCTCATCCCAACATAGAGGTGTTCTGCACTTTCTTCCGTATAATGCTTCGTAAGGCGGCATGCCTATGCTTGCATGATAACTATTGTTGTATGCAAACTCAACTAATGGTAGATGGTTCTCCCAACTGCCCTTGAAATCCATCACACAGGCCCTGAGCATATCTTCCAATGTCTGTATTGTTCTTTCACTTTGCCCATCGGTCTGTGGATGATATGCTGTACTCATTCTCAACTGTGTCCCCAATCTCTCCTCAAGACTTCTCCAAAATTTTGACGTGAAGCGCGGATCTCTGTCTGACACAATCGATACCGGCACCCCATGTCTCGAAACTATCTCCTTGATGTACAGTTTAGCCAACTGATCCAAACTGAACTTAATCTTGATCGGCAAAAAGTGAGCTGACTTTGTTAGTCGATCCACAATCACCCATATTGCGTCAAATCCCTTCCGTGTTGCTGGAAGTCCTACCACAAAATCCATTGTGATATGCTCCCATTTCCACTCTGGAATCTCTAACGGCTGTAGTAATCCACTTGGTCTCTGATGTTCGGCCTTTACCCTTTGACAAGTTAAGCATCGGCTGACACATTCTGCGACCTCCCTTTTTAAATTCGGCCACCAAAAATGCTGACGTAGATCTTGATACATCTTCGTACTCCCCGGATGTATCGAGTATCTCGTACTGTGGGCCTCTTGAAAAATCTCCTCTCGTAATTCAGGCACTAGCGGTACCCAAACACGATTTTCAAACCTTAGCAATCTCATGCTATCCTCCTTGAATTTGACCTCTTCCCCTTCGGTCATTCTCATCCTTATTCTGACACATTCTTCATCTTTGTCTTGAGCCTCTTTCACCCTATCTAATAAGGTTGGGCTTGCTTCTACTTCCATTGACTCATTTGGATTTCTCACCTCCAACTCCATTCGAGCCATCTCTTGAACCAATTGTTCCTGATCTGTCAAGATGAACAATTTCTCCCTGCTCTTTCTACTTAGAGCATCTGCTACTACGTTGGCCTTGCCGGGATGATATAGAATTTCACAATCATAGTCCTTGATCAATTCTAACCATCTCCGTTGCCTCATATTTAACTCCTTCTGTGTGAAGATATACTTCAGACTCTTGTGGTCCGTGAATATCTCACATTTCTCTCCATATAAATAATGTCTCCAGATTTTAAGGGCAAACACTACCGCAACCAGCTCTAAGTCGTGGGTAGGGTATCCCTTCTCGTAATCCTTCAACTGTCTGGACGCATACGCAACGACCTTGCCGTTTTGCATAAGCACACAGCCAAGTCCCTTGTGCGATGCATCACTGTAGACCGTAAAACCTCCCGTATCGTCCGGTAAAGTCAATACAGGTGCTTCACTAAGTCTCTTCTTTAGCTCCTGAAAACTCTCCTCACACTTCTCCGTCCATACGTATTTCACCGTCTTCCTCGTTAAATTTGTCAACGGTGTTGCTATCTTTGAAAAATCTTGAATGAATCTCCGATAGTAACCCGCTAACCCCAAGAAACTTCTTACCTCTGTCGGCGTCCTTGGTTGTTCCCAATTTGTTACCGCTTCCACCTTTGCTGGATCTACTGAAACTCCCTCCTTGTCAATGACGTGACCCAAAAATTGAACTCTCTCCAACCAGAATTCACACTTTGAAAACTTAGCATACAACTGCTCCTTCCGTAAAATCTCCAACACCACTCTTAGGTGTTCATCATGCTCCTCCTTCGTCTTGGAATAAACCAAAATATCGTCAATGAACACAACAACAAATTTATCCAAGTACTGCTTGAATATTCTGTTCATCATGTCCATAAATGCGGCTGGCGCATTCGTCAGTCCAAACGACATCACCAGAAACTCATAATGCCCATATCGAGTTCTGAATGCCGTCTTGGGTACATCCTCCTTCCTGACTTTCAACTGATGATAACCAGTCCTCAAGTCAATCTTTGAAAAGTACTTCGCCCCTTTCAATTGATCGAAAAGATCGTCAATTCATGGCAACGGGTACTTATTCTTAATTGTCACCTTATTCAGCTCTCTGTAATCCATACATAACCTCATCGATCCATCCTTCTTCTTTACAAACAACACAGGTGCTCCCCATGGAGAAACACTTGGCTGAATGTACTTATTATCCAACAACTCCTGTAGTTGGATCATTAACTCCTTCATTTCTACCGGGGCCATCCTATATGGTGCCTTTGATATTGGTGCTGTCCCCGGTACCAAATCAATTACAAACTCTATCTCCCTATCTGGCGGTAAACCTGGCAGTTCGTTTGGAAACACGTCCATGAACTCCCTCACTACTGGTATTTGCTCCATCTCGGGATTCACCATTTGTGTGTCCACTACGTGAGCTAAATACCCTACACAACCTTTCTTCAACAGTTTCTTGGCCTGCATCATCGTCAGACATGGTGATTGTCTAGACGACTTGCTGCCATAAAATACGACCTTAGACTTATTCGGTGTCTTAAGGTGTATACACTTCTTTTGACAATCAATTAAAGCTTCATGGTTAAATAACCAATCCATTCCAAGTATAACGTCAAACTCCCCCAAACGTATTGGAATTAAATTTACACTCAACTTCTGACCCCTGATTTCAGCACAACAGTTTCTATGCACATACTCTACAGGAATCACCTCTTTATTAGCAACTTCTATGTTCATTGGGTTCTCTAGTTTTTCTCTAGGCAATTCTAACCGTCTAGCGAATTCGTCAGACACAAATGAACAGGTAGCACCCGAATCAAATAATACATAAGCATTTATATCATTGATCGGAATAATACCTGACACCACGTCTTTTGATTCAACGGCGTCCTGCACTGTCATGTTGAAAGTCCGTGCCGTTGGTTTATTCTGCGGCACCTGCCCTCCAATGGTCAGTTTGTTGTTGTTGTTGTTGTTGTTGCTTCCCCTATAGCCCGAACTTCCCCCGGTATTCTTCTTCTTTGGACAATCCTTAAACTGATGGTCCATGGCCCCGCAGGCGAAACAACCCTTCCTCTTAGGTGTGGGACAATTAGGAGCGATGTGCCCCTCTTGCCCACAGTTATAACAGACGTTCTTTCCCCTCATGCACTCCCCAGTGTGATTCTTCCCGCACTGGCTGCATTTGCTGGCCTTCTTGGATTCACTTCCCTGGGGTGTCCCCGAACTGCTGTTGTTATTCCACTTGCGTTTGTTCGAGTTGCTGCCCCCGCTGCTACCCTCTCGGTTTCCTCCTTCACCCTTCTTCTTGTTCCGTTCCTGGTTGTGCTTGTTTAAAGCTTCATTCCCACCTTCAGCTATGATAGCTTTCTCCAGTAATGTTGCAAAGTTTGTGATCTGGAGAACAGCTACTCGACTGTAAACCCACGGTTTCAGCCCCTGTTCGAATCGTCTGGCGCGTCTTGCCTCCGTGTCCACCTGATGTGTAGCAAATCTCTCCAATTCATTGAACTTGGCGGCATATTCGGATACAGACAAGTTACCCTGCTTAAGTTCTAGGAATTTGATTTCCATCCTAGCCTTTGTACTCTCTGGAAAGTAGTTTTCCAAGAATACCTCTTTGAATCGAGCCCACGTGATCGTTCCCTCCCCTGCTCTACTCTTATTGGCCTTCCACCAGTGGCTGGCCTCTCCTTTCATCATGAAGGTAGCAAATGAGGTCATTTGCTCCTCCCTAACTCGTGCAACCTCGAAGACTTTTTCCATCTCTTCTATCCAGGTCTGTGCTTCTATAGGATCCGTGGTTCCTTTGAACTCGGGTGGTCCTATCAGTTTGAAGTCTTTAAAGGTTGCTAGTGGAGCGGCAGGGTTTGTTGCTCCAGTAGCCCCTGCGTTGCGTCCGCGAAATGCTCCCATTAGCATTTCTACGAACTCTTGGACAGGGTTTGGTGGTACCCCTCCTGCGTTCACTGACTCTTCGGGTGGTGGTGGGGGTAGTCGTTGATTTCTCCTCTGTGGCGGCATTTTCTGTATAAAGAAAATTTAATTTATTAAAGTTGTTTCAATCTTTTCACTTTCGTTTTGTAGCTTAAGTAATTTAAACTAAGACACAAATAATCATCTTGACACATATAAACATAAACGAAAATGCATTTATATTCATATGCTAAAACACAGTGCGTAGCACTTTTACATCATAAGCATACTGCTATAAACGCTGCTAATCCCGATGGTCAAAACAAAAGACGGGATCTAACATATCCCACAACTTCATAGAGTTGGGATTTACAACATACTAACCCTCTATCAGAACAAAAGTAGGGTTTCTACTGCATCTATGTACATACATCATAACGAAAGAAAATACAACTAACGGCGCATCCCTCGACGAACCGCATCATCGTACTCCTCATCTCCAATGGCCCTGACCACGCCCCTACTAATGGTGTGCAAGGTCTGGCCTTCCTCAGCAGGGTAGTAGTGCACCCTACTCTGGAATCTACCAAAGGATGAGCGATAGACGTAACTGAGCCTATCTATCCTCACCCTCTTATCCCTAACCTCGTCCTCCAGCTCCATCATCTGTCCGTGAGCTGCATCACGCTGGATCTCCATATCTAGTCTATCCTCAACTGCCTGCTGCATCTGGCCCCTCATGGCCTCCCTCTCTGCTTGCGTCTGCTGAATCTTCAGATCAGCGGCTACTAACTTGGCCTCCATCTCGGCCATCCTCGCCTTTAGCTCTATGTTCTCGCCAGAGAACATATAAGCTGTATCTCGGTACTGCTGCTCCGTCTGCTGGTGGATCTGGTTCCGCTCCTCAAGGTGCTGAACCCTCTCCTCTAGTTCATCGTTAGCCGTAGTGAGAGTATCGATGATGTCACTAGCGACAGTGCCCATGCCATCAACATACTCAGCTGGCTCCTCATCCTCCTCATCATCAGTATCGGCCTCCTCCTCACTGAACTGCCCCATAACTCCGCCCCAGACAGCGTCATCTCTATCTCCCTCCTCGGGATCTGACTCTGGTTCCTCGACAGGTGCAGCCACCCGTGGCTGTGCGGTATCCATAGGGATATCCGTATAGATCACCTCATCTACCGCAGTACTCGACTGGCCTATCTCCGTCATCCTACAATAACATAAATAACACATGTTAGTACAGCAATAAAATATATTCATTGATGAAATGAAATGATATTTTATCATGTACATCTCGGCTCGATGGATTTTCTCAATCCATCTCCAAAAATACACAACAGGATGAATCTCCCCAATTCATCTCATAACGCACTCGATAAGAGTTTAGTACTAAGGTTATAACCTAGGTTTCGCAATCCTAGCATTTCTAACCTACAGCTCTGATACCAACCTGTGACGACCCCAAATCCGGGTTCTTTAACCTCGGGTTTGGTTCTCACTGTACAATACATAACAACAATGAAATACATATATTGTATTCAAACTTCGCGGAATAATACAAAAGGTTCCTTAATCAAAAGGCTACACTTCCCAAGGTCTATTACCTTAATCTTAACATTACATATCTTAAGGGAAATACAAAAGATTTACAACAGTAATTACATAACAGTAAACTAAACTAGCATGCAACTACTAAAATTAAACATTCGCTTTCCCCTTGCCTTTATCCGATTTAGAGCTTTCGGGATTGGCTGAAATATAGTCATGATATAGCAAGAATGAGCAACTAAATGGCTCAGCAAGTTTATAAACAACAATCATACGATATATCATGATGAAGGGAAATAACTTCAAGGTTTCAACAATAGCAATTGTGAAAGATAACAAGAATCAATGTTCAATAAAAGAAGGAATTGACTATTTACTGCTGAGTGGTCTTTAATGACCCTGAACTGCTACTAAGGTAGAACAGATATACAATATCTGACTCCTTGTTAAAATAACGGGACACTTGAGGGGATCAGTCCTCTCATGTCCTATGTATATGCATCACATTTAGTTTTCTTGCGCGCTGTCGGGTCTCCGACAAATAAAAATCCCCTTTAACTAGGGTTGTTCTATCTCAGTCTTACTGTAAGAATCCGCACCAGCCAATGGTTTGGATAAGTTTTTATAATATTCAACTAAATGAATTTAGCATGCATTTGTCTAGCCGAAACAATTAGCTTAGACGTTCTTAAACAGTTTGCAAAAGCACTATGTGTGAATACAATAATCAATAACGATGTGAAGAAATTTTCGATAATTAATTCACTCAAAGGTCTGTCAAATATCTACGAGTGTAGATACTTGCTCAACAATAATTGAATTGCTCAAAGTAATTAAAGTTGAATAATAATTGCAACAATAAGTACAAGTTAAGGGTAGAAGACTTGCAATAAGAATTACAAGTTAAAGTTAGAAAACTTGCCTCGTGCGTCGTCTACGGCTAACCAACTTAATTTAACAATCCTTGAACGGACCTAACAATTAAATCAGTTTGATCTTAAATTAGTATCATATACTTGTAAGTATAATGACCTTTATACACTTTACGAACCACATAATTATAAAATTATGGGTATATAAACACATAGGAAACATTATCACTACTTGATAATATTTCAAACACAAAGAACCTATATTAATTATTTAATATAGTTCATATACTCATATAATATTATTAACAATTTAATAATATTTTATTAGTCTTGTAGTATTATTAACCGTTTAATAATACATTACTAGTCTTCTAATATTATTAATTATTTAATAATATTTTATCATCCTTATAATATTATTAATTATTTAATAATATTTTATCATCCTTATAATATTATTAATCATTTAATAATATTTTATTACCTCATTAATATTATTAACCATTTAATAATATTTTAAACATTATCTAATAATATTAATTATTTAATATCTAATATTATTAATCATTTAATAATATTTTATTATCTTATTAATATTATTAATCATCTAATAATATTTTAATCATTATCTAATATTATTAATTATTTAATAATATTTTATTCATTATCTAATATTATTAATCATTAAATAATATTTTATTCATTTACTAATATTATTATTTATTTAATAATATTTTATTGACTTATTAATGTTATTACTCATTTAATAATATTTTAATCTCTTACTAATATTATCAATCATTTCATAATATTTAATTACTTATTAATATTATTAACCATGTAGTAATATTTTAATACTCTTTAAATAATACCAAAAGTTAACTTTTAAATTGGATTAACCTTAGTATTTAATTTAAACATTTAGGTAGCATTGATTTACAAATAGACTCCATATGAATTTGTTTAGTACCCAAATATATTCATTTTACACTTATTTCAACTTAATTTTCCAAAGAAAGTTCGACCCGGATCGACCCGACCCGACCCGGACTGCCCAAAAGCTGATTGGCAGTGCACTTGGGCGCAGCTGCCCCCGTCCCGAGCGCAGGTGCGCTCGGCCAGTCTGTCCGGAAGTCAACTGTTTGACTGCTCACCCCTCCGACGCTCTGACAGCCATAACTTCTTCATTTTAAAACATTTTGGGGTGATTCTTGAGTCCATTCTCATCAGAATTTCCCCCTCTACAACTTCTCTTCAGATCACCAATCCAAATTCCAAACTTAACTAGACTCAAATTGGCTCACAATGCAACCTAGGGTTTTAAAATCAACATCCTTTGCGGTAAAAGCCATAACTTCTTTGTTTTTCAATATTTTTGAAAGCTTCAAGTTGGGTTTTCTTATAAACTCATACATAAAACTTTCTAGCCATATAAATCAAGTATTTAACTTGTACATTTCAAAATACAACATTAAACATAATATGTATCGTTAGGGTTTTACCGGTAAATCGTATTATGAACTTTTCTACAACTTTTATACATTTCTCACATACCAAAACATGTTATAAACACATAGATCCATGAATATACATATATTACATAGATAAATACATCTAGACCATCAAAACGAGTTTTGATCGGTTAAAAATAGATTTTAACCGATCAAAAGCTATCTAGACTACAAAAATAAAAGAAGAAGATGTTTAGAGCACTTTTAAACCTTTGGGTTTTGATTGCTCCTCTTCTCCTTCTACCGAAGTATGTTGTGTAGCTATTGGACATCCACCAAGGTCTTCCTCTAGCTTTTCCTCACACAAAACCCTAGTGTATCTTCCTTTTCTCTAGAAAATGCTCTCACTTTCTCTCTATTATGCTCTAGCAAATGAACCAACAAGCTTGGCTCAAGTGTGGAGTATCATATATATAGCCACCAACTAACTCCTCATTAGCTTGCTAATTCACCCATGTTGGTGAAATTAGTGCTTAATTATAATTACTATTGCATTGATTGACTAGTTGATAGACACATGGAATGACTAGGGTTGTTCACCAACTATGACAAGGAGTGATTTAGAAGCAACAATGCAAATCAAGCCATCCAAGTGGGTCCCTCAAAAATCTCAGCAAAATGGCTTTTCCAAGCCATTTTTCCTTTATTTTTAATGCTAAAATGTGCATATATACATCTATATATATATATACATATATATATATATATATATTGACCAAAGTTTGACCCTTAATGGACTTCACATTGGGCTTGGGAATAACTTCTATTGGGCTCATTTAATTAAATTGTTTGGGCTCAATTTAAATACCACATTGGGCTAGCATTTAAATAACTATGCTACATTTAATTAAATCAAGCATTGGGCTTGTTTAATTAATTACATGGGCTACTAGGTTAATATCTTTAACCTAGTTTATCAACTCATTTGGATTTAAAATATAATCCAATTAGATTTGCTTTAATTAATTATACACTTTGCTTTAATTCTTTAAATAAATATACAAGCACATAAGTACATTTATTTAATTATCTAATGCACAATTAATTAATGAGAAAAATTTAAATTCATTGCTAAATATTTATTAAGTATATTTACAATGACTAATGAAATTCGTGGTCATTACATTCTCCCCCCCTTATAAGAATTCCGTCCCCGGAATTACAAATTTAAACTACTCAAAACAGATGCGGATAGTTAGCCCTCATCTTTTCTTCAAGCTCCCACGTAGCTTCCTCAGCGTTGTGGTTCCTCCAAAGGACTTTGACAGAATGTATAATCTTATTTCGTAATTTCTGCTCTTTCCTATCCAGTATCTGGACAGGAATTTCCTCGTATGATAAGTCTTTCTCGACTTGTATTGGCTCATAGGATATGACATGTTTGTGGTCTGGCTTGTATGGTCGCAACACTGACACATGAAACACATTGTGAATATGCTCCAGTTCAGGAGGTAAAGCTACCTCGTACGCCACTTCACCCACTCTCTTCAATATCTCGAACGGTCCTATGAACCTCGGACTCAGCTTCCCTTTCTTCCCAAATCGGATCTTCCCTTTCCAGGGAGATACCTTCATGAATACAAAACTCTCAACTTCGAAGTCTCGCTTCTGTCGATGTAAGTCGGCATATTTCTTCTGACGGTCCTGAGCTGCTACTAGTCGAGCTCTTATTACTTTGATAATTTCTACCGTCTGTTGAACCAATTCTGGTCCCAACAGTCGGCGTTCACCTACCTCATCCCAACATAGAGGTGTTCTGCACTTTCTTCCGTATAATGCTTCGTAAGGCGGCATGCCTATGCTTGCATGATAACTATTGTTGTATGCAAACTCAACTAATGGTAGATGGTTCTCCCAACTGCCCTTGAAATCCATCACACAGGCCCTGAGCATATCTTCCAATGTCTGTATTGTTCTTTCACTTTGCCCATCGGTCTGTGGATGATATGCTGTACTCATTCTCAACTGTGTCCCCAATCTCTCCTCAAGACTTCTCCAAAATTTTGACGTGAAGCGCGGATCTCTGTCTGACACAATCGATACCGGCACCCCATGTCTCGAAACTATCTCCTTGATGTACAGTTTAGCCAACTGATCCAAACTGAACTTAATCTTGATCGGCAAAAAGTGAGCTGACTTTGTTAGTCGATCCACAATCACCCATATTGCGTCAAATCCCTTCCGTGTTGCTGGAAGTCCTACCACAAAATCCATTGTGATATGCTCCCATTTCCACTCTGGAATCTCTAACGGCTGTAGTAATCCACTTGGTCTCTGATGTTCGGCCTTTACCCTTTGACAAGTTAAGCATCGGCTGACACATTCTGCGACCTCCCTTTTTAAATTCGGCCACCAAAAATGCTGACGTAGATCTTGATACATCTTCGTACTCCCCGGATGTATCGAGTATCTCGTACTGTGGGCCTCTTGAAAAATCTCCTCTCGTAATTCAGGCACTAGCGGTACCCAAACACGATTTTCAAACCTTAGCAATCTCATGCTATCCTCCTTGAATTTGACCTCTTCCCCTTCGGTCATTATCATCCTTATTCTGACACATTCTTCATCTTTGTCTTGAGCCTCTTTCACCCTATCTAATAAGGTTGGGCTTGCTTCTACTTCCATTGACTCATTTGGATTTCTCACCTCCAACTCCATTCGAGCCATCTCTTGAACCAATTGTTCCTGATCTGTCAAGATGAACAATTTCTCCCTGCTCTTTCTACTTAGAGCATCTGCTACTACGTTGGCCTTGCCGGGATGATATAGAATTTCACAATCATAGTCCTTGATCAATTCTAACCATCTCCGTTGCCTCATATTTAACTCCTTCTGTGTGAAGATATACTTCAGACTCTTGTGGTCCGTGAATATCTCACATTTCTCTCCATATAAATAATGTCTCCAGATTTTAAGGGCAAACACTACCGCAGCCAGCTCTAAGTCGTGGGTAGGGTATCCCTTCTCGTAATCCTTCAACTGTCTGGACGCATACGCAACGACCTTGCCGTTTTGCATAAGCACACAGCCAAGTCCCTTGTGCGATGCATCACTGTAGACCGTAAAACCTCCCGTATCGTCCGGTAAAGTCAATACAGGTGCTTCACTAAGTCTCTTCTTTAGCTCCTGAAAACTCTCCTCACACTTCTCCGTCCATACGTATTTCACCGTCTTCCTCGTTAAATTTGTCAACGGTGTTGCTATCTTTGAAAAATCTTGAATGAATCTCCGATAGTAACCCGCTAACCCCAAGAAACTTCTTACCTCTGTCGGCGTCCTTGGTTGTTCCCAATTTGTTACCGCTTCCACCTTTGCTGGATCTACTGAAACTCCCTCCTTGTCAATGACGTGACCCAAAAATTGAACTCTCTCCAACCAGAATTCACACTTTGAAAACTTAGCATACAACTGCTCCTTCCGTAAAATCTCCAACACCACTCTTAGGTGTTCATCATGCTCCTCCTTCGTCTTGGAATAAACCAAAATATCGTCAATGAACACAACAACAAATTTATCCAAGTACTGCTTGAATATTCTGTTCATCATGTCCATAAATGCGGCTGGCGCATTCGTCAGTCCAAACGACATCACCAGAAACTCATAATGCCCATATCGAGTTCTGAATGCCGTCTTGGGTACATCCTCCTTCCTGACTTTCAACTGATGATAACCAGTCCTCAAGTCAATCTTTGAAAAGTACTTCGCCCCTTTCAATTGATCGAAAAGATCGTCAATTCGTGGCAACGGGTACTTATTCTTAATTGTCACCTTATTCAGCTCTCTGTAATCCATACATAACCTCATCGATCCATCCTTCTTCTTTACAAATAACACAGGTGCTCCCCATGGAGAAACACTTGGCTGAATGTACTTATTATCCAACAACTCCTGTAGTTGGATCATTAACTCCTTCATTTCTACCGGGGCCATCCTATATGGTGCCTTTGATATTGGTGCTGTCCCCGGTACCAAATCAATTACAAACTCTATCTCCCTATCTGGCGGTAAACCTGGCAGTTCGTTTGGAAACACGTCCATGAACTCCCTCACTACTGGTATTTGCTCCATCTCGGGATTCACCATTTGTGTGTCCACTACGTGAGCTAAATACCCTACACAACCTTTCTTCAACAGTTTCTTGGCCTGCATCATCGTCAGACATGGTGATTGTCTAGACGACTTGCTGCCATAAAATACGACCTTAGACTTATTCGGTGTCTTAAGGTGTATACACTTCTTTTGACAATCAATTAAAGCTCCATGGTTAAATAACCAATCCATTCCAAGTATAACGTCAAACTCCCCCAAACGTATTGGAATTAAATTTACACTCAACTTCTGACCCCTGATTTCAGCACAACAGTTTCTATGCACATACTCTACAGGAATCACCTCTTTATTAGCAACTTCTATGTTCATTGGGTTCTCTAGTTTTTCTCTAGGCAATTCTAACCGTCTAGCGAATTCGTCAGACACAAATGAACAGGTAGCACCCGAATCAAATAATACATAAGCATTTATATCATTGATCGGAATAATACCTGACACCACGTCTTTTGATTCAACGGCGTCCTGCACTGTCATGTTGAAAGTCCGTGCCGTTGGTTTATTCTGCGGCACCTGCCCTCCAATGGTCAGTTTGTTGTTGTTGTTGTTGTTGTTGCTTCCCCTATAGCCTGAACTTCCCCCGGTATTCTTCTTCTTTGGACAATCCTTAAACTGATGGTCCATGGCCCCGCAGGCGAAACAACCCTTCCTCTTAGGTGTGGGACAATTAGGAGCGATGTGCCCCTCTTGCCCACAGTTATAACAGACGTTCTTTCCCCTCATGCACTCCCCAGTGTGATTCTTCCCGCACTGGCTGCATTTGCTGGCCTTCTTGGATTCACTTCCCTGGGGTGTCCCCGAACTGCTGTTGTTATTCCACTTGCGTTTGTTCGAGTTGCTGCCCCCGCTGCTACCCTCTCGGTTTCCTCCTTCACCCTTCTTCTTGTTCCGTTCCTGGTTGTGCTTGTTTAAAGCTTCATTCCCACCTTCAGCTATGATAGCTTTCTCCAGTAATGTTGCAAAGTTTGTGATCTGGAGAACAGCTACTCGACTGTAAACCCACGGTTTCAGCCCCTGTTCGAATCGTCTGGCGCGTCTTGCCTCCGTGTCCACCTGATGTGTAGCAAATCTCTCCAATTCATTGAACTTGGCGGCATATTCGGATACAGACAAGTTACCCTGCTTAAGTTCTAGGAATTTGATTTCCATCCTAGCCTTTGTACTCTCTGGAAAGTAGTTTTCCAAGAATACCTCTTTGAATCGAGCCCACGTGATCGTTCCCTCCCCTGCTCTACTCTTATTGGCCTTCCACCAGTGGCTGGCCTCTCCTTTCATCATGAAGGTAGCAAATGAGGTCATTTGCTCCTCCCTAACTCGTGCAACCTCGAAGACTTTTTCCATCTCTTCTATCCAGGTCTGTGCTTCTATAGGATCCGTGGTTCCTTTGAACTCGGGTGGTCCTATCAGTTTGAAGTCTTTAAAGGTTGCTAGTGGAGCGGCAGGGTTTGTTGCTCCAGTAGCCCCTGCGTTGCGTCCGCGAAATGCTCCCATTAGCATTTCTACGAACTCTTGGACAGGGTTTGGTGGTACCCCTCCTGCGTTCACTGACTCTTCGGGTGGTGGTGGGGGTAGTCGTTGATTTCTCCTCTGTGGCGGCATTTTCTGTATAAAGAAAATTTAATTTATTAAAGTTGTTTCAATCTTTTCACTTTCGTTTTGTAGCTTAAGTAATTTAAACTAAGACACAAATAATCATCTTGACACATATAAACATAAACGAAAATGCATTTATATTCATATGCTAAAACACAGTGCGTAGCACTTTTACATCATAAGCATACTGCTATAAACGCTGCTAATCCCGATGGTCAAAACAAAAGACGGGATCTAACATATCCCACAACTTCATAGAGTTGGGATTTACAACATACTAACCCTCTATCAGAACAAAAGTAGGGTTTCTATTGCATCTATGTACATACATCATAACGAAAGAAAATACAACTAACGGCGCATCCCTCGACGAACCGCATCATCGTACTCCTCATCTCCAATGGCCCTGACCACGCCCCTACTAATGGTGTGCAAGGTCTGGCCTTCCTCAGCAGGGTAGTAGTGCACCCTACTCTGGAATCTACCAAAGGATGAGCGATAGACGTAACTGAGCCTATCTATCCTCACCCTCTTATCCCTAACCTCGTCCTCCAGCTCCATCATCTGTCCGTGAGCTGCATCACGCTGGATCTCCATATCTAGTCTATCCTCAACTGCCTGCTGCATCTGGCCCCTCATGGCCTCCCTCTCTGCTTGCGTCTGCTGAATCTTCAGATCAGCGGCTACTAACTTGGCCTCCATCTCGGCCATCCTCGCCTTTAGCTCTATGTTCTCGCCAGAGAACATATAAGCTGTATCTCGGTACTGCTGCTCCGTCTGCTGGTGGATCTGGTTCCGCTCCTCAAGGTGCTGAACCCTCTCCTCTAGTTCATCGTTAGCCGTAGTGAGAGTATCGATGATGTCACTAGCGACAGTGCCCATGCCATCAACATACTCAGCTGGCTCCTCATCCTCCTCATCATCAGTATCGGCCTCCTCCTCACTGAACTGCCCCATAACTCCGCCCCAGACAGCGTCATCTCTATCTCCCTCCTCGGGATCTGACTCTGGTTCCTCGACAGGTGCAGCCACCCGTGGCTGTGCGGTATCCATAGGGATATCCGTATAGATCACCTCATCTACCGCAGTACTCGACTGGCCTATCTCCGTCATCCTACAATAACATAAATAACACATGTTAGTACAGCAATAAAATATATTCATTGATGAAATGAAATGATATTTTATCATGTACATCTCGGCTCGATGGATTTTCTCAATCCATCTCCAAAAATACACAACAGGATGAATCTCCCCAATTCATCTCATAACGCACTCGATAAGAGTTTAGTACTAAGGTTATAACCTAGGTTTCGCAATCCTAGCATTTCTAACCTACAGCTCTGATACCAACCTGTGACGACCCCAAATCCGGGTTCTTTAACCTCGGGTTTGGTTCTCACTGTACAATACATAACAACAATGAAATACATATATTGTATTCAAACTTCGCGGAATAATACAAAAGGTTCCTTAATCAAAAGGCTACACTTCCCAAGGTCTATTACCTTAATCTTAACATTACATATCTTAAGGGAAATACAAAAGATTTACAACAGTAATTACATAACAGTAAACTAAACTAGCATGCAACTACTAAAATTAAACATTCGCTTTCCCCTTGCCTTTATCCGATTTAGAGCTTTCGGGATTGGCTGAAATATAGTCATGATATAGCAAGAATGAGCAACTAAATGGCTCAGCAAGTTTATAAACAACAATCATACGATATATCATGATGAAGGGAAATAACTTCAAGGTTTCAACAATAGCAATTGTGAAAGATAACAAGAATCAATGTTCAATAAAAGAAGGAATTGACTATTTACTGCTGAGTGGTCTTTAATGACCCTGAACTGCTACTAAGGTAGAACAGATATACAATATCTGACTCCTTGTTAAAATAACGGGACACTTGAGGGGATCAGTCCTCTCATGTCCTATGTATATGCATCACATTTAGTTTTCTTGCGCGCTGTCGGGTCTCCGACAAATAAAAATCCCCTTTAACTAGGGTTGTTCTATCTCAGTCTTACTGTAAGAATCCGCACCAGCCAATGGTTTGGATAAGTTTTTATAATATTCAACTAAATGAATTTAGCATGCATTTGTCTAGCCGAAACAATTAGCTTAGACGTTCTTAAACAGTTTGCAAAAGCACTATGTGTGAATACAATAATCAATAACGATGTGAAGAAATTTTCGATAATTAATTCACTCAAAGGTCTGTCAAATATCTACGAGTGTAGATACTTGCTCAACAATAATTGAATTGCTCAAAGTAATTAAAGTTGAATAATAATTGCAACAATAAGTACAAGTTAAGGGTAGAAGACTTGCAATAAGAATTACAAGTTAAAGTTAGAAAACTTGCCTCGTGCGTCGTCTACGGCTAACCAACTTAATTTAACAATCCTTGAACGGACCTAACAATTAAATCAGTTTGATCTTAAATTAGTATCATATACTTGTAAGTATAATGACCTTTATACACTTTACGAACCACATAATTATAAAATTATGGGTATATAAACACATAGGAAACATTATCACTACTTGATAATATTTCAAACACAAAGAACCTATATTAATTATTTAATATAGTTCATATACTCATATAATATTATTAACAATTTAATAATATTTTATTAGTCTTGTAGTATTATTAACCGTTTAATAATACATTACTAGTCTTCTAATATTATTAATTATTTAATAATATTTTATCATCCTTATAATATTATTAATTATTTAATAATATTTTATCATCCTTATAATATTATTAATCATTTAATAATATTTTATTACCTCATTAATATTATTAACCATTTAATAATATTTTAAACATTATCTAATAATATTAATTATTTAATATCTAATATTATTAATCATTTAATAATATTTTATTATCTTATTAATATTATTAATCATCTAATAATATTTTAATCATTATCTAATATTATTAATTATTTAATAATATTTTATTCATTATCTAATATTATTAATCATTAAATAATATTTTATTCATTTACTAATATTATTATTTATTTAATAATATTTTATTGACTTATTAATGTTATTACTCATTTAATAATATTTTAATCTCTTACTAATATTATCAATCATTTCATAATATTTAATTACTTATTAATATTATTAACCATGTAGTAATATTTTAATACTCTTTAAATAATACCAAAAGTTAACTTTTAAATTGGATTAACCTTAGTATTTAATTTAAACATTTAGGTAGCATTGATTTACAAATAGACTCCATATGAATTTGTTTAGTACCCAAATATATTCATTTTACACTTATTTCAACTTAATTTTCCAAAGAAAGTTCGACCCGGATCGACCCGACCCGACCCGGACTGCCCAAAAGCTGATTGGCAGTGCACTTGGGCGCAGCTGCCCCCGTCCCGAGCGCAGGTGCGCTCGGCCAGTCTGTCCGGAAGTCAACTGTTTGACTGCTCACCCCTCCGACGCTCTGACAGCCATAACTTCTTCATTTTAAAACATTTTGGGGTGATTCTTGAGTCCATTCTCATCAGAATTTCCCCCTCTACAACTTCTCTTCAGATCACCAATCCAAATTCCAAACTTAACTAGACTCAAATTGGCTCACAATGCAACCTAGGGTTTTAAAATCAACATCCTTTGCGGTAAAAGCCATAACTTCTTTGTTTTTCAATATTTTTGAAAGCTTCAAGTTGGGTTTTCTTATAAACTCATACATAAAACTTTCTAGCCATATAAATCAAGTATTTAACTTGTACATTTCAAAATACAACATTAAACATAATATGTATCGTTAGGGTTTTACCGGTAAATCGTATTATGAACTTTTCTACAACTTTTATACATTTCTCACATACCAAAACATGTTATAAACACATAGATCCATGAATATACATATATTACATAGATAAATACATCTAGACCATCAAAACGAGTTTTGATCGGTTAAAAATAGATTTTAACCGATCAAAAGCTATCTAGACTACAAAAATAAAAGAAGAAGATGTTTAGAGCACTTTTAAACCTTTGGGTTTTGATTGCTCCTCTTCTCCTTCTACCGAAGTATGTTGTGTAGCTATTGGACATCCACCAAGGTCTTCCTCTAGCTTTTCCTCACACAAAACCCTAGTGTATCTTCCTTTTCTCTAGAAAATGCTCTCACTTTCTCTCTATTATGTTCTAGCAAATGAACCAACAAGCTTGGCTCAAGTGTGGAGTATCATATATATAGCCACCAACTAACTTCTCATTAGCTTGCTAATTCACCCATGTTGGTGAAATTAGTGCTTAATTATAATTACTATTGCATTGATTGACTAGTTGATAGACACATGGAATGACTAGGGTTGTTCACCAACTATGACAAGGAGTGATTTAGAAGCAACAATGCAAATCAAGCCATCCAAGTGGGTCCCTCAAAAATCTCAGCAAAATGGCTTTTCCAAGCCATTTTTCCTTTATTTTTAATGCTAAAATGTGCATATATACATATATATATATATATACATATATATATATATATTGACCAAAGTTTGACCCTTAATGGACTTCACATTGGGCTTGGGAATAACTTCTATTGAGCTCATTTAATTAAATTGTTTGGGCTCAATTTAAATACCACATTGGGCTAGCATTTAAATAACTATGCTACATTTAATTAAATCAAGCATTGGGCTTGTTTAATTAATTACATGGGCTACTAGGTTAATATCTTTAACCTAGTTTATCAACTCATTTGGATTTAAAATATAATCCAATTAGATTTGTTTTAATTAATTATACACTTTGCTTTAATTCTTTAAATAAATATACAAGCACATAAGTACATTTATTTAATTATCTAATGCACAATTAATTAATGAGAAAAATTTAAATTCATTGCTAAATATTTATTAAGTATATTTACAATGACTAATGAAATTCGTGGTCATTACAGGCCCGACCCAATTGTCAGGTCTATTCATAACAATTACTTGCTATATATATATATATATATATAATCACAAAAATCAACCACTACATTAATATTGACTATTAAAATAAAAAAGTGAGACTTTACATTAAAAATCGTGTCATATCTAATTTTTTAATGATTAAAATCAATGTAGTGGTTAGATAATGTGTACATAAACTTATCATATATATATATATATATATATATATATATATGGGAAATGATCCATAGCAAACATTTGCTATGGATACTATTTGAACAAATGTCTTGATGACCGTTGAATAAAAAATAGAAGGGCTAAGATTTAAACCATTCCGCTACATGATGTAGCGGAAGCTGCTTTTTTTTTCTCCATTCCGCTACATGATGCAGCAGAAGCTTTTTTTTTTTTTTTTTTTAAATTCTTCATTCCGCTACATCATGTAGTGGAACCTCTCCCCACTATTACTATGCACTGACTCAAGGAGGAAATGAGTGTAATTGTTCAATAAATTGCCTTTGTAAAATATTTTCCTTGGAATCAAATGCCTTTGTAAAACAATATTTTTAAACAAAAATTTTTATAAAACAATATTTTTAAAACAAAGGCATTTGATTCCAGGGAAAATATTTTACAAAGGCAATTTATTGAACCATTACACTCATTTCCTCCTTGAGTCAGTGCATAGTAATAGTGGGGAGAGGTTCCGCTACATGATGTAGCGGAATGAAGAATTTAAAATAAAAAAAAAAAAAAAAGCTTCCGTTACATCATGTAGCGGAATGGGAAAAAAAAAAGCAGCTTCCGCTACATCATGTAGCAGAATGGTTTAAATCTTAGCCCTTCTATTTTTTATCCAACGGTCATCAAGGCATTTGTTCAAATAGTATCCATAGCAAATGTTTGCTATGGATCATTTCCCTATATATATATATATAGCTCGCAAGTGATTAATTTTAATAAATTACTTAAAATATTAACAAATTAACTTAGTGTCCAATATGCAGTTATCAATTTCTATTATTTAATTATTTATAAATTTACAAAAAAATCTTTATTTAAAATTTTGATATACCCATATACCAGTTTATATATGTTTAGCCTTTTAAGTATAGTAGGTGCTTGAGGCACACCGTTGCAAATTTAATTTATATAATCAACCTCAAATACGAATTTTACTTATAAAAATATCAATTTACTTATTTTATTTTTTTTGTAAATATTTGTTTAAAGAGCTCTTTTTAAGTCGCCTACTAAATTTAGGGGATAATTTCACATAGAGATCTCAAGATTGGGTTTGTTCGTCTGGTTTTGTTTGTTTAGGCTGGGCTTCTGTGTTTTGGACGGTTTATTAACTTTATTTGGTCCGAACGTCCTTGCCCCGTATCTCTCACATGACCAACCTAAAGTTTGATCATTTGTTGTGGATCAGCCAGCTTGACACTAAAAAACAAGAAGAGTCTAGTGAAATTGAACATCCAAGAAGATCACGAGAGCTTACTGTCTCATGTCAGAACAAGTAAATTCAAGCACGATCACATCTTTGTGACAAAATGCACATGAAATTATCCCCTATAAGTAGTTAGGTAGGACAATGAAGAGTCTAATCAAGCGGGAACCCATTACTGTGTCGCTTTAAGGTCATAATCTCATTAACATATACCACAAGTATAGGCAACCAAGGACCCATCAACCGCAACAATGACATTAATCGAGTGGCTGGAAGCCATCACCGTGTTACTTTCCTAAAATTATTGTGGCAATGGAAGCATCAGCCACCAGTAGAATGTGATGGGGAGAGGTCACCAATTAGTAATATTATACTGGCTCCCCACCAATTTTCTTCTGCATTCAACCACAAAAGACAAGCAATAACATTAACAATAAATTTTGATCTACTCACAAATTGCATGGGGAGGAACTTAAGAAGCATGAACAAGTAAATTCTCAAGCATTTTGTATCTAACAGTAATATAGGTTACTAAAAGTCTAAAACTAGTCAGATGCTCAATTTTATCTACTATCAACAACATTTTCTGTAACTAACCACACCCAAAATTTCCAATTGAGCATCTAAACCTTAAACAACCACAAGAGCTAGTGCACTGAAGCATGAGGAAAAGGGACCAGTTCTACATCAAGCAGCAGCTCCTTTGTGGAGGAGCATCTGATCAAAATGCCAAACACCTGAAATTCCCAGAAAACAGATGGAGAATTAAGAAATACGGGGTGATAGTGAATTGACTAACCCATGCATATAGAAAGGCTATACTTGAGCAAATGACAGAGCAACAAAGGAACCATCTTTTAGAATTCTTACCGTGCCCTTTGCTCACTCTTCTCAGCTGAGCAACATATTCAGAGATCTTCTTGATCGCTTCCACCTTTATTAGAGGCGACGAAAATACGACATTTATATCAGTTTAATGGCATCCAGAGTGCATTGTGCCAAATCAAACAAAAGAAAGATAAAAGAGAACAACATAACAGAAATAACAATCACTTCCAGGTGGAATCATACGTGCTATTTGTATTTTACCTGCTCAGTCAGAAACTCGCTTTCAACAAAATCAGCCAACTGGACATCATTGTTCCGAATTGCCACCTATTTCGTAAGTTGGAGCATGTCAACAAACATTCAAGGCGTTAGACAGGACCAAACCTCTAAAGCAGTGCCTTAGAGCAATCAAGTTTAAGATCCTGCCTGATGCCAATAAATACACTGGCTTAAGATGCTGTTAGAGACTGACGGATATCAAGTTCTAACATTAAGGATTATATATATATATATATATATATATATTCAATGGAAGTTGCAACAAATACCCTTTTTCCTTACCAAACATGCATGCAGGGGGAGCGAGTATTAAACCGCAAAGACACAACCACCTACTTCCTCCATTCCAAAATATAACATCAAGTTTGACCTTTCAAAGCCAATAAATGATATCTTCTAATTCCAAATTGATGTGGTTCATTTAATTTTAAAAACACTACATCTTGTAAGTAGTAGTTGGTAGTAATTTTTAAATAATTTATAATTTTCATAATCGTGTGCTCTAAAATTTTAAAAAATTATATTGATTTTGAAAATATCTCAAATTGACTTTAAAAGATCAAACTTGATCCTATATTTTGGAATCGAGGTAGAACATTATTCAACATGATTGTAAAAAAGATGAATAGAAGAGTATGTGTAGTGTTACCTCATGCAAATGCAGAAGTTTTTCATTCGTTAATTTCTCCAAAGACAAAGCAAGCTCCATCGCTGTATCACAAGTTTGAGATATGAGAGCTACTATTTAAGTTAACATTGATTCATCAATGCCATATAATCAAACTTCATAAATGAGTGCTCGAGTGGATATGCGATGTACAGTAACAAATTATAAACCAGCGCTATTCATGAACCTACTCATAATGTTGGAAGACCAGAAAACTACAAATACCTCCGCTAATATAAGTTTGCATGCCTCCAACTGATCATCACATACGCTTGTCTCATAAAGGTCGATACAAAATGATTACGCAGACTAAGCGAGAAATATGAGTCACCTATAACAGGAAGATACATATGACAAAATATGTATATAAATAGTAATATATACTCCTCCAAATGATGTCAACATGCAAGTGTTGTCTATTCAAATTGATTAGATATGTAAGAAGCCCTCGTACGGAATTCTGGAGAACCACATTGTTTGAGTCGGCGACTCAACATGAATGCTTCTTATTCTCTAGAAGACAACCCGACAAAACCAACCGCATACACCTTTCAAAGAGAAATGAGGGAAACAAAAATAGACAACTCCTTAAAAAACAAATAATAATTTTTTGGGCAAAAGATATAAGAATATAAACATCACTATACAGTGTAGCATGTATCTACAGATTAGAGTTAAATGTAACATTAGAAACATAGAGAACTTACCATACAATGCATCTCCTTTTTCAGCATGATCAAACTCAGATACCGGCATTACAATAGACAGCAGCTTCACTTTCCCACCACGTTTGTTCTGTCAAGTTATTGATCAACGCAAGCTAGAAATTCAGATCCATAACAGGAAAACTACACTAAGTTTCAAGAAAATCTGGAAACGTAACAAGAAAAGCAACATCACAAATTGTCGAACACCTGATACTCCATGAATTTTTCAGCATGTTCTCTTTCTTCTGCACTGGATTCCTTGAAAAACCTACATGACAAAAACCATAAACCAGATTATACCCAGTTCCAAAAAAAACATATGAAGAAAGCTGCAAAATAGATATGAGAAATTCCAAAGCTTACTTAGCTAAACCCTTGAGAGCAACATTGTCACGATCAAAGTAAGCAAACATGGCGTGATACACATAAGAAACATTGTACTCAACGCTGAAATCACCAACAAATAGGCATAAATTATTTTAGAGGAAGAACAAAAATCTAAAAAAATAATAGCTCAAGCCATATTAAATACCAAATCAATTTAAAATAGGAAATTCTAAACACACTAAAATTCTAAGAACAACGAAGGATACAAAGCTAAGCAAAAGTTAAAACCCACCACAGAATTTACAGGACTAACATCAAAAAAGGGGTCAGAACAGAGAAATAGTTCTCTAATTTTAACTAAAGCCGAAATTCAACACAAACTACAGTTAAATAAGGAACTTCCGATTACCCAATAATCATAGAAAACTAAAATCAAACACATAGTACTCAGTACAGCACACACTAAACAAAACAAAACAAAACGAAACAGAACATTCCATAAATAATTAAAATTGCAATAAGCATAATGACAACAAATACTCCCTCCGTTCCAAATTATAAGATCAAAAAGTCGATTTTAGACATTTTTAAATTTAAAATTGACATATTCATTTAAGTTTTCATAACTGAATTGACAAAAACTAAATGAATGCATCTTAATTTGAGTTTAAAAATGTCTAAAAGGTCAATATTGATCTTATGATTCGGATCGGAGGGAGTATTAATCCTATAGATCCTTATATTTACTCAAATACCAATGAAAGACTTACTTAAAATGATCGGAGCCAAACTTAAAGTTAAAAAAGGAAAGTGTATATCTCATATAGAACATATATTTGTCAAAGACGAGAGAGAAATGAAAAAACAAACTTGATCTGCTGGTTGATAGCGGATTCAGAGTCATCGGAATACTTCTGGCGAGCAAGAGAATCTTGAGGAACAGTGGGAACGAGCTTGAGTTCCTTTTTCACCTCTTCAAAGGGCTCGAACACAACCCCCGTCAGCGGCCGATTGTTAGCATGCTTTGACGCCGCACAAACTATTGACCCATTTCCCAACTTCGCCAGAGACGAAACGGAGACAAGTGGGGTCAGATTATCTCCGGTTTTGGAGTTCAGGAGACAGAAAGACGAAGCAGGTCTAAGAAGCATGGTTATTTAGATATACAGAGAGCAGAGAAAGATACACACAGAAATTGAACAGGGGAAATGAAAAAGAGGTGGCTTGTGTTGTGGGTGAGAGGAATGGATATATTAATTGATAAACCAACAAAGAATACTAGCTCACCAAAGATAATTTTTTTTTATTTAAAAAATAATAATTTTGTGAGATTTTATAATCTTAAATTAATATTACAATCAGTTTCAAACTTTTAGATACATTAAACTCAAATTAAAAATTTTAAAAATTCAAATTAATGTAAAATCGTTTAAACATTATTTCTTTTTATTGAATTAATAATAGTAATAATGAAATAAATCTATATTTTGAAGGGTTGAAATACGTGTTTATTTGGTTAGAGCGTGATTGGTGTATTTAAGTATGTTTTGTGCGTTTGAAAATTTGAATATATTTTTTTAATTTATTATTTAAAAATAATTTATTTTAATGTAATTTGTCTAATTCATAAACATAATGTTTGGAGTTTAATTGCACAACAACAAAAATAGTATTTTTTCCATTTTAATTTATAAAATTATTATAGACTTTTTAAAATTTAATTTCAAAAATTTTAAGTTTAAAATTGATATAATTTTTTTAACTATAATTATGAATATCATAAATTATTTAAAAAGTATCACTAGTTATAAATTTTAAATTATTAATTTTTATAAAGTCAAAACTATCTCATAATTAAAAATAAATAAAATATTATACATTTAATATATTTAAAAATTTAAACACACCAAATATTGTCGCAACAAAAAAATGCAAATCCTATATGTAATTTGAAGAGGTACAAAGTGAATGTATGTACACCGTTGGATGAGATGAGATGAGATGGAGGGACACGAGTGACTGTAGCGTGGCTAGCTCATGGCATATCTGGAGATGCTGCTACTTTTGGCGGAATGCCATAGAAATACCTGGTATAGGCTCAACAGAAAAGAGCCGCTCCATTTGGAAAATAATTTAATTTCAGTGTCATATAACGAGTCAGCATTTTTTTTAATATCTTAATTTATTATAATAATTTAAAAAAAGAGATACAAGTAAGAGATAAATTATTCAGTATTTTTGAAATATTATCACGTGATGCTTTAAGTCAATTACATACTGTCATTTTAACATGTGCAATTAGGGATGTTCATCAGTAAAGAACCGAATCGGTACCGAAAAAACAGAACTGATACCGATCCCAAATTATCAAAAAAACAAGAACCGATACTGATACCGAATTATTAGTTTCGGTACCGATTCGGTACATAATCGGTATTGATTTTTTCGATTCGATTTTCAATTATACCGCACGCTAATATATATAATTTTAATTTTTAAATAATAAAAAAATTATATATTTACAATTTTAATAATATATATTTTTAATATTATAAATAAATTATTTTGTACATAAAACTAGAAGATTGGGAGTTGAGATCAAATATTAAAAACAATTCATTAGTACAGTTACGGATTGTTGTCATTAGAACTTTTAATGACTTGCATACTTTTTGGTCCCTAAGTTCAATTCAAAAAATGAATAGCTTAATTTATTTATTCGTTAAGAAAAATATTTTATTGAGTAATAAACTTATTTTGTCCTTACTATGGTCATGCGACCCATGTCTGTTGCACTTCTCAAGAAAAGACTTTTGGAAATTTTGATGGCCGTAGAACATAGAGAGGCTTCCTTTGGAATGTGGGCTTTTGTCCATTTTTTGAGAGAAATAGCAAGCATGCTTGTTCGAGAAATAGCGAGTGTTGTGTAACTAAGCTAAACTGTTGCTCTCGTGTTCTACTCGGGCCTCATGGTTAATTAACATATTAATTACTATTATATGATTAAATTTTGATTCTTTCGGTATTTCAATTTTTACCGAATTTAGAAGTTTTTGTATCACTACCGATATCGAAAATTCTAAAAAAATCGAAAAACCGGTACCGATTTTTTTTTACCACTAGTATCGGTATCAACTGGTTTGATAAAAAATAAAATAAAAAACGAATTTTTTGAACAACTCTATGTGTAATGGACACAGGGGTTCACTGCACATGTTAAAAGGACAACATGTGATTAGTCTGAAGTATTACATGATAATATCTCAGAAACACTGGAATGACTTCTCGAAAAGAGGAGATAATTTATTATTTTCATTGCATTGTTACCACCTTCTAAACTTTGAATTCCCTTTTGATTTATCACTTATTAAAAGTAATTTAAATATTTTAATTATTGACATCACCGAAAATTGAAATCATTTGGGAAATTGTTTAGAAGGGTTTAGTCAAAGTTGTTGAAATTATATAATATTCTCTCCGTACAACAAATAGAGTTCTATTTATAATTATTTTTTATTTTAAAAATCTTCTCTTTTTCTTTAGTAGACATTTTAGCATAAGTAACTCCCACTTAGTGAGCCAAATAAGCCAATTTAATTGCCCAAATTTAAACACAATTTATACCATTTATTTTGTTTCTAAAATTAGGGTGTCATATGTCAGTGTTTTGTTTGGTTGTCCAGGTTACCCATTTTCATGCACAAGGCCCAAATTTGGTGATTTTGTGGGGGTCCCAATTTTGAAGATACTAGTGTGAAGTGTGAACATTCTAAAGGTGCTGCTATCCATCCTAGCTGAAGAATAAGTGTGCACCATTCGAATACAATATATAAATATTATATTTATTTTAATTATTAAAAAATAGATTATGGCATTAAAATATATATCATGCTTAATTTTTTAATAATTAAAATTGATATAATATTTAATTTTATGTTTAGATATTACGTATGTAGACTTATCCTGACTAAAAAAAGGAATGAAAATAACAGTAGATTTGTAGTTAATTTTTTTTTGAAGTTCCATTAATTAGGGTATATACTAGTAGAAAGTATTTTTATAATTAATTAAATTCATACTAAATGAGAAAGATTACATCAACTAATTAAGTTTCACATAGTAAAAAATTAAAAATTCACATTTAAAATCACACAAAAGTGAGAATCCAACGTATTGAATTTAGAGTATTTCTCTTTTTATGTTTTCCCATAATAATTTCAACAAGAACTCCAATCAACACTCAAATGAAATAGGAAGAATCAACGATTCCATCTTGATATGGAAACAAATTTCATTTTGTCTGAGAATTACCAGAAGCTTTGCAATAATTAGAATCTAAACGAAGCTTCAAATCACACTCAATTTGGGGTTTAAACTTGGGCTTAATCCCACCTATAATCTTGAATGTATTCTTTAGATAAAGTTTCACATCAATATTATGAGTCCAAGAACTCTTAAGTCTTATCCAAATCAACTTGAAAAATCTTTTGTACCAGCTACAATAAATTAAATAATGTCCTTAATAGAACAAGATTGTAGTAGATGGTTGCTGTTGGCGGAGAGGAGATCGAATTGAAGGAAAGAGGTGTCGATTACCTATAACTTAACTGAGCGGCGGAAGACGAGCCAGAAAATGAGATGACAACACTCAAAAGAAAAGATAGCGCAGATAATTTAAAACATACAAAAAGAGAGGATAAGTATATAAACATAATAATCGGTGATAATATTCGGACACTACACTCATTTTTATTATTAAATGATGTCGTGCAGTATTAAAATTCGTGACATACAACACTATTTAATAATGAGAATGAATGTAGCGTTTAATATTGTGTACGATTGTTGTGTTTGTGCAGTTATCCTTAAAAAAAAAGCATCAATTGCCTAAATCTATCATCTATTCACATTTCATACTTCCTTGTAACTTTAAATAAGTGAGAGACCTAATTAAGAAAAAAAGGAAGAGTGAGAGTTTATAATATTTTTTATCTACTTTTCTTTTTCTTTAAAGAGTTATTACTCACTTTGTATCAAAATATAAGAGCATTATGAGTTTTTCTTTTGTTCCAATTTTTTTTTATCAAGATGATCAAGCTACTCATGACTCAATGATAAAACAACTTTTTATAAGATTTGGGTGCATAAGGTCTTCCCTTAAATTTAAATAAATAAATTTTTACCAAGATGCTTTTGACAAGAACAGAAACACTCCCTCCTTAGCCCAAGTTTTGTAAATTAATTTATTTTATTATGTATACATACTGTGAGGTATTCTATGCTTCTTGTCAAGCAAGAGGTCTTAGGTTCAAACTATAGCAAGAAGTCTTAAGTTCAAACCGTGTGAGTGAGTATGTCCGTCAAATTATCAAAATAAATAGATACAGAGAAACTTTGCGACAAGTGTTTAGTAAAAAACAGTTCCACTAGCTACATACTTCTTTGAGGAGTCTTTCTATAATTTATCTTTAAATATATTTTTCTGAGATTTGTTTTAAAACAAAAATAAATGTAAAAGATATTATTTTCTCTTTTTTGAATAATTTATGTGATTATTATTTTCTTTTTGCAAATAAAAGTGGAATTTTTGGATGATAAGTTGTGTTGGATAAATGAAGAGGGAAAGCTAAAAGGAAATCAATGCTACCCTTTTTGTTGGCGTAATAATTTCTGGGACAGCTTGGATCAGGCGATGATCTTTTCGGTCTCGGCCTTTTGCTCTTTAACATTTTCCCGCTGTAAGCCCATAATTGACCGACTTCGGTTGCAGTATAGCATCAATTCAATTATAAGGTAAATCAATTCATAATATATATATATTATTTTTCTTTTTTCTTCTTCTAGTTTGCTAATTCCAGTCTCTTTAAAGAATTAAAATTAGAATACTAGTAGTAATTACTCATAAAACTCTCATAAATATAAATTACGATTATATATTCCTCAAAAATATTAGGAATTAACATTGAAATACAAGTACTTAAGAAGATTTCTTCTTATTTGAATGTCTCTAACTATGTTACACTACCTCTCATAAATTTTTATTTAAGCAATTCTTGAATTTGTCCCTCTTAAACTAATTGACAAGTGAGGAAAGGAGTAGCTTTTCCTTCTCTTTCCCTAAAAGTAAACTCAGCAAATATGGTGTTAACTACTGTCCATAGTATACACCAATCGATTGTATTAATTAAAATCGAATTTATTCATATTAATTTTAATTTTAGAATCAAAATAAAATTCTTTTTGTGAGATAGAGGTACTATTATATGTACTATTATTTTGTGAGATAATATTAACTGTATTTATATAAAATCAGGCTAATCGATTGGTCCTATTAAGTTTAATATTAGACTCTAATTAAGTCTAACATGGGCTGACTAGTTTGTACATTTAAGTAAACTTTTGGGCTTGTGATAAATAGGCCCATTAGGGTTACTAATTAGAATTATTATAAATAAGGAACTAAGTCATCTCCTTTTGATCCTACACGCTTAAAGATTTCGTAATATTGAGGATTTCTAATGAAGCTAGCATGTAGGGCATCGATCAAGGGAGTTGTATCTTATTCATCCATAAATCAATTCCAGAAAACTATATATTTTAGTAAACATAAGCCTAACTATAAATACTTTTAAATAATCTAATATCATGAACAATGTTAAAATATAGTGTAAAGAATGATTAAGAGATTTTTAAAGCTCCTATGAACGTTTAGATTTCACTTTTCTTTCCTTTTCCTTTATTTTCCCTTAAGTGTTCTAGAGTTGAAATATAACCTTAAGGGATCACCTCATGTTCATGTAAAAAACTGATCTATTTATATATTCAAATTTCCAATTTTCTACCATAAGGATCTAGAGGTGAAAATTTCATATTAAAAGCATAGTTTCTTCTTAATGTCAAGTCTGCATAGTTGGTGGAAATTAAGCTTTATATATTCAAGTTGTATTAAAGAGTTCAGAGTTTTAGCTTGCTTCAGGTTGCCATAATCTAGCCGATAGGCCTCCCTTGGATGAGCACAGTATGCAGTGTGTTTCAACTTTTCACAAAACAAATTAAACTAGCAAGTTGATCGGTTGATGGGAGAGGTGGTTGAGAATAGAGACATAGAATGGTCAAAAAAGAAGGCCACATGAAAAAGTAGAATCATATATATATATATATATATAAACTATATATTTTTAGTTGTACCAAAGTTGAACTTAAATTGCAACTAGCTATGTTCAATTATAAAGAATTTATATTGAACTTCCTAAAATTAAATAGAGAAATAAATATAACCGACTAGATGGTTGAACTTGATTACTCAACTACGTACCCATGCATTACTTTTGAAATACACCTATCTTTGTCCCAAAATGGGAGTCCTCATATGGATCAAAAGTAAAAGGTTGAAATTCCATGAAGATATATATATATATATATATATATATATATATATATATATATATATATATAAAATTAAAATATCAAACGCTAAAGATAAATATATTAATAATAAAAATAAAATTGGAAAAGCAATGCAAAATAATACCTATTAATATTGATGCAAGCTACCCACTTAGAAAATCATAAAAGATTATATACGTTATATTTTGGTACCAGCAAGAAAACTTCTTAAAATACTACTACGGTTGTGTGCATTTTTAATTAGTCACTATTAGCATTTGCATCAATCCACATTATTCGGTTTCAAAAATCAATAACTATATTTATAAACCGCCCATATGGGTGTAGTGCGAGTGGGCGACTGTAATTTCTAGTGGTTGTAGTTGCTTGTTCAGTTGTGATTTGTGGTGCAGATGCAAATGGGGATGTAGATATACGAACCACTTGCGTTTTTGAGTTTCGTTAAATGCAATGATTTATATAATAATGTATATAATAATCCGATATAAAAATAATAGAACTCATTATTTTTATATTGTAGGTCTCATAATTTTTATATTAAATCATTGTACACATTATTGCATACAAAATTTTGCGCTTTTATATCTTGGAAAAATAAATGTAACATTTTAATTATATTAACTTGTTGAAGTTACTTTTAAAATTTGCATGAAATCCACACAGTAATATATTGCTTATATATTAGGATGCTACGAAGATATATTAATAGATAATTGATATTTTTACACTGAAAATTAATATTTTTATAAAATTCTCCTTATATAAATTGTAAGACCCCGAATTTTATGAAATATAAAATTTAATTTTTCTTCATATATATATTTTTTTTCCTGAAACAGTAAGCGGTTAAATTAACAAAATTGAAAGTTAAGGATGTTATGTGCAAATTTTATTTTGTCGGACAATATTCTTTTTGTCGGGGAATATTCATTTTGTCGGGGAATATTCAGGCCGTACGACGGCGCCGAAATAACTAATTATTGGTGGAGCCCACAACGGAATAATTGTCAGATATAGAAAACGACAGAAGTAACCTTTTTAAATAAAAATAATCAACGGTGTTAACTGTTAAAATACCGGTGATAAAAGAATAGTAGCATACGGTAATTTATGGTATTTTACTGTAGCATGCGGTACTCTACAATAGCACACGGTATTACACAGTGTCTCATATTATTGACACCGTAACTGTTACGCATCATTTCATCGATAATTGTCACTGCATAATATTTTATATTATCAATTCAATTATTGTTGCTACACAGTATTTTGCATTATTGATTCAATAATTGTCATTACACTGTATTTCATATCATCGAGTCAATAATTGTTGGTGCACTGTAGTTTAAAATTATTGAATCTAATAATTGTCACAGTAGCAAATACACTATAATTTATATTATTAAATTAATAGAAATATGTAACGTGTTTCTTACATTATTGTGGTAACATTATTTTATATGTTGGACTCACAGGAAGAATAAATAAATAAATAAATAAAAAAATATATAATTAATTTTACTATTTGAAATAGTAACGTGAATAGTGTCGTGAATAGTAACGTGAATAGTGACGTGAATAGTACGTGAATAGTAAGAAACATGTGGACCCATTGGTGGGGCCCACATGAGTTGGTGAAGTTGAAATTGAAGAAATTTTGCGCAGAAAGAAGAAAAAAAAAAAAAACGTGGGCTGCGCGTTGTCTCTGCTGAATTTTTTTCTGTTCACCTACCATGCATAGTGCCTTATTTTCTCCTATAAATAGCTTGTTCAGCTAAATAGAAAAATCACACCTAAAACATAAAATTTTTCTATAAGAATTTTATGAGTTTTCTCTGAGAATAGTAAGGTTATTTTGAGAGTTTGAAAGCCAAAAGGAGTGCAGGAATTTTTCAAGTAAGTCTTTTATTAAAGAGTAGTAATTTTATAAATTCCTATTTTTCACGGTATTCACAAATCTTCCTTTAGAAGACTCTTCTTTGAGAAGATTCATTTTTAAAAGCTTTCTTTGGAAGATTTATTTTGGAATATTATTTTTAAAACTATTTTAAAGTTGGTATTTTATACTACAAAAATTATGTTAAATATATATAATTTTGATAGTTCATAATATATGAGTTATCATACACTTTGAAGTTTACATGTTGTAATTACTAATTTTATTATAAATATATAGGTTGATCAATCTCATTTAAATCAATATTCAGTCACGTGTTAAGGTAAGAAATGTCATTTTTTTTTTTTTACACTCTTGAACTTGCTACGGTAAGGGATATTATTTTCTTTCATACTCCTGAATCGAAACTTATTATGGAACTATTGCTTCTATAATTCCTGAAAATATTATATGATCCATAATAGTTGAACTTCATTATTTCAACTGAACCTTCCTATTTTCTGAATCTTTCTATTGAACTGTAACCGTTATTCTGAACTGAGAATCTTGAATAACATTTTTAAATTTCACTCCACATCATGTTTGACAATTTGGACATTATTTGAATCTGCACAAAGTAAACTTCCGATACTTATTGTTTATCCTGTTTCTTCTGTTCATCAATTGTATCACTATTATTTGTACTAATCATCAAGAATCAAGCTGTTGTGAATATCTGTGGCCGGGGGCACAGATGATAGGTTAAAGGCGATATATTAGGTTAAAGGCGATACATCTGTTCGGTGTCTTTTATGGCACGTGGTGAAAGTTCTCTTTGGCCCGTAGTGCATAGATGAACTGTTGTTTGGTATGATTATGACCAAAGGCTGAATCTGGTATAATCATGACCGTTGTTGTTATATTGAAAGTTCTCTTTGGCCCGTAGTGCATAGATGAACTGTTGTTTGGTATGATTATGACCAAAGGCTGAATCTGGTATAATCATGACCGCTGGTGTTATATTGAATGTTCTCTTTGGCCCGTAATGCATAGATGAACTGTTGATTTGCATGATTATGACCAGGAACTGTGAATTTGTATTATCTTGACTAATGGTATTTCAGATGATAAAAGTTGATGATGTTTTTACGAAAAAGAGAAGCGCGTGGACATTATAGTCTACATTATTCTTCTAATAGATTGCTCATTCCGCCGCTATTATTGATCTGAACATTGTTCAAGAATTTAACTGCAGTTTTTGATATACACCTTGTATTCTGTTGTATTCTATCAAGAACTCACATGTTGAAGGCTAATGATAATTTATTCGTCATTATCTTAGTCATGATATTTCTTACTGGGCTATTTGAGCTCACCCTTTTGTTCCATTATTTTTCAACAGGATATGAGAACGTAGCTGGGTCTAGCCGGGGAATGGAGTGGGAGTCCGAGGGATATCTATTATAGTCTTCACGTGTTGTAAAATAGTGTGGCAATAATAGTGAAGACTTAGTTGTGTATTATTATACACGGTATTGTTGTACGTTGTGCTTTGTTGTAATAATTTTGTTGTAGTCTTTTGACGACTCAAGTTTGGGCTGTGTGGGCCTAGATTTGGGGGCGTCACAGTTGGCATCAGAGCTTAGGGATATGGTCTTTAATGGAGATCTGGGGTAGAACTAGGAGGGGAGAGACGAATAGAATCAGTCACTAGTGTGTCCCACCTAAATTAGATTTTGTTATCTAACGAATCGATTTGAATGTAGGAACAGGAAGTGATGAGTCAGTTTGTTTGAACTAACAATTATTTTGTGACCACAGTTTAGTATGGCATCTGGAAATCAGGAGGATAACTTTGAAATGCCCGGTACGTCAATTTCGGGGACGAAATTTCATAAGGAGGGGAGGTTGTAAGACCCCGAATTTTATGAAATATAAAATTTAATTTTTCTTCATATATATATTTTTTTCCTGAAACAGTAAGCGGTTAAATTAACAAAATTGAAAGTTAAGGATGTTATGTGCAAATTTTATTTTGTCGGACAATATTCTTTTTGTCGGGGAATATTCATTTTGTCGGGGAATATTCAGGTCGTACGACGGCGCCGAAATAACTAATTATTGGTGGAGCCCACAACGGAATAATTGTCAGATATAGAAAACGACAGAAGTAACCTTTTTAAATAAAAATAATCAACGGTGTTAACTGTTAAAATACCGGTGATAAAAGAATAGTAGCATACGGTAATTTATGGTATTTTACTGTAGCATGCGGTACTCTACAGTAGCACACGGTATTACACAGTGTCTCATATTATTGACACCGTAACTGTTACGCATCATTTCATCGATAATTGTCACTGCATAATATTTTATATTATCAATTCAATTATTGTTGCTACACAGTATTTTGCATTATTGATTCAATAATTGTCATTACACTGTATTTCATATCATCGAGTCAATAATTGTTGGTGCACTGTAGTTTAAAATTATTGAATCTAATAATTGTCACAGTAGCAAATACACTATAATTTATATTATTAAATTAATAAAAATATGTAACGTGTTTCTTACATTATTGTGGTAACATTATTTTATATGTTGGACTCACAGGAAGAATAAATAAATAAATAAATAAATAAATATATAATTAATTTTACTATTTGAAATAGTAACGTGAATAGTGTCGTGAATAGTAACGTGAATAGTGACGTGAATAGTACGTGAATAGTAAGAAACATGTGGACCCATTGGTGGGGCCCGCATGAGTTGGTGAAGTTGAAATTGAAGAAATTTTGCGCAGAAAGAAGAAAAAAAAAAAAACGTGGGCTGCGCGTTGCCTCTGCTGAATTTTTTTCTGTTCACCTACCATGCATAGTGCCTTATTTTCTCCTATAAATAGCTTGTTCAGCTAAATAGAAAAATCACACCTAAAACATAAAATTTTTCTATAAGAATTTTATGAGTTTTCTCTGAGAATAGTAAGGTTATTTTGAGAGTTTGAAAGCCAAAAGGAGTGCAGGAATTTTTCAAGTAAGTCTTTTATTAAAGAGTAGTAATTTTATAAATTCCTATTTTTCACGGTATTCACAAATCTTCCTTTAGAAGACTCTTCTTTGAGAAGATTCATTTTTAAAAGCTTTCTTTGGAAGATTTATTTTGGAATATTATTTTTAAAACTATTTTAAAGTTGGTATTTTATACTACAAAAATTATGTTAAATATATATAATTTTGATAGTTCATAATATATGAGTTATCATACACTTTGAAGTTTACATGTTGTAATTACTAATTTTATTATAAATATATAGGTTGATCAATCTCATTTAAATCAATATTCAGTCACGTGTTAAGGTAAGAAATGTCATTTTTTTTTTTTTACACTCTTGAACTTGCTACGGTAAGGGATATTATTTTCTTTCATACTACTGAATCGAAACTTATTATGGAACTATTGCTTCTATAATTCCTGAAAATATTATATGATCCATAATAGTTGAACTTCATTATTTCAACTGAAACTTCCTATTTTCTGAATCTTTCTATTGAACTGTAACCGTTATTCTGAACTGAGAATCTTGAATAACATTTTTAAATTTCACTCCACATCATGTTTGACAATTTGGACATTATTTGAATCTGCACAAAGTAAACTTCCGATACTTATTGTTTATCCTGTTTCTTCTGTTCATCAATTGTATCACTATTATTTGTACTAATCATCAAGAATCAAGCTGTTGTGAATATCTGTGGCCGGGGGCACAGATGATAGGTTAAAGGCGATATATTAGGTTAAAGGCGATACATCTGTTCGGTGTCTTTTATGGCACGTGGTGAAAGTTCTCTTTGGCCCGTAGTGCATAGATGAACTGTTGTTTGGTATGATTATGACCAAAGGCTGAATCTGGTATAATCATGACCGTTGTTGTTATATTGAAAGTTCTCTTTGGCCCGTAGTGCATAGATGAACTGTTGTTTGGTATGATTATGACCAAAGGCTGAATCTGGTATAATCATGACCGCTGGTGTTATATTGAATGTTCTCTTTGGCCCGTAATGCATAGATGAACTGTTGATTTGCATGATTATGACCAGGAACTGTGAATTTGTATTATCTTGACTAATGGTATTTCAGATGATAAAAGTTGATGATGTTTTTACGAAAAAGAGAAGCGCGTGGACATTATAGTCTACATTATTCTTCTAATAGATTGCTCATTCCGCCGCTATTATTGATCTGAACATTGTTCAAGAATTTAACTGCAGTTTTTGATATACACCTTGTATTCTGTTGTATTCTATCAAGAACTCACATGTTGAAGGCTAATGATAATTTATTCGTCATTATCTTAGTCATGATATTTCTTACTGGGCTATTTGAGCTCACCCTTTTGTTCCATTATTTTTCAACAGGATATGAGAACGTAGCTGGGTCTAGCCGGGGAATGAAGTGGGAGTCCGAGGGATATCTATTATAGTCTTCACGTGTTGTAAAATAGTGTGGCAATAATAGTGAAGACTTAGTTGTGTATTATTATACACGGTATTGTTGTACGTTGTGCTTTGTTGTAATAATTTTGTTGTAGTCTTTTGACGACTCAAGTTTGGGCTGTGTGGGCCTAGATTTGGGGGCGTCACAGTTGGCATCAGAGCTTAGGGATATGGTCTTTAATGGAGATCTGGGGTAGAACTAGGAGGGGAGAGACGAATAGAATCAGTCACTAGTGTGTCCCACCTAAATTAGATTTTGTTATCTAACGAATCGATTTGAATGTAGGAACAGGAAGTGATGAGTCAGTTTGTTTGAACTAACAATTATTTTGTGACCACAGTTTAGTATGGCATCTGGAAATCAGGAGGATAACTTTGAAATGCCCGGTACGTCAATTTCGGGGACGAAATTTCATAAGGAGGGGAGGTTGTAAGACCCCGAATTTTATGAAATATAAAATTTAATTTTTCTTCATATATATATTTTTTTTCCTGAAACAGTAAGCGGTTAAATTAACAAAATTGAAAGTTAAGGATGTTATGTGCAAATTTTATTTTGTCGGACAATATTCTTTTTGTCGGGGAATATTCATTTTGTCGGGGAATATTCAGGCCGTACGACGGCGCCGAAATAACTAATTATTGGTGGAGCCCACAACGGAATAATTGTCAGATATAGAAAACGACAGAAGTAACCTTTTTAAATAAAAATAATCAACGGTGTTAACTGTTAAAATACCGGTGATAAAAGAATAGTAGCATACGGTAATTTATGGTATTTTACTGTAGCATGCGGTACTCTACAGTAGCACACGGTATTACACAGTGTCTCATATTATTGACACCGTAACTGTTACGCATCATTTCATCGATAATTGTCACTGCATAATATTTTATATTATCAATTCAATTATTGTTGCTACACAGTATTTTGCATTATTGATTCAATAATTGTCATTACACTGTATTTCATATCATCGAGTCAATAATTGTTGGTGCACTGTAGTTTAAAATTATTGAATCTAATAATTGTCACAGTAGCAAATACACTATAATTTATATTATTAAATTAATAAAAATATGTAACGTGTTTCTTACATTATTGTGGTAACATTATTTTATATGTTGGACTCACAGGAAGAATAAATAAATAAATAAATAAAAAAATATATAATTAATTTTACTATTTGAAATAGTAACGTGAATAGTGTCGTGAATAGTAACGTGAATAGTGACGTGAATAGTACGTGAATAGTAAGAAACATGTGGACCCATTGGTGGGGCCCACATGAGTTGGTGAAGTTGAAATTGAAGAAATTTTGCGCAGAAAGAAGAAAAAAAAAAAAACGTGGGCTGCGCGTTGTCTCTGCTGAATTTTTTTCTGTTCACCTACCATGCATAGTGCCTTATTTTCTCCTATAAATAGCTTGTTCAGCTAAATAGAAAAATCACACCTAAAACATAAAATTTTTCTATAAGAATTTTATGAGTTTTCTCTGAGAATAGTAAGGTTATTTTGAGAGTTTGAAAGCCAAAAGGAGTGCAGGAATTTTTCAAGTAAGTCTTTTATTAAAGAGTAGTAATTTTATAAATTTCTATTTTTCACGGTATTCACAAATCTTCCTTTAGAAGACTCTTCTTTGAGAAGATTCATTTTTAAAAGCTTTCTTTGGAAGATTTATTTTGGAATATTATTTTTAAAACTATTTTAAAGTTGGTATTTTATACTACAAAAATTATGTTAAATATATATAATTTTGATAGTTCATAATATATGAGTTATCATACACTTTGAAGTTTACATGTTGTAATTACTAATTTTATTATAAATATATAGGTTGATCAATCTCATTTAAATCAATATTCAGTCACGTGTTAAGGTAAGAAATGTCATTTTTTTTTTTTACACTCTTGAACTTGCTACGGTAAGGGATATTATTTTCTTTCATACTCCTGAATCGAAACTTATTATGGAACTATTGCTTCTATAATTCCTGAAAATATTATATGATCCATAATAGTTGAACTTTATTATTTCAACTGAACCTTCCTATTTTCTGAATCTTTCTATTGAACTGTAACTGTAAGACCCCGAATTTATGAAATACAAAATTTAATTTTTCTTCATATATATTTTTCTTGAAACAGTAAATGGTTAAATTGACAAAATTGAAAGTTAAGGATGTTATGTGCAAATTTTATTTTGTCGGACAATATTCGTTTTGTCGGGGAATATTCGGGCCGTACGACGGCGCCGAAATAACAAATTATTGGTGGACCCCACAACGGAATAATTGTCGGATATAGAAAACGACAGAAGTAACCTTTTTATATAAAAATAGTCAACGATGTTAACTGTTAAAATACCGGTGATAAAAGAATAGTAGCATACGGTAATTTATAGTATTTTTCTGTAGCACACGGTATTGCACAGTGTCTCATATTATTGGTCTGATAATTGACACCGTAACTGTTGCGCATCATTTCATCAATAATTGTCACTGCATAATATTTTATATTATCAATTCAATTATTGTTGTTACACAGTATTTTGCATTATTGATTCAATAATTATCATTACACTATATTTCATATCATTGACTCAATAATTGTTGCTGCACTGTTTTTAAAATTATTGAATCTAATAATTGTCACAGTAGCAAATATACTATAATTTATATTATTAAATTAATAATAATATGTAACGTGTTTCTTGCATTATTGTGGTAACATTATTTTATATGTTGGACTCACAGGAAGAATAAATAAATAAATAAATAAATAAAAAATAAAATAATTAATTTTACTATTTGAAATAGTAACGTGAATAGTGACGTGAATAGTAACATGTGGGACCCATGTGGGGCCCACATGAGAAATGAATTGCAAAGTTGCTGAATTTTTTTGGCGTGGGCGGCTGCTGAATTCTCAGGTTGGCGTGCAGCACGCCAACCCACCTACCGCGCATAGTAACATTTTTCTCCTATAAATAGCTTGCTCAGCTGAATAGAAAAATCACACCTAAAACATAAAATTTTTCTATAAGAATTTTATAAGTTTTCTCTGAGAATAGTAAGGTTATTTTGAGAGTTTGAAAGCCAAAAGGAGTGCAGGAATTTTTCAAGTAAGTCTTTTATTAAAGAGTAGTAATTTCATAAATTCCTATTTTTCACGGTATTCACAAATCTTCCCTTAGAAGACTCTTCTTTGAGAATATTTATTTATAAAAGCTTTCTTTGGAAGATTTATTTTGAAATATTATTTTAAAAACTATTTTAAAGTTGTTATATTATACTACAAAAATTATGTTAAATATATATAATTTTGATAGTTCATAATATATGAATTATCATACACCTTGAAATTTATATGTGGTAATTACTAATTTTATTAAAAATATATAGGTTGATCAACCTCATTTAAATCAATATCCAGTCACGTGTTAAGGTAAGGAATATCATTCTTTTCACACTCTTAAATTTATTACGGTAAGGAGTATCACTCTTTTCATCATCATAAATGGATATTATTTTCTTTCTTACTTGAAGGGATTATCATTCTTTGATTCTCGAAAATAATATCGTTTCTTTCTTGTGCCATTTATTTCCATGTATTAAATTGTGGGAATAACCTTACGGCGCGGTTTACCGCCTGTTGGTGAATAACCTTTTGTATTCATTCCTTATTAATCTTTGAGAATAACCTTACGGTGCGGATTATCGCCTGTTTGGTGAATAACTCTTCGTGTTCAAATTCTATTAAATTGTGGGAATAACCTTACGGTGCGGATTACGCCTGTTTGGTGAATAACTCTTCGTGTTCAAATTCTATTAAATTGTGGGAATAACCTTACGGTGCGGATTACGCCTGTTTGGTGAATAACTATTCGTATTCAAATTGATGGGAATAACCTTACGGTGCGGATTATCGCCTGTTGGTGAATAACCCTTTTTATTTGTCTCGTGTGGAAATAATTTGTCTACACGAATTATCACATGACACTTTTATTCCATATTCGTAAGTGATATCATTTTCCTTTATACTCATAAGGGATACCATCTTTTTCATCTTCCATTATTCAAACTTACTATGGTAAAGGATATTAATTTCCTTCACCTTTTGTTAATCAAACCTGCTACGGTAAGGGATATTATTTTCTTTCATACTCCTAAATCGAAACTTATTATGGAACTATTGCTTCTATAATTCCTGAAAATATTATATGTTCCATAATAGTTGAACTTCATTATTTCAACTGAACCTTCCTATTTACGTGAACCTTTCTATTGAACTGTAACCGTTATTCTGAACTGTGGATCTTGAATATCATTTTTAAATTTCACTCCACATCATGTTGACAATTTGGACATTATTTGAATCTGCACAAAGTAAACTTCTGATACTTATTGTTTATCCTGTTCTTCTGTTCATCATTTGTATCACTGTTATTTGTATTAATCATCAAGAATCAAACTGTTGTGAATATCTGTGGCCGGGGGCACAGATGTGATATAATTGTTGAACAGATGATAGGTTAAAGGCGATATACTAGGTTAAAGGCGATACATCTGTTCGGTGTCTTTTATGGCACGTGGTTAATGTTCTCTTTGGCCCGTAGTGCAAAGATGAACTGTTGATTGGTATGATTATGACCAAAGGCTGAATCTGGTATAATCATGACCGTTGGTGTTATATTGAATGTCTTTGGCCCGTAGTGCAAAGACGAACTGTTGATCTGCATGATTATGACCAGGAACTGTGAAGTTGTATTATCTTGACTAATGGTATTTCAGATGATAAAAGTTGATGATATTTTTACTAAAAAGAGAAGCGAGTGGACATTATAGTCTGCATTATTCTTCTAATAGATTGTTCATTCCGCTGCTATTATTGATCTGAACGTTGTTTAAGAATTTAACTGCAGTTTTTGATATAAACCTTGTAGTCTATTGTATTCTATCAAGAACTCAACTGTTGAAGGCTAATGATAAATTATTCGTCATTATCTTAGTCATGATATTTCTTACTGGGCTATTTGAGCTCACCCTTTCTTTTCGTTCCATTGTTTTTCAACAGGAGATGAGAACGTAACGGGGTCTAGCCGGGGAATGGAGTGAGAGTGCGGGGATAGCTATCATAGTCTTCACGTGTTATAAAATAGTGTGACAATAATAATGAAGACTTAGTTGTGTTGTATTATCCACTGTATTGTTGTACGTTGTATTTCATTGTAATAATTTTGTTGTAGTCTTTTGACGACTCAAGTTTGGGCTGTGTGGGCCTAGATTTGGGGGCGTCACAGTTGGCATCAGAGCTTAGGGATATGGTCTTTAATGGAGATCTGGGGTTAGAACTAGGAGGGGAGAGACGAATAGAATCAGTCACTAGTATGTCCTACCTAAATTAGATTTTATTATCTAATGAGTTGATTTGAATATAGGGACATGAAGTGATGAGTCAGTTTATTTGAACTAACATTTATTTTGTGACCACAGTTTAGTATGGCATCTGGAAATCAAGAGGTTAACTATGAAATACCCGAAGCGAATGTAGCCGAAAATCAAGAAGCCACAAACAATCCTCCTGCCAACTCAGGAAATAATATTCCTGATAACATGATGAATGATGGATTCTTTAGGAATTTCATGCAGTTCATGCAGAATCAGGCAAGAGGAAATCCAGTTAACAATAACGGTAGAAACGCTGGTAATTTGAGGATAGTCACTGTCAAGCAATTTAAAGAATTGGGACCACCTGAATTCCACGGGAAGCCTGACCCACTCAAAGCGGAGGCATGGCTGAAGCAGACGACAAAAATACTTGATGTCCTACAATGCGCTGATGATCAGAAGGTGCCCTTTGCTACTTTTATGTTTCGAGGTGAGGCGGATCACTGGTGGGAAGCGGTAAAACGTATCCACCCTTCAGCACTTGAGATGTCTTGGACAGAATTCCAAGAGCTATTTAATGAAAAGTACTTCCCAGAAAGCATCCGCCATATGAAGGAAGTGGAATTCATTAAGCTGGAGCAGGGAAACATGTCAGTTTCTCAATATGAAGCTAAGTTTGCTGAACTGTCTCGTTTTGCGACTCATCTAGTAGATGACGAAGCACGGATGAGTCGGATGTTCTTACGTGGTCTAAGATTCGAAATTCGTCAACAACTTAGCTCTCATAAATTTAGTTTGTATTCAGATGTTGTTGATAGGGCTCAAAGGGTGGAGCAAACAGATGAAAAATTACAGCCAAGAGTCAATGATCAGAGAAATGATAACAACCACAGGAACGAGAACCATCGAGGAGGTAACCAACACTTCGGTGGTAATTCCACATCAAATAACAGAAGAGGAGAATCCAGTGGAAACAATTTCAAAAGAAAGAGATTCCATAATAATTATGGAAGGGCACCAGTACCAGCACCAGCACCGACCCCAGTTTCAAGGGGAGAAGATCGACCACCAGTGAGATGCTATAGGTGTGGTCAGGAAGGTCACATCAGCCCAAACTGTATACTGCAATCCAAAAAGTGCTACAGTTGTGGGAAAGAGGGTCATCTTGCGCGGTTTTGTCCTGCCACAAAATCAAGTCCAGCTGCAGTGATGATACCAAAAGCTAGCGCGGATAAGGGAAAATCTGTAGTTCAAGGGAGAGCTTTTGTTGTGACATCCCAAATGGCACGAAACTCGAACGAGGTGATAACCGGTAAGCTATTCATAAATTCTCGTGAAGTCTACGCTTTGTTAGATACTGGCTCTACCCATTCTTTTATCTCACCTGCATGTGCTCAGCGTTTAAACTTAACTCCTGAAAATTTGGACTTTGACTTATCAGTTGAAACCCCATTAGGAGAAATGACCATTACATCTACTGTCTATAAATCTTGCCTAGTTCAAATCAACAACCTCACATTACCTGTTGACCTTATTTCTTTGGAAATGCATGAATTTGATGTGATTTTAGGAATTGATTGGTTGACTACCCATCATGCTAAAATTGATTATTTTCATAAGATTATTAGTTTTCATATTCCTAATCAACCTGTCATGCAAATTCAAGCAACTAAACCATTGAAATCTATAACTGTTATTTCTAGCCATAAAGCCATTCGTTTATTGAAAAACGGATGTCAAGCCTTTTTAGCTTATGTCACTGATTTGAACAAAAATACGTCAAACTTGAATGATATTCCCATTGTTAATAAGTTTCCTGACGTTTTTCCTGAAGAACTTCCTGGCTTACCCCCAAACCGTGAAATTGAATTTTGTATTGATCTTGAACCCGGTACCAAGCCCATTTCCAAAGCCCCATACCGAATGGCTCCTATTGAACTTCAAGAGTTAAAAGTCCAACTACAGGAATTGTTGGATACCGGTTTCATTCGTCCGAGTGCATCACCTTGGGGTGCTCCTGTTCTATTTGTGAAGAAGAAAGACGGGAGTATGAGATTGTGCATTGACTACCGAGAATTGAACCATGTCACCATCAAAAACAGGTACCCGTTGCCTAGGATCGATGACATGTTTGATCAATTACAAGGTGCTCAACATTTCTCAAAGATTGATCTCCGTTCTGGATATCATCAGTTAAAGGTTAAAGCTGAGGACATTCCAAAGACTGCTTTCAGAACTCGTTATGGGCATTATGAGTTTTTAGTCATGCCTTTTGGACTAACCAATGCTCCTGCAGCTTTCATGGACATGATGAACCGAATATTCAAGGAATATTTGGATCATTTTGTGGTTGTCTTTATTGATGACATCCTCATATACTCCAAGAGTCGCGAGGATCATGAACAACACCTGAGATTGATACTCCAAAAGCTCCGTGAGAACAAATTATATGCCAAGTTGAAGAAATGTGAGTTCTGGCTTGAGGAGGTCACGTTTCTTGGGCATGTGATTTCTAGTCAAGGAATATCAGTCGATCCTGCAAAGATTGAAACGGTACTAAATTGGGAACAACCCAAGACAGTAACCGAAGTCCGAAGTTTTCTGGGCCTAGCTGGTTATTATCGGAGATTCGTAGAAGGATTTTCTCGAATCGCCACTCCATTAACTCAGCTTACTCGGAAAAGCACAAAATTCATATGGAGCGATCAATGCGAGAAAAGTTTTCAAGAGCTTAAGAGGAGACTTGTTTCAGCTCCTGTTCTGACCATTCCATCAGGATCGGGAGAATTTGTCATATACAGCGATGCTTCAGGCAAAGGTCTAGGCTGTGTCCTTATGCAACATGGAAAGGTTATAGCCTATGCCTCTCGACAACTCAAAGATTATGAGAAAAATTACCCTACTCATGATCTAGAGTTGGCAACAGTCGTTTTCGCGTTGAAGATCTGGAGACACTACTTGTACGGAGAGAAAGTGGATATCTATACGGATCATAAAAGTCTAAAGTATTTCTTCACCCAGAAGGAACTCAACATGCGACAACGACGTTGGCTTGAGCTGTTGAAGGATTATGATCACACAATCCAGTATCACCCGGGAAAGGCGAACGTTGTAGCTGACGCTTTGAGCAGAAAATCTTATGCGAGTACAAGTGCACTGCTGACAACACAAAAGCGTATTTTGTACGACTTGCAAAAGATGGAGATAGAGCTAAAGACACCAGGGACCCACTCGAAGATTGCTCACGTGCGAGTAGAACCGGCTTTAATCGATAAAATTAAAGCTGCGCAAACTACCGATCCGGAACTGATGAACATGATGAAGAAAGTACAAGAAGGTGTCATTCCCGAAGCAAGAATTGACGAGAAAGGAATACTTCGAGTTAACTCTCGACTCTGTGTTCCTAACGATCCTGAATTAAAGCATAAAATCATGATGGAGGCACACAACACGCCGTTTGCAATCCACCCAGGAGGTACCAAGATGTATCGAGATCTTCGACATACATTTTGGTGGAACAATATGAAAAGGGAGATTGCAGAGTTTATCTCAAGGTGCCTAACTTGTCAACGTGTCAAGGCAGAGCATCAAGTACCTAAGGGTCCATTACAACCACTTGAGGTTCCCGAATGGAAGTGGGAACACATCAATATGGATTTCGTGACGGGTCTTCCCAAAGTTTCTCAAGGCTTAGATGCAATTTGGGTGATCGTAGATAGATTGACCAAATCTGCTCATTTCTTGCCTATACGAGAAAACTTTTCACTTGAACGTCTTGCCGGTATGTACATAAATGAGATCGTGAGATTGCATGGCATGCCAGTTTCCATAGTTTCTGATCGAGATCCTAGATTCACTTCACGCTTTTGGATCAGTCTACAAAAAGCTATGGGCACTGAGCTACGGTTCAGTTCTGCATACCATCCTCAAACGGACGGACAATCGGAAAGGACGATTCAGACCCTCGAAGATCTTTTGAGACTTTGCGTACTAGATTTCAAAGGAAGTTGGGATAAGTACTTGCCATTGGTGGAATTTTCCTACAACAACAGTTACCAAGCAAGTATAGGTATGGCTCCATTCGAGGCTTTATATGGACGCAAGTGTCGCTCTCCAGTATGTTGGAATGAGGTAGGAGAAGCAAAACTGTTGGGACCCGAGTTGGTACGCTTGACGACCGAAAAGATCCAAATGATCCGACAACGAATACAGACAGCACAAAAACGACAAAAGAGTTATGCCGATCTTCATCGGAGAGATGAGAGATTCAACGTCGGAGATCATGTATTCTTACGTGTTTCTCCATGGAAAGGGGTTACGAGATTCGGAAAGAGAGGAAAGCTCAACCCTCGATTTATTGGCCCATTTGAAATCCTCGATCGAGTAGGATCCGTAGCCTACAGACTAGCCCTACCACCAAGTATGTCTCGCATCCATAATGTTTTTCACATATCTATGTTACGTAAATATGTGAATGACCCAAACCACGTCATTGAGTTAGAACCAGACGTTATAGCAGAAGATTTAACGTATGAGGAGGTACCTGTTAAGATCCTAGATAAGAAGGAGCAGATCTTACGCTCAAAGGTTATACCTCAAGTTAAGGTTTTATGGAGGAACCAAGATATTGAGGAAATGACCTGGGAGCTAGAATCTGAAATGAAGTCTAGGTATCCATACCTCTTCGAAATGCCAGGTACGTCAATTTCGGGGACGAAATTTCATAAGGAGGGGAGGTTGTAAGACCCCGAATTTATGAAATACAAAATTTAATTTTTCTTCATATATATTTTTCTTGAAACAGTAAATGGTTAAATTGACAAAATTGAAAGTTAAGGATGTTATGTGCAAATTTTATTTTGTCGGACAATATTCGTTTTGTCGGGGAATATTCGGGCCGTACGATGGCGCCGAAATAACAAATTATTGGTGGACCCCACAACGGAATAATTGTCGGATATAGAAAACGACAGAAGTAACCTTTTTATATAAAAATAGTCAACGATGTTAACTGTTAAAATACCGGTGATAAAAGAATAGTAGCATACGGTAATTTATAGTATTTTTCTGTAGCACACGGTATTGCACAGTGTCTCATATTATTGGTCTGATAATTGACACCGTAACTGTTGCGCATCATTTCATCAATAATTGTCACTGCATAATATTTTATATTATCAATTTAATTATTGTTGTTACACAGTATTTTGCATTATTGATTCAATAATTATCATTACACTATATTTCATATCATTGACTCAATAATTGTTGCTGCACTGTTTTTAAAATTATTGAATCTAATAATTGTCACAGTAGCAAATATACTATAATTTATATTATTAAATTAATAATAATATGTAACGTGTTTCTTGCATTATTGTGGTAACATTATTTTATATGTTGGACTCACAGGAAGAATAAATAAATAAAAAATAAAATAATTAATTTTACTATTTGAAATAGTAACGTGAATAGTGACGTGAATAGTAACGTGAATAGTAACATGTGGGACCCATGTGGGGCCCACATGAGAAATGAATTGCAAAGTTGCTGAATTTTTTTGGCGTGGGCGGCTGCTGAATTCTCAGGTTGGCGTGCAGCACGCCAACCCACCTACCGCGCATAGTAACATTTTTCTCCTATAAATAGCTTGCTCAGCTGAATAGAAAAATCACACCTAAAATATAAAATTTTTCTATAAGAATTTTATAAGTTTTCTCTGAGAATAGTAAGGTTATTTTGAGAGTTTGAAAGCCAAAAGGAGTGCAGGAATTTTTCAAGTAAGTCTTTTATTAAAGAGTAGTAATTTCATAAATTTCTATTTTTCACGGTATTCACAAATCTTCCCTTAGAAGACTCTTCTTTGAGAAGATTTATTTATAAAAGCTTTCTTTGGAAGATTTATTTTGAAATATTATTTTAAAAACTATTTTAAAGTTGTTATATTATACTACAAAAATTATGTTAAATATATATAATTTTGATAGTTCATAATATATGAATTATCATACACCTTGAAATTTATATGTGGTAATTACTAATTTTATTAAAAATATATAGGTTGATCAACCTCATTTAAATCAATATCCAGTCACGTGTTAAGGTAAGGAATATCATTCTTTTCACACTCTTAAATTTATTACGGTAAGGAGTATCACTCTTTTCATCATCATAAATGGATATTATTTTCTTTCTTACTTGAAGGGATTATCATTCTTTGATTCTCGAAAATAATATCGTTTCTTTCTTGTGCCATTTATTTCCATGTATTAAATTGTGGGAATAACCTTACGGCGCGGTTTACCGCCTGTTGGTGAATAACCTTTTGTATTCATTCCTTATTAATCTTTGAGAATAACCTTACGGTGCGGATTATCGCCTGTTTGGTGAATAACTCTTCGTGTTCAAATTCTATTAAATTGTGGGAATAACCTTACGGTGCGGATTACGCCTGTTTGGTGAATAACTCTTCGTGTTCAAATTCTATTAAATTGTGGGAATAACCTTACGGTGCGGATTACGCCTGTTTGGTGAATAACTATTCGTATTCAAATTGATGGGAATAACCTTACGGTGCGGATTATCGCCTGTTGGTGAATAACCCTTTTTATTTGTCTCGTGTGGAAATAATTTGTCTACACGAATTATCACATGACACTTTTATTCCATATTCGTAAGTGATATCATTTTCCTTTATACTCATAAGGGATACCATCTTTTTCATCTTCCATTATTCAAACTTACTATGGTAAAGGATATTAATTTCCTTCACCTTTTGTTAATCAAACCTGCTACGGTAAGGGATATTATTTTCTTTCATACTCCTAAATCGAAACTTATTATGGAACTATTGCTTCTATAATTCCTGAAAATATTATATGTTCCATAATAGTTGAACTTCATTATTTCAACTGAACCTTCCTATTTACGTGAACCTTTCTATTGAACTGTAACCGTTATTCTGAACTGTGGATCTTGAATATCATTTTTAAATTTCACTCCACATCATGTTGACAATTTGGACATTATTTGAATCTGCACAAAGTAAACTTCTGATACTTATTGTTTATCCTGTTCTTCTGTTCATCATTTGTATCACTGTTATTTGTATTAATCATCAAGAATCAAACTGTTGTGAATATCTGTGGCCGGGGGCACAGATGTGATATAATTGTTGAACAGATGATAGGTTAAAGGCGATATACTAGGTTAAAGGCGATACATCTGTTCGGTGTCTTTTATGGCACGTGGTTAATGTTCTCTTTGGCCCGTAGTGCAAAGATGAACTGTTGATTGGTATGATTATGACCAAAGGCTGAATCTGGTATAATCATGACCGTTGGTGTTATATTGAATGTCTTTGGCCCGTAGTGCAAAGACGAACTGTTGATCTGCATGATTATGACCAGGAACTGTGAAGTTGTATTATCTTGACTAATGGTATTTCAGATGATAAAAGTTGATGATATTTTTACTAAAAAGAGAAGCGAGTGGACATTATAGTCTGCATTATTCTTCTAATAGATTGTTCATTCCGCTGCTATTATTGATCTGAACGTTGTTTAAGAATTTAACTGCAGTTTTTGATATAAACCTTGTAGTCTATTGTATTCTATCAAGAACTCAACTGTTGAAGGCTAATGATAAATTATTCGTCATTATCTTAGTCATGATATTTCTTACTGGGCTATTTGAGCTCACCCTTTCTTTTCGTTCCATTGTTTTTCAACAGGAGATGAGAACGTAACGGGGTCTAGCCGGGGAATGGAGTGAGAGTGCGGGGATAGCTATCATAGTCTTCACGTGTTATAAAATAGTGTGGCAATAATAATGAAGACTTAGTTGTGTTGTATTATCCACTGTATTGTTGTACGTTGTATTTCATTGTAATAATTTTGTTGTAGTCTTTTGACGACTCAAGTTTGGGCTGTGTGGGCCTAGATTTGGGGGCATCACAGTAACCGTTATTCTGAACTGAGAATCTTGAATAACATTTTTAAATTTCACTCCACATCATGTTTGACAATTTGGACATTATTTGAATCTGCACAAAGTAAACTTCCGATACTTATTGTTTATCCTGTTTCTTCTGTTCATCAATTGTATCACTATTATTTGTACTAATCATCAAGAATCAAGCTGTTGTGAATATCTGTGGCCGGGGGCACAGATGATAGGTTAAAGGCGATATATTAGGTTAAAGGCGATACATCTGTTCGGTGTCTTTTATGGCACGTGGTGAAAGTTCTCTTTGGCCCGTAGTGCATAGATGAACTGTTGTTTGGTATGATTATGACCAAAGGCTGAATCTGGTATAATCATGACCGTTGTTGTTATATTGAAAGTTCTCTTTGGCCCGTAGTGCATAGATGAACTGTTGTTTGGTGTGATTATGACCAAAGGCTGAATCTGGTATAATCATGACCGCTGGTGTTATATTGAATGTTCTCTTTGGCCCGTAATGCATAGATGAACTGTTGATTTGCGTGATTATGACCAGGAACTGTGAATTTGTATTATCTCGACTAATGGTATTTCAGATGATAAAAGTTGATGATGTTTTTACGAAAAAGAGAAGCGCGTGGACATTATAGTCTACATTATTCTTCTAATAGATTGCTCATTCCGCCGCTATTATTGATCTGAACATTGTTCAAGAATTTAACTGCAGTTTTTGATATACACCTTGTATTCTGTTGTATTCTATCAAGAACTCACATGTTGAAGGCTAATGATAATTTATTCGTCATTATCTTAGTCATGATATTTCTTACTGGGCTATTTGAGCTCACCCTTTTGTTCCATTATTTTTCAACAGGATATGAGAACGTAGCTGGGTCTAGCCGGGGAATGGAGTGGGAGTCCGAGGGATATCTATTATAGTCTTCACGTGTTGTAAAATAGTGTGGCAATAATAGTGAAGACTTAGTTGTGTATTATTAAACACGGTATTGTTGTACGTTGTGCTTTGTTGTAATAATTTTGTTGTAGTCTTTTGACGACTCAAGTTTGGGCTGTGTGGGCCTAGATTTGGGGGCGTCACATAAATAGTAAGTGGGATTACTTTATGTGAATGAGATATTATGAAAATATCAATTTTTCTTTGTGAAAATATCAATTTTTTATTAATATTAAATAACGACACCAATGAATTAGATGTTTATACGTAATTAAACCTACTAACATTATTTAATTAAGTCAATTACTCATCAAAAATGAAATCAAATATATTATTATCATAAATTAAGTTACACTACTTTATAAGTTAGTAATGATAGTATAAGTGATAATATCTCTCCTATTCAAAGGTGCTGTTTGATTGGACAAAAGGAAGGAAAGGGGAGGAAATAGAATGGAATACTCATTCTGACCAAATATGTAATTTAGTTTGACGCTTGATATTTTAATTAAAAAAGATCGGACTAAGTATTTCGATGTTTTCAATATGCATTGGAACCATGATTTCTTAAAAGGTTTAGTTTAGTTAGTAATCAATTTAGACCAAAATACCCTTATATATATATATATATATACACACACACACACAGAGTATATATTATATGAAATATTATGCGTGTGTGTGGAGTGAGAAGCCAGCCACACTCTTGTGTGGATCAAATTCAAATATAATTTTGACCTAGGAACCAAAAAGGGAAGGATATATGAAGAGATGAATCAATTTCCATTGATCTAGAAGGTGTAACCAATATTAAGCTACCAGCAAAACCATGTCAATACTAATACAATTAGCAATATTACCGATCACTTTGTTAGGCAAAAAGAGATTCATTTGCTAAATAAATTTGTTAGCAATTTTTTAATGAATAATAATACTATAAAATAACAAAATATCCTAAAGTCATCATAATTTTATTATATTATCACGACTACGAATTAAACTAATAATTTATCATTTAAAGAATAAATATGAAATAAAAATATATTTTTACAATTTATAAATCTTGTCAATGAGACTTTCTTTTTATAAAATAGAACGAGTAATTGACAAAGGGACAATTATCAAATAACTAGTGCTATTCAATGCGTGGAAAAAATGCCATAGATAATAGTCCCCCCTGCAAGAGCCGAAAACGATGAAACATAAAGAACAAATAAATTGGCTGTCTTGTTCTGCGGAAAAGATGACATATTCTTATCAACAGTACTTCATCTGTTCTAAATTATAAAATTAATATTTTAAATTTAAAATTAGTATGAATTTATTAAATTTGTATCAATACAATTATAATTATCATAAATTATCAAAAAGATTTATTATTTTTAAAATTTAAATGAATCACGTCAATTTTAAATTTAATAATGTCTCAAATTGACTTTAAAAAAATTAATAATTCGGAATGGAAGGGGTATTTTTTTTTCCTGTTTCACTCTTTTCCTCCCTTTCAACAAAAAATATTCTACTTTTTTTAACTCCAAAATATGGTGAATATGAAGCATAAATTAGGATAAAAAGGTTTCCTTTTATAGTATAAAATTTAAAAAGGAGTATTCTACAATTTAACTTGAGAACTAAAAAAATAAAAATAAATTTGCAGTTAGTAAATCTTGAACAATGGATGTTCAAGATAGTGCATGATTTGGCTGATGGCCAACTAACAATATAGGCTATGAAAATTCTTATTGATATGGTGAGGTTGATTCATATTTTTGCGGGTCTCACTAATAATCACTATGATAAAAAAGCTAAGCGTAATATGTATTTGAGTTTGAAGATTTATTAGTAGTTCAATATTGAATTTTACTAATGTATTGAGTATTATGAGTTTGAATTTATGTTATAACAATTATAATTTTTGATTATTATAAAGACATTGTTTGATGTGTAAATCATTAGAGTGTGAGGTATCTAATGAATATATCGACCAGACAAATAGAATTAGCCAAATTGATGAACTAATTGAGTATATCGTGTATGTATTATTTTTTGTTTTCCACCATTTTAACTGTGTGATTGATTTTAAATTTTAACAATATATATCTTTTATAAGGAAGATACTAGGTAAAAATATTGAGGTGGAGAGGAGACCTGACAAAAAGGCTTGAGGCCCACGGGTTGGGCCGGATTGACCCAAAAAAATCAGACTTTGGGCCCAAAAATACAGCCCAAAAAAATCTAGGCTATTTTTGGCCCGACCCGTTTTGGCCCGAGGGCTAATATATATATATATATATATATTTTAAAAAAAAATTATATTGCTTGACATTGTTGACCAAAAAAAAAAACTTAGAAAATGAATTAAATAGATAATTATGAAGAATATAAAAAATAATGTGTTATAATTGTAAATAATTAGTGTTAATATTTATTTCAAATATAAAAAGTTAATTAGTCATGTATGCTTCTTCCAGTGTTTTTTCGTGGGTTGAAAAAAGAAATCATAACACACATGAAGAAGATTTCATGTCTTACTTAATTTAGAAGTTAAAATTTTTATTTATATATTTTCTCTTGTAATTAACATTAATTTACCAGTATATATATGTTTGCATGCACTGATGGACATATGAGTATATGACTGCCATGATTTACCAGTATATATATAGTAATTAATTAACTTAGGTCCATGATTACTTGATTAGAATTTGTGCAGATGACAAAAAAATACGTTCAACTTAAAAAGTTATGTTGAATTTTGGTAGTTGTAAGACCCCGAATTTTATGAAATATAAAATTTAATTTTTCTTCATATATATTTTTCTGAAACAGTAAGTGGTTAAATCGATAAAGTTAAAAGTTAAGGATGTTATATGCAAATTTTATTTTGTCGGACAATATTCGCTTTGTCGGGGAATATTCGTTTGGTCGGGGAATATTCGTGCCGTACGACGGCGCCGAAATAACAAATTATTTGTGGACCCCACAACGGAATATTTGTCGGATATAGAAAACGACAGAAGTAACCTTTTTAAATAAAAATAGTCAACGGTGTTAACTGTTAAAATACCGGTGATAAAAGAATAGTAGCATACGGTAATTTATGGTATTTTCTGTAGCACACGGTACTCTACAGTAGCACACGGTATTGCACAGTGTCTCATATTATTGACACCATAGCTGTTACGCATCATTTCATCAATAATTGTCATTGCATAATATTTTATATTATCAATTCAATTATTGTTGCTACACAGTATTTTGCATTATTGATTCAATAATTGTCATTACACTGTATTTCATATCATCGAGTCAATAATTGTTAGTGCACTGTAGTTTAAAATTATTGAATCTAATAATTGTCACAGTAGCAAATACACTATAATTTATATTATTAAATTAATAATAATCTGTAACGTGTTTATTACATTATTGTTGAATTATTGTTGTAGCATTATTTTATATGTTGGACTCACAGGAAGAATAATTAAATTTTTTAAAAAAAAAATAAAAATAAAAATAATAATAATTAATTTTACTATTTGGAATAGTAACGTGAATAGTAACATGTGGGGTCCATGTGGGGCCCACATGAAAATTAAAATGTGAGAATTGAGCTGGAAGGTTGGCAGCCGACTGCTGCCAATTTTGAAAGATTGAGGCAGGCGTGCATCACGCCTGCTGCCACCTACTAGCATAGTGTCTTATTTTCTCCTATAAATAGCTTGCTCAGCTGAATAGAAAAATCACACCTAAAACATAAAATTTTTCTATAAGAATTTTATGAGTTTTCTCTGAGAATAGTAAGGTTATTTTGAGAGTTTGAAAGCCAAAAGGAGTGCATGAATTTTTCAAGTAAGTCTTTTATTAAAGAGTAGTAATTTCATAAATTCCTATTTTTCACGGTATTCACAAATCTTCCTTTAGAAGACTCTTCTTTGAGAAGATTCATTTTTAAAAGCTTTCTTTGGAAGATTTATTTTAGAATATTATTTTAAAAACTATTTTAAAGTAGTTATATTATACTACAAAAATTATGTTAAATATATATAATTTTGATAGTTCATATTATACGAGTTATCATACACTTTGAAATTTATATATTGTAATTACTAATTTTATTATAAATATATAGGTTGATCAACCTCATTTAAATCAATATCCAGTCACGTGTTAAGGTAAGGAATATTATTCTTTTCACACTCTTAAATTTACTGTGGTAAGGAATATTATTCTTTTCACACTCTTAAATTTATTACGGTAAGGGGTATCACTCTTTTCATCATCATAAATGGATATTATTTTCTTTCTTACTTGAAGGGATTATCATTCTTTGATTCTCGAAAATAATATCGTTTCTTTCTTGTGCCATTTATTTCCATGTATTAAATTGTGGGAATAACCTTACGGTGCGGATTACGCCTGTTTGGTGAATAACTCTTCGTGTTCAAATTCTATTAAATTGTGGGAATAACCTTACGGTGCGGATTACGCCTGTTTGGTGAATAACTCTTCGTGTTCAAATTCTATTAAATTGTGGGAATAACCTTACGGTGCGGATTACGCCTGTTTGGTGAATAACTATTCGTATTCAAATTGATGGGAATAACCTTACGGTGCGGATTATCGCCTGTTGGTGAATAACCCTTGTTATTTGTCTCGTGTGGAAATAATTTGTCTACACGAATTATCACATGACACTTTTATTCCATATTCGTAAGTGATATCATTTTCCTTTATACTCATAAGGGATACCATATTTTTCATCTTCCATTATTCAAAATTACTATGGTAAGGGATATTAATTTCCTTCACCTTTGTTAATCAAACCTGCTATGGTAAGGGATATTATTTTCTTCCATACACCTAAATCGAAACTTATTATGGAACTATTGCTTCTATAATTCCTGAAAATATTATATGTTCCATAATAGTTGAATTTCATTATTTCAACTGAACCTTCCTATTTTCTGAACATTTCTATTTGAACTGTGATCGTTATTCTGAACTGTGGATCTTGAATATCATTTTTAAATTTCACTCCACATCATGTTGGCAATTTGGACATTATTTGAATCTGCACAAAGTAAACTTCCGATACTTATTGTTTATCATGTTCTTCTGTTCATCATTTGTATCACTGTTATTTGTATTAATCATCAAGAATCAAGCTGTTGTGAATATTTGTGGCCGGGGGCACAGATGTGATATAATTGTTGAACAGATGATAGGTTAAAGGCGATATACTAGGTTAAAGGCGATACATCTGTTCGGTGTCTTTTATGACACGTGGTGAATGTTCTCTTTGGCCCGTAGTGCAAAGATGAACTGTTGGTTGGTATGATTATGACCAAAGGCTGAATCTGGTATAATCATGACCGTTGGTGTTATATTGAATGTCTTTGGCCCGTAGTGCAAAGACGAACTGTTGATCTGCATGATTATGACCAGGAACTGTGAAGTTGTATTATCATGACTAATGGTATTTCAGATGATAAAAGTTGATGATGTTTTTACTAAAAAGAGAAGCGAGTGGACATTATGGTCTGCATTATTCTTCTAATAGATTGCTCATTCCGCTGCTATTATTGATCTGAACGTTGTTTAAGAATTTAACTGCAGTTTTTGATATAAACCTTGTAGTCTATTGTATTCTATCAAGAACTCAACTGTTGAAGACTAATGATAATTTATTTGTCATTATCTTAGTCATGATATTTCTTACTGGGCTATTTGAGCTCACCCTTTCTTTTGTTCCATTGTTTTTCAACAGGAGATGAAAACGTAACGGGGTCTAGCCGGGGAATGGAGTGAGGGTCCGAGGAATAGCTGTTGTAGTCTTCACGTGTTGTAAAATAGTGTGGCAATAATAGTGAAGACTTAGTTGTGTATTATTATACACTGTATTGTTGTACGTTGTACGTTGTGCTTTGTTGTAATAATTTTGTTGTAGTCTTTTGACGACTCAAGTTTGGGCTGTGTGGGCCTAGATTTGGGGGCGTCACAGTTGGCATCAGAGCTTTGGGATATGGTCTTTAATGGAGATCTGGGGTTAGAACTAGGAGGGGAGAGACGAATAGAATCAGTCACTAGTGCGTCCTACCTAAATTAGATTTTTATCTAATGAATTGATTTGAATATAGGGACATGAAGTGATGAGTCAGTTTATTTGAACTAACAATTATTTTGTGACCACAGTTAAGTATGGCATCTTGAAATCAAGAGGTTAACTATGGAATACCCGAAGCAAATGTAGCCGAGAATCAGGAGGCCCCAAACAATCCTCCTGCTAACTCAGGAAATAATGTTCCTGATAACATGATGAACGATGGATTCTTTAGGAATTTCATGCAGTTCATACAGAATCAAGCAAGAGGAAATCCAGTCAATAATAACGGTAGAAACGCTGGTAATTTGAGGATGGTCACTGTCAAGCAATTTAAAGAATTGGGACCACCTGAATTCCACGGGAAGCCTGACCCACTCAAAGCGGAGGCATGGCTAAAGCAGACGACAAAAATACTTGATGTCTTACAATGCGCTGATGATCAGAAGGTGCCATTTGCCACTTTTATGTTACGAGGTGAGGCGGATCATTGGTGGGAAGCGGTAAAACGTATCCAACCTTCAGCACTCGAAATGTCTTGGACAGAATTCGAAGAACTGTTTAACGAGAAGTATTTCCCAGAAAGCATCCGCCATATGAAAGAGGTGGAATTCATTAAGCTGGAGCAGGGAAACATGACAGTCTCCCAATATGAAGCTAAGTTCGCTGAGTTATCTCGCTTTGCCACCCATCTAGTGGATGACGAAGCACGAATGAGTCGGATGTTCCTAAGAGGTTTGAGACTCAAAATTCGTCAACAACTTAGCTCTCATAAATTCAGTTTGTATTCAGATGTTGTGGATAGGGCTCAAAGGGTGGAGCAGACAGATGAAACATTGCAGCCAAGAATTAATGATCAGCATAGAGAAAGGAATGACAACAACCACAGGAACGAGAACCATCGAGGAGGTAACCAACACTTCGGTGGAAATTCCACATCAAATAACAGAAGAGGAGAATCCAGTGGGAACAATTTCAAAAGAAAGAGATTCCATAATAATTATGGAAGGGCACCAGTACCAGCACCAGCACCGACCCCAGTTTCAAGGGGAGAAGATCGACCACCAGTGAGATGCTATAGGTGTGGTCAGGAAGGTCACATCAGCCCAAACTGTACACTGCAGTCCAAAAAGTGCTACAGTTGTGGGAAAGAGGGTCATCTTGCGCGGTTTTGTCCTGCCACAAAATCGAGTCCAGCTGCAATGATGATACCAAAAGCTAGCGCGGATAAGGGAAAATCTGTAGTTCAAGGGAGAGCTTTTGTTGTGACATCCCAAATGGCACGAAACTCGAACGAGGTGATAACCGGTAAGCTATTCATAAATTCTCGTGAAGTCTACGCTTTGTTAGATACTGGCTCTACCCATTCTTTTATCTCACCTGCATGTGCTCAGCGTTTAAACTTAACTCCTGAAAATTTGGACTTTGACTTATCAGTTGAAACCCCATTAGGAGAAATGACCATTACATCTACTGTCTATAAATCTTGCCTAGTTCAAATCAACAACCTCACATTACCTATTGACCTTATTTCTTTGGAAATGCATGAATTTGATGTGATTTTAGGAATTGATTGGTTGACTACCCATCATGCTAAAATTGATTGTTTTCATAAGATTATTAGTTTTCATATTCCTAATCAACCTGTCATGCAAATTCAAGCAACTAAACCATTGAAATCTATAACTGTTATTTCTAGCCATAAAGCCATTCGTTTATTGAAAAACGGATGTCAAGCCTTTTTAGCTCATGTCACTGATTTGAACAAAAATACGTCAAACTTGAATGATATTCCCATTGTTAATGAGTTTCCTGACGTTTTTCCTGAAGAACTTCCTGGCTTACCCCCAAACCGTGAAATTGAATTTTGTATTGATCTTGAACCCGGGTACCAAGCCCATTTCCAAAGCCCCATACCGAATGGCTCCCATTGAACTTCAAGAGTTAAAAGTCCAACTACAGGAATTGTTGGATACCGGTTTCATTCGTCCGAGTGCATCACCTTGGGGTGCTCCTGTTCTATTTGTGAAGAAGAAAGACGGGAGTATGAGATTGTGCATTGACTACCGAGAATTGAACCATGTCACCATCAAAAACAGGTACCCGTTGCCTCGGATCGATGACATGTTTGATCAATTACAAGGTGCTCAACATTTCTCAAAGATTGATCTCCGTTCTGGATATCATCAGTTAAAGGTTAAAGCTGAGGACATTCCAAAGACTGCTTTCAGAACTCGTTATGGGCATTATGAGTTTTTAGTCATGCCTTTTGGACTAACCAATGCTCCTGCAGCTTTCATGGACATGATGAACCGAATATTCAAGGAATATTTGGATCATTTTGTGGTTGTCTTTATTGATGACATCCTCATATACTCCAAGAGTCGCGAGGATCATGAACAACACCTGAGATTGATACTCCAAAAGCTCCGTGAGAATAAATTATATGCCAAGTTGAAGAAATGTGAGTTCTGGCTTGAGGAGGTCACGTTTCTTGGGCATGTGATTTCTAGTCAAGGAATATCAGTCGATCCTGCGAAGATTGAAACGGTGCTAAATTGGGAACAACCCAAGACAGTAACCGAACTCCGAAGTTTTCTGGGCCTAGCTGGTTATTATCGGAGATTCGTAGAAGGATTTTCTCGAATCGCCACTCCATTAACTCAGCTTACTCGGAAAAGCACAAAATTCATATGGAGCGAGGAATGCGAGAAAAGTTTCCAAGAACTCAAGAGGAGACTGGTTTCAGCTCATGTTCTGACCATTCCATCAGGATCAGGAGAATTCGTCATATATAGCGATGCTTCAGGCAAAGGTCTAGGCTGTGTCCTTATGCAACATGGAAAGGTTATAGCTTATGCCTCTCGACAACTCAAAGATTATGAGAAAAATTATCCTACTCATGATCTAGAGTTGGCAGCAGTCGTTTTCGCGTTGAAGATCTGGAGACACTACTTGTACGGAGAAAAATTGGATATCTATACGGATCATAAAAGTCTCAAGTATTTCTTCACCCAGAAGGAACTCAACATGCGACAACGACGTTGGCTTGAGCTGTTGAAGGATTACGACCACACAATCCAATATCACCCGGGAAAGGCGAACGTTGTAGCTGACGCTTTGAGCAGAAGATTTTATGCGAGTACAAGTGCACTGCTGACAACACAAAAGTGTATTTTGTACGACTTGCAAAAGATGGAGATAGAGCTAAAGACACCAAGGACCCACTCGAAGATTGCTCACGTGCGAGTAGAACCAGCTTTAATGGATAAAATTAAAGCTGCTCAAGCTACCGATCCGGAACTGATGAACATGATGAAGAAAGTACAAGAAGGTGCCATCCCCGAAGCAAGAATCGACGAGACAGGAATACTTCGAGTTAACTCTCGACTCTGTGTTCCTAACGATCCTGAATTGAAGCATAAAATCATGATAGAGGCACACAACACGCCGTTTGCAATCCACCCAGGAGGTACCAAGATGTATCGCGATCTTCGACATACATTTTGGTGGAACAATATGAAAAGGGAGATTGCAGAGTTTATCTCAAGGTGCCTAACTTGTCAACGTGTCAAGGCAGAGCATCAAGTACCTAAGGGTCCATTACAACCACTTGAGGTTCCCGAATGGAAGTGGGAACACATCAATATGGATTTCGTGATGGGTCTTCCCAAAGTTTCTCAAGGCTTAGATGCAATTTGGGTGATCGTAGATAGATTGACCAAATCTGCTCATTTCTTGCCTATACGAGAAAACTTTTCACTTGAACGTCTTGCCGGTATGTACATAAATGAGATTGTGAGATTACATGGCATGTCAGTTTCCATAGTTTCTGATTGAGATCCTAGATTCACTTCACGATTTTGGATCAGTCTACAAAAAGCTATGGGCACTGAGCTACGATTCAGTTCTGCATACCATCCTCAAACGGACGGACAATCGGAAAGGACGATCCAGACCCTTGAAGATCTTTTGAGACTTTGCGTACTAGATTTCAAAGGAAGTTGGGATAAGTACTTGCCATTGGTGGAATTTTCCTATAACAACAGTTACCAAGCAAGTATAGGCATGGCTCCATTCGAGGCTTTGTATGGAAGGAAGTGTCGCTCTCCAATATGTTGGAATGAGGTAGGAGAAGCAAAATTGTTGGGACCCGAGTTGGTACGCTTGACGACCGAAAAGATCCAAATGATCCGACAACGAATACAGACAGCACAAGAACGACAAAAGAGTTATGCCGATCTTCATCAGAGAGATGAGAGATTCAACGTCGGAGATCATGTATTCTTACGTGTTTCTCCATGGAAAGGAGTTACGAGATTCGGAAAGAGAGGAAAGATTAACCCTCGATTTATTAGCCCATTTGAAATCCTCGATCGAGTAGGATCCGTAGCCTACAGACTAGCCCTACCACCAAGTATGTCTCGCATCCATAATGTTTTTCACATATCTATGTTACGTAAATATGTGAAGGACTCAAACCACGTCATTGAGTTAGAACCGGACGTTATAGAAGAGGATTTAACATACGAGGAGGTACCTGTTAAGATCCTTGATAAGAAGGAGCAGATTCTACGCTCAAAGGTTATACCTCAAGTTAAGGTTTTATGGAGGAACCAAGATATTGAGGAAATGACCTGGGAGCTAGAATCCGAGATGAAATCTAAATATCCTTACCTCTTCGAAATGCCAGGTACGTCAATTTCGGGGACGAAATTTCATAAGGAGGGGAGGTTGTAAGACCCCGAATTTTATGAAATATAAAATTTAATTTTTCTTCATATATATTTTTCTGAAACAGTAAGTGGTTAAATCGATAAAGTTAAAAGTTAAGGATGTTATATGCAAATTTTATTTTGTCGGACAATATTCGCTTTGTCGGGGAATATTCGTTTGGTCGGGGAATATTCGTGCCGTACGACGGCGCCGAAATAACAAATTATTTGTGGACCCCACAACGGAATATTTGTCGGATATAGAAAACGACAGAAGTAACCTTTTTAAATAAAAATAGTCAACGGTGTTAACTGTTAAAATACCGGTGATAAAAGAATAGTAGCATACGGTAATTTATGGTATTTTCTGTAGCACACGGTACTCTACAGTAGCACACGGTATTGCACAGTGTCTCATATTATTGACACCATAACTGTTACGCATCATTTCATCAATAATTGTCACTGCATAATATTTTATATTATCAATTCAATTATTGTTGCTACACAGTATTTTGCATTATTGATTCAATAATTGTCATTACACTGTATTTCATATCATCGAGTCAATAATTGTTGGTGCACTGTAGTTTAAAATTATTGAATCTAATAATTGTCACAGTAGCAAATACACTATAATTTATATTATTAAATTAATAATAATCTGTAACGTGTTTATTACATTATTGTTGAATTATTGTTGTAGCATTATTTTATATGTTGGACTCACAGGAAGAATAATTAAATTTTTTAAAAAAAAAATAAAAATAAAAATAATAATAATTAATTTTACTATTTGGAATAGTAACGTGAATAGTAACATGTGGGACCCATGTGGGGCCCACATGAAAATTAAAATGTGAGAATTGAGCTGGAAGGTTGGCAGCCGACTGCTGCCAATTTTGAAAGATTGAGGCAGGCGTGCATCACGCCTGCTGGCACCTACCAGCATAGTGTCTTATTTTCTCCTATAAATAGCTTGCTCAGCTGAATAGAAAAATCACACCTAAAACATAAAATTTTTCTATAAGAATTTTATGAGTTTTCTCTGAGAATAGTAAGGTTATTTTGAGAGTTTGAAAGCCAAAAGGAGTGCAGGAATTTTTCAAGTAAGTCTTTTATTAAAGAGTAGTAATTTCATAAATTCCTATTTTTCACGGTATTCACAAATCTTCCTTTAGAAGACTCTTCTTTGAGAAGATTCATTTTTAAAAGCTTTCTTTGGAAGATTTATTTTAGAATATTATTTTAAAAACTATTTTAAAGTAGTTATATTATACTACAAAAATTATGTTAAATATATATAATTTTGATAGTTCATATTATACGAGTTATCATACACTTTGAAATTTATATATTGTAATTACTAATTTTATTATAAATATATAGGTTGATCAACCTCATTTAAATCAATATCCAGTCACGTGTTAAGGTAAGGAATATTATTCTTTTCACACTCTTAAATTTACTGTGGTAAGGAATATTATTCTTTTCACACTCTTAAATTTATTACGGTAAGGGGTATCACTCTTTTCATCATCATAAATGGATATTATTTTCTTTCTTACTTGAAGGGATTATCATTCTTTGATTCTCGAAAATAATATCGTTTCTTTCTTGTGCCATTTATTTCCATGTATTAAATTGTGGGAATAACCTTATGGTGCGGATTACGCCTGTTTGGTGAATAACTCTTCGTGTTCAAATTCTATTAAATTGTGGGAATAACCTTACGGTGCGGATTACGCCTGTTTGGTGAATAACTCTTCGTGTTCAAATTCTATTAAATTGTGGGAATAACCTTACGGTGCGGATTACGCCTGTTTGGTGAATAACTATTCGTATTCAAATTGATGGGAATAACCTTACGGTGCGGATTATCGCCTGTTGGTGAATAACCCTTGTTATTTGTCTCGTGTGGAAATAATTTGTCTACACGAATTATCACATGACACTTTTATTCCATATTCGTAAGTGATATCATTTTCCTTTATACTCATAAGGGATACCATCTTTTTCATCTTCCATTATTCAAAATTACTATGGTAAGGGATATTAATTTCCTTCACCTTTGTTAATCAAACCTGCTATGGTAAGGGATATTATTTTCTTCCATACACCTAAATCGAAACTTATTATGGAACTATTGCTTCTATAATTCCTGAAAATATTATATGTTCCATAATAGTTGAATTTCATTATTTCAACTGAACCTTCCTATTTTCTGAACATTTCTATTTGAACTGTGATCGTTATTCTGAACTGTGGATCTTGAATATCATTTTTAAATTTCACTCCACATCATGTTGGCAATTTGGACATTATTTGAATCTGCACAAAGTAAACTTCCGATACTTATTGTTTATCATGTTCTTCTGTTCATCATTTGTATCACTGTTATTTGTATTAATCATCAAGAATCAAGCTGTTGTGAATATTTGTGGCCGGGGGCACAGATGTGATATAATTGTTGAACAGATGATAGGTTAAAGGCGATATACTAGGTTAAAGGCGATACATCTGTTCGGTGTCTTTTATGACACGTGGTGAATGTTCTCTTTGGCCCGTAGTGCAAAGATGAACTGTTGGTTGGTATGATTATGACCAAAGGCTGAATCTGGTATAATCATGACCGTTGGTGTTATATTGAATGTCTTTGGCCCGTAGTGCAAAGACGAACTGTTGATCTGCATGATTATGACCAGGAACTGTGAAGTTGTATTATCATGACTAATGGTATTTCAGATGATAAAAGTTGATGATGTTTTTACTAAAAAGAGAAGCGAGTGGACATTATGGTCTGCATTATTCTTCTAATAGATTGCTCATTCCGCTGCTATTATTGATCTGAACGTTGTTTAAGAATTTAACTGCAGTTTTTGATATAAACCTTGTAGTCTATTGTATTCTATCAAGAACTCAACTGTTGAAGACTAATGATAATTTATTTGTCATTATCTTAGTCATGATATTTCTTACTGGGCTATTTGAGCTCACCCTTTCTTTTGTTCCATTGTTTTTCAACAGGAGATGAAAACGTAACGGGGTCTAGCCGGGGAATGGAGTGAGGGTCCGAGGAATAGCTGTTGTAGTCTTCACGTGTTGTAAAATAGTGTGGCAATAATAGTGAAGACTTAGTTGTGTATTATTATACACTGTATTGTTGTACGTTGTACGTTGTGCTTTGTTGTAATAATTTTGTTGTAGTCTTTTGACGACTCAAGTTTGGGCTGTGTGGGCCTAGATTTGGGGGCGTCACAGTAGTGGTTCACTACTACTTTACAAACTAGTCAATTTTTATAAACGTATGTACTAACACAAATTGAATAATCAATTATTGACAAAGATTAATACTTTGTTTTATTATTATAAAATCTTCAAAAAAATCCAATTCAAAAATTCATTATATTCAAATATTGAGCAAATTTTTCATCTTAGTATCAAAATCAAACTTTCAACTTTCACATTATAACTTATAAGTAACAAAGAAAGATACTACACTAGTAAAATAATTAATCTCCAAACGTATGAATTAATTGTAAGACCCCGAATTTATGAAATACAAAATTTAATTTCTCTTCATATATATTTTTCCTGAAACAGTAAATGGTTAAATTGACAAAATTGAAAGTTAAGGATGTTATGTGCAAATTTTATTTTGTCGGACAATATTCTTTTTGTCGGGGAATATTCGTTTTGTCGGGGAATATTCGGGCCGTACGACGGCGCCGAAATAACAAATTATTTGTGGACCCCACAACGGAATATTTGTCGGATATAGAAAACGACAGAAGTAACCTTTTTAAATAAAAATAGTCAACGGTGTTAACTGTTAAAATACCGGTGATAAAAGAATAGTAGCATACGGTAATTTATGGTATTTTCTGTAGCACACGGTACTCTACAGTAGCACACGGTATTGCACAGTGTCTCATATTATTGGTCTGATAATTGACACCGTAATTGTTACGCATCATTTCATCAATAATTGTCACTGCATAATATTTTATATTATCAATTCAATTATTGTTGCTACACAGTATTTTGCATTATTGATTCAATAATTGTCATTACACTGTATTTCATATCATCGAGTCAATAATTGTTGGTGCACTGTAGTTTAAAATTATTGAATCTAATAATTGTCACAGTAGCAAATACACTATAATTTATATTATTAAATTAATAAAAATATGTAACGTGTTTCTTACATTATTGTGGTAACATTATTTTATATGTTGGACTCACAGGAAGAATAAATAAATAAATAAATAAATAAATAAAAAATAAAATAATTAATTTTACTATTTGAAATAGTAACGTGAATAGTGACGTGAATAGTGACGTGAATAGTACGTGAATAGTAAGAAACATGTGGGACCCATTGTGGGGCCCACATGAAATGTGAGAAATGTGAGAATTTGCTGAAGAGTTGGTGGAGGCTGCGCAGCAGCCTCTGCTGAAATTTTTTCTGTTCACCTACCACGCATAGTAACTTATTTTCTCCTATAAATAGCTTGCTCAGCTGAATAGAAAAATCACACCTAAAACATAAAATTTTTCTATAAGAATTTTATGAGTTTTCTCTGAGAATAGTAAGGTTATTTTGAGAGTTTGAAAGCCAAAAGGAGTGCAGGAATTTTTCAAGTAAGTGTTTTATTAAAGAGTAGTAATTTCATAAATTCCTATTTTTCACGGTATTCACAAATCTTCCTTTAGAAGACTCTTCTTTGAGAAGATTCATTTTTAAAAGCTTTCTTTGGAAGATTTATTTTGGAATATTATTTTAAAAACTATTTTAAAGTTGTTATATTATACTACAAAAATTATGTTAAATATATATAATTTTGATAGTTCATAATATACGAGTTATCATATACTTTGAAATTTATATGTGGTAATTACTAATTATATTAAAAATATATAGGTTGATCAATCTCATTTAAATCAATATCCAGTCACGTGTTAAGGTAAGGGGTATCACTCTTTTCATCATCATAAATGGATATTATTTTCTTTCTTACTTGAAGGGATTATCATTCTTTGATTCTCGAAAATAATATCGTTTCTTTCTTGTGCCATTTATTTCCATGTATTAAATTGTGGGAATAACCTTACGGCGCGGTTTACCGCCTGTTGGTGAATAACCTTATGTATTCATTCCTTATTAATCTTTGAGAATAACCTTACGGTGCGGATTATCGCCTGTTTGGTGAATAACTCTTCGTGTTCAAATTCTATTAAATTGTGGGAATAACCATACGGTGCGGATTACGCCTGTTTGGTGAATAACTATTCGTATTCAAATTGATGGGAATAACCTTACGGTGCGGATTATCGCCTGTTGGTGAATAACCCTTTTTATTTGTCTCGTGTGGAAATAATTTGTCTACACGAATTATCACATGACACTTTTATTCCATATTCGTAAGTGATATCATTTTCCTTTATACTCATAAGGGATACCATCTTTTTCATCTTCCATTATTCAAACTTACTATGGTAAGGGATATTAATTCCCTTCACCTTTTGTTAATCAAACCTGCTACGGTAAGGGATATTATTTTCTTCCATACACCTAAATCGAAACTTATTATGGAACTATTGCTTCTATAATTCCTGAAAATATTATATGTTCCATAATAGTTGAATTTCATTAGTTCAACTGAACCTTCCTATTTTCTGAACATTTCTATTGAACTGTAATCGTTATTCTGAACTGTGGATCTTGAATATCATTTTTAAATTTCACTCCACATCATGTTGGCAATTTGGACATTATTTGAATCTGCACAAAGTAAACTTCCGATACTTATTGTTTATCCTGTTCTTCTGTTCATCATTTGTATCACTGTTATTTGTATTAATCATCAAGAATCAAGCTGTTGTGAATATCTGTGGCCGGGGGCACAGATGTGATATAATTGTTGAACAGATGATAGGTTAAAGGCGATATACTAGGTTAAAGGCGATACATCTGTTCGGTGTCTTTTATGACACGTGGTGAATGTTCTCTTTGGCCCGTAGTGCAAAGATGAACTGTTGGTTGGTATGATTATGACCAAAGGCTGAATCTGGTATAATCATGACCGTTGGTGTTATATTGAATGTCTTTGGCCCGTAGTGCAAAGACGAACTGTTGATCTGCATGATTATGACCAGGAACTGTGAAGTTGTATTATCTTGACTAATGGTATTTCAGATGATAAAAGTTGATGATATTTTTACTAAAAAGAGAAGCGAGTGGACATTATAGTCTGCATTATTCTTCTAATAGATTGCTCATTCCGCTGCTATTATTGATCTGAACGTTGTTTAAGAATTTAACTGCAGTTTTTGATATAAACCTTGTAGTCTATTGTATTCTATCAAGAACTCAACTGTTGAAGGCTAATGATAAATTATTCGTCATTATCTTAGTCATGATATTTCTTACTGGGCTATTTGAGCTCACCCTTTCTTTTCGTTCCATTGTTTTTCAACAGGAGATGAGAACGTAACGGGGTCTAGCCGGGGAATGGAGTGAGAGTGCGGGGATAGCTATCATAGTCTTCACGTGTTATAAAATAGTGTGACAATAATAATGAAGACTTAGTTGTGTTGTATTATCCACTGTATTGTTGTACGTTGTATTTCATTGTAATAATTTTGTTGTAGTCTTTTGACGACTCAAGTTTGGGCTGTGTGGGCCTAGATTTGGGGGCGTCACAGTTGGCATCAGAGCTTAGGGATATGGTCTTTAATGGAGATCTGGGGTTAGAACTAGGAGGGGAGAGACGAATAGAATCAGTCACTAGTGTGTCCTACCTAAATTAGATTTTATTATCTAATGAGTTGATTTGAATATAGGGACATGAAGTGATGAGTCAGTTTATTTGAACTAACATTTATTTTGTGACCACAGTTTAGTATGGCATCTGGAAATCAAGAGGTTAACTACGAAATACCCGAAGCGAATGTAGCCGAAAATCAAGAAGCCACAAACAATCCTCCTGCCAACTCAGGAAATAATATTCCTGATAACATGATGAATGATGGATTCTTTAGGAATTTCATGCAGTTCATGCAGAATCAGGCAAGAGGAAATCCAGTTAACAATAACGGTAGAAACGCTGGTAATATGAGGATGATCACTGTCAAGCAATTTAATGAATTGGGACCACCTGAATTCCACGGGAAGCCTGACCCACTCAAAGCGGAGGCATGGCTGAAGCAGACGACAAAAATACTTGATGTCCTACAATGCGCTGATGATCAGAAGGTGCCCTTTGCTACCTTTATGTTTCGAGGTGAGGCGGATCACTGGTGGGAAGCGGTAAAACGTATCCACCCTTCAGCACTTGAGATGTCTTGGACAGAATTCCAAGAGCTATTTAATGAAAAGTACTTCCCAGAAAGCATCCGCCATATGAAGGAAGTGGAATTCATTAAGCTGGAGCAGGGAAACATGACAGTTTCTCACTATGAAGCTAAGTTTGCTGAACTGTCTCGTTTTGCGACTCATCTAGTAGATGACGAAGCACGGATGAGTCGGATGTTCTTACGTGGTCTAAGATTCGAAATCCGTCAACAACTTAGCTCTCATAAATTTAATTTGTATTCAGATGTTGTTGATAGGGCTCAAAGGGTGGAGCAAACAGATGAAAAATTACAGCCAAGAGTCAATGATCAGAGAAATGATAACAACCACAGGAACGAGAACCATCGAGGAGGTAACCAACACTTCGGTGGTAATTCCACATCAAATAACAGAAGAGGAGAATCCAGTGGGAACAATTTCAAAAGAAAGAGATTCCATAATAATTATGGAAGGGCACCAGTACCAGCACCAGCACCGACCCCAGTTTCAAGGGGAGAAGATCGACCACCAGTGAGATGCTATAGGTGTGGTCAGGAAGGTCACATCAGCCCAAACTGTACACTGCAGTCCAAAAAGTGCTACAGTTGTGGGAAAGAAGGTCATCTTGCGCGATTTTGTCCTGCCACAAAATCAAGTCCAGCTGCAGTGATGATACCAAAAGCTAGCGCGGATAAGGGAAAATCTGTAGTTCAAGGGAGAGCTTTTGTTGTGACATCCCAAATGGCACGAAACTCGAACGAGGTGATAACCGGTAAGCTATTCATAAATTCTCGTGAAGTCTACGCTTTGTTAGATACTGGTTCTACCCATTCTTTTATCTCACCTGCATGTGCTCAACGTTTAAACTTAACTCCTGAAAATTTGGACTTTGACTTATCAGTTGAAACCCCATTAGGAGAAATGACCATTACATCTACTGTCTATAAATCTTGCCTAGTTCAAATCAACAACCTCACATTACCTGTTGACCTTATTTCTTTGGAGATGCATGAATTTGATGTGATTTTAGGAATTGATTGGTTGACTACCCATCATGCTAAAATTGATTGTTTTCATAAGATTATTAGTTTTCATATTCCTAATCAACCTGTCATGCAAATTCAAGCAACTAAACCATTGAAATCTATAACTATTATTTCTAGCCATAAAGCCATTCGTTTATTGAAAAACGGATGTCAAGCCTTTTTAGCTCATGTCACTGATTTGAACAAAAATACGTCAAACTTGAATGATATTCCCATTGTTAATGAGTTTCCTGACGTTTTTCCGGAGGAACTTCCTGGTTTACCCCCAAACCGTGAAATTGAATTTTGTATTGATCTTGAACCTGGTACCAAGCCCATTTCCAAAACTCCATACCGAATGGCTCCCATTGAACTTCAAGAGTTAAAAGTCCAACTACAGGAATTGTTGGATACTGGTTTCATTCGTCCGAGTGCATCACCTTGGGGTGCTCCTGTTCTATTTGTGAAGAAGAAAGACGGGAGTATGAGATTGTGCATTGACTACCGAGAATTGAACCATGTCACCATCAAAAACAGGTATCCGTTACCTCTAATTGATGACATGTTTGATCAATTACAAGGTGCTCAACATTTCTCAAAGATTGATCTCCGTTCTGGATATCATCAGTTAAAGGTTAAAGCTGAGGACATTCCAAAGACTGCTTTCAGAACTCGTTATGGGCATTATGAGTTTTTAGTCATGCCTTTTGGACTAACCAATGCTCCTGCAGCTTTCATGGACATGATGAACCGAATATTCAAGGAATATTTGGATCATTTTGTGGTTGTCTTTATTGATGACATCCTCATATACTCCAAAAGTCGTGAGGATCATGAACAACACCTGAGATTGATACTCCAGAAGCTCCGTGAGAACAAATTATATGCCAAGTTGAAGAAATGTGAGTTCTGGCTTGAGGAGGTCACGTTTCTTGGGCATGTGATTTCTAGTCAAGGAATATCAGTCGATCCTGCGAAGATTGAAACGGTACTAAATTGGGAACAACCCAAGACAGTAACCGAAGTCCGAAGTTTTCTGGGCCTAGCTGGTTATTATCGGAGATTCGTAGAAGGATTTTCTCGAATCGCCACTCCATTAACTCAGCTTACTCGGAAAAGCACAAAATTCATATGGAGCGAGCAATGCGAGAAAAGTTTTCAAGAGCTTAAGAGGAGACTTGTTTCAGCTCATGTTCTGACCATTCCATCAGGATCGGGAGAATTTGTCATATACAGCGATGCTTCAGGCAAAGGTCTAGGTTGTGTCCTTATGCAACATGGAAAGGTTATAGCCTATGCCTCTCGACAACTCAAAGATTATGAGAAAAATTATCCTACTCATGATCTAGAGTTGGCAGCAGTCGTTTTCGCGTTGAAGATCTGGAGACACTACTTGTACGGAGAGAAAGTGGATATCTATACGGATCATAAAAGTCTCAAGTATTTCTTCACCCAGAAGGAACTCAACATGCGACAACGACGTTGGCTTGAGCTGTTGAAGGATTATGATCACACAATCCAGTATCACCCGGGAAAGGCGAACGTTGTAGCTGACGCTTTGAGCAGAAAATCTTATGCAAGTACAAGTGCACTGCTGACAACACAAAAGCGTATTTTGTACGACTTGCAAAAGATGGAGATGGAGCTAAAGACACCAGGGACCCACTCGAAGATTGCTCACGTGCAAGTAGAACCAGCTTTAATCGATAAAATTAAAGCTGCTCAAGCTACCGATCCGGAACTGATAAACATGATAAAGAAAGTACAAGAAGGTACCATTCCCGAAGCAAGAATCGACGAGAAAGGAATACTTCGAGTCAACTCTCGACTCTATGTTCCTAACGATCCTGAATTAAAGCATAAAATCATGATGGAGGCACACAACACGCCATTTGCAATCCACCCTGGAGGTACCAAGATGTATCGAGATCTTCGACATACATTTTGGTGGAACAATATGAAAAGGGAGATTGCAGAGTTTATCTCAAGGTGCTTAACTTGTCAACGTGTCAAGGCAGAGCATCAAGTACCTAAGGGTCCTTTACAACCACTTGAGGTTCCCGAATGGAAGTGGGAACACATCAATATGGATTTCGTGACGGGTCTTCCCAAAGTTTCTCAAGGCTTAGATGCAATTTGGGTCATCGTAGATAGATTGACCAAATCCGCTCATTTCTTGCCTATACGAGAAAACTTTTCACTTGAACGTCTTGCCGGTATGTACATAAATGAGATCGTGAGATTGCATGGCATGCCAGTTTCCATAGTTTCTGATCGAGATCCTAGATTCACTTCACGCTTTTGGATCAGTCTACAAAAAGCTATGGGCACTGAACTACGTTTTAGTTCTGCATACCATCCTCAAACGGACGGACAATCGGAAAGGACGATCCAGACCCTCAAAGATCTTTTGAGACTTTGCGTACTAGATTTCAAAGCAAGTTGGGATAAGTACTTGCCATTGGTGGAATTTTCCTACAACAACAGTTACCAAGCAAGTATAGGTATGGCTCCATTCGAGGCTTTATATGGACGCAAGTGTCGCTCTCCAGTATGTTGGAATGAGGTAGGAGAAGCAAAACTGTTGGGACCCGAGTTGGTACGCTTGACGACCGAAAAGATCCAAATGATCCGACAACGAATACAGACAGCACAAGAACGACAAAAGAGTTATGCCGATCTTCATCGGAGAGATGAGAGATTCAACGTCGGAGATCATGTATTCTTACGTGTTTCTCCATGGAAAGGGGTTACGAGATTCGGAAAGAGAGGAAAACTCAACCCTCGATTTATTGGCCCATTTGAAATCCTCGATCGGGTGGGAACTGTAGCTTATAGACTAGCCTTACCACCAAGTATGTCTCGCATCCATAACGTTTTTCATATATCTATGTTACGTAAATATGTGAAGGACCCAAACCACGTCATTGAGTTAGAACCAGACGTTATAGCAGAAGATTTAACGTATGAGGAAGTACCTGTTAAGATCCTAGATAAGAAGCAGCAGATCTTACGCTCAAAGGTTATACATCAAGTTAAAGTTTTATGGAGGAACCAAGATATTGAGGAAATGACCTGGGAGCTAGAATCTGAGATGAAGTCTAGGTATCCATACCTCTTCGAAATGCCAGGTACGTCAATTTCGGGGACGAAATTTCATAAGGAGGGGAGGTTGTAAGACCCCGAATTTATGAAATACAAAATTTAATTTCTCTTCATATATATTTTTCCTGAAACAGTAAATGGTTAAATTGACAAAATTGAAAGTTAAGGATGTTATGTGCAAATTTTATTTTGTCGGACAATATTCTTTTTGTCGGGGAATATTCGTTTTGTCGGGGAATATTCGGGCCGTACGACGGCGCCGAAATAACAAATTATTTGTGGACCCCACAACGGAATATTTGTCGGATATAGAAAACGACAGAAGTAACCTTTTTAAATAAAAATAGTCAACGGTGTTAACTGTTAAAATACCGGTGATAAAAGAATAGTAGCATACGGTAATTTATGGTATTTTCTGTAGCACACGGTACTCTACAGTAGCACACGGTATTGCACAGTGTCTCATATTATTGGTCTGATAATTGACACCGTAATTGTTACGCATCATTTCATCAATAATTGTCACTGCATAATATTTTATATTATCAATTCAATTATTGTTGCTACACAGTATTTTGCATTATTGATTCAATAATTGTCATTACACTGTATTTCATATCATCGAGTCAATAATTGTTGGTGCACTGTAGTTTAAAATTATTGAATCTAATAATTGTCACAGTAGCAAATACACTATAATTTATATTATTAAATTAATAAAAATATGTAACGTGTTTCTTACATTATTGTGGTACATTATTTTATATGTTGGACTCACAGGAAGAATAAATAAATAAATAAATAAATAAATAAAAAATAAAATAATTAATTTTACTATTTGAAATAGTAACGTGAATAGTGACGTGAATAGTGACGTGAATAGTACGTGAATAGTAAGAAACATGTGGGACCCATTGTGGGGCCCACATGAAATGTGAGAAATGTGAGAATTTGCTGAAGAGTTGGTGGAGGCTGCGCAGCAGCCTCTGCTGAAATTTTTTCTGTTCACCTACCACGCATAGTAACTTATTTTCTCCTATAAATAGCTTGCTCAGCTGAATAGAAAAATCACACCTAAAACATAAAATTTTTCTATAAGAATTTTATGAGTTTTCTCTGAGAATAGTAAGGTTATTTTGAGAGTTTGAAAGCCAAAAGGAGTGCAGGAATTTTTCAAGTAAGTGTTTTATTAAAGAGTAGTAATTTCATAAATTCCTATTTTTCACGGTATTCACAAATCTTCCTTTAGAAGACTCTTCTTTGAGAAGATTCATTTTTAAAAGCTTTCTTTGGAAGATTTATTTTGGAATATTATTTTAAAAACTATTTTAAAGTTGTTATATTATACTACAAAAATTATGTTAAATATATATAATTTTGATAGTTCATAATATACGAGTTATCATATACTTTGAAATTTATATGTGGTAATTACTAATTATATTAAAAATATATAGGTTGATCAATCTCATTTAAATCAATATCCAGTCACGTGTTAAGGTAAGGGGTATCACTCTTTTCATCATCATAAATGGATATTATTTTCTTTCTTACTTGAAGGGATTATCATTCTTTGATTCTCGAAAATAATATCGTTTCTTTCTTGTGCCATTTATTTCCATGTATTAAATTGTGGGAATAACCTTACGGCGCGGTTTACCGCCTGTTGGTGAATAACCTTATGTATTCATTCCTTATTAATCTTTGAGAATAACCTTACGGTGCGGATTATCGCCTGTTTGGTGAATAACTCTTCGTGTTCAAATTCTATTAAATTGTGGGAATAACCATACGGTGCGGATTACGCCTGTTTGGTGAATAACTATTCGTATTCAAATTGATGGGAATAACCTTACGGTGCGGATTATCGCCTGTTGGTGAATAACCCTTTTTATTTGTCTCGTGTGGAAATAATTTGTCTACACGAATTATCACATGACACTTTTATTCCATATTCGTAAGTGATATCATTTTCCTTTATACTCATAAGGGATACCATCTTTTTCATCTTCCATTATTCAAACTTACTATGGTAAGGGATATTAATTCCCTTCACCTTTTGTTAATCAAACCTGCTACGGTAAGGGATATTATTTTCTTCCATACACCTAAATCGAAACTTATTATGGAACTATTGCTTCTATAATTCCTGAAAATATTATATGTTCCATAATAGTTGAATTTCATTAGTTCAACTGAACCTTCCTATTTTCTGAACATTTCTATTGAACTGTAATCGTTATTCTGAACTGTGGATCTTGAATATCATTTTTAAATTTCACTCCACATCATGTTGGCAATTTGGACATTATTTGAATCTGCACAAAGTAAACTTCCGATACTTATTGTTTATCCTGTTCTTCTGTTCATCATTTGTATCACTGTTATTTGTATTAATCATCAAGAATCAAGCTGTTGTGAATATCTGTGGCCGGGGGCACAGATGTGATATAATTGTTGAACAGATGATAGGTTAAAGGCGATATACTAGGTTAAAGGCGATACATCTGTTCGGTGTCTTTTATGACACGTGGTGAATGTTCTCTTTGGCCCGTAGTGCAAAGATGAACTGTTGGTTGGTATGATTATGACCAAAGGCTGAATCTGGTATAATCATGACCGTTGGTGTTATATTGAATGTCTTTGGCCCGTAGTGCAAAGACGAACTGTTGATCTGCATGATTATGACCAGGAACTGTGAAGTTGTATTATCTTGACTAATGGTATTTCAGATGATAAAAGTTGATGATATTTTTACTAAAAAGAGAAGCGAGTGGACATTATAGTCTGCATTATTCTTCTAATAGATTGCTCATTCCGCTGCTATTATTGATCTGAACGTTGTTTAAGAATTTAACTGCAGTTTTTGATATAAACCTTGTAGTCTATTGTATTCTATCAAGAACTTAACTGTTGAAGGCTAATGATAAATTATTCGTCATTATCTTAGTCATGATATTTCTTACTGGGCTATTTGAGCTCACCCTTTCTTTTCGTTCCATTGTTTTTCAACAGGAGATGAGAACGTAACGGGGTCTAGCCGGGGAATGGAGTGAGAGTGCGGGGATAGCTATCATAGTCTTCACGTGTTATAAAATAGTGTGGCAATAATAATGAAGACTTAGTTGTGTTGTATTATCCACTGTATTGTTGTACGTTGTATTTCATTGTAATAATTTTGTTGTAGTCTTTTGACGACTCAAGTTTGGGCTGTGTAGGCCTAGATTTGGGGGCGTCACATTAATGTTCATGCATGTAAACATTATACCCGTGCAGGTTCGTATGAGCCACGGGTCAAGCATTTCGTAACCCGCAAAAAGCCATGCCGTTTTTGGCCCGATCAACCAAAAGTCTGGTCCGCCCGTTTGCCAGGTCTACTCAAATGTGAGCACTAACTGTAAAAGTAGCTTGAAAAGTGACGGGACATTTCCAAATTTGCCCTTATGAAAAAATGGTTGATTAAGTTTACCTTTTGTTTACTATTAATTCAAAAGTGTCTAATCTATATTTCAAGGTGTAAAGGATAAAAGAGATATTTTGGAACTAAATTAAAATGTTAAAATGAAAGTTATCTAAATGAGTTGCTTATTTTGAAAGGGAGGGAGTACATAAAGAGGCAAAAGTTTCACCAACCATATCAACTCATGATAAAAATTGGCACCAATTTAGTACGTTCTTGAAATCTTGTAAGTAAAATAAAACAGCAAGTAAATTAAAACAACATTATATTCTTAACTTTTGTTTTATTTTGAACCTAGCATTATATTCTTATTTATATTCGTCTTTGTATATGTTGTCAATAACCTTGGTTACGTTGAGGTAATTTTATGAGATAGTACCCTTAAGGCTTAAGCCAAGAAATTACACTAGCTAGTCAGTCTCCATTATTTCAATTTCTTATGGCAGCTGATCAACCCCGTAGCAAAAATATGTTATTACAACAATAAATATAACTTAAAGTATTAATTATTGTTAGAATAATTATAAAAATATCGTTAAATATAATTTTATTTTAAGCATATTATTTTTTGTACTCACAATATTTCTGACCATTTATTTTGGTTGTTGATATTGTCGTATAAAATATATATATATATATATATATAACGATACTTTTATAATTATTTTAACAGTACTCAACATTTAAACGATAACTTTATAATTACCCTTAACATATTTACTGTAACAATATTAATCTCTTCAATTTATTATAACATAGACTACTAAATGTCAAGACATGTAAATTACAAAAGAAACGCCTAGGCGGGGGGAGTATTAAATCAGGAGTGCGTCCAAAGTTTTTGGCAAGTTGATCATCCACTTGCATGTCCGGCGTAAACCCTTTTCTACCAAAATTTATTCCAAGTGGACTCTAGATCTCTCTATATGTCTGTCTGTCTATCTATCTATATATATATATATATATATATATATATATGCAATTTGAGCGTATATATGTAACATTTCAATATCTCATAACCATCATAAACCCCATCTTTCTTTTTCAAGAAAAAAGAGACAGAGAAAAAAATGCCTTCATCTCTTCCTCTCAAAAGAATCGACAACACCACCAATTTCAGCTACCAAAAACAATCCCACACTACACGAATAATTACTCCTCTGCCACAATCCCTACCGGAAGATATCATACACCACCACACACATGTGGTCAGCCCTAATCAGTGCTGCTCTGCCGTGGTCCAGACCATCTCCGCTCCCGTCGACACCGTCTGGTCCGTGGTCCGCCGCTTTGACAACCCGCAATACTACAAACACTTCCTCAAGTGCTGCCACGTCATTGTCGGTGACGGCAACGTCGGTACTCTCCGGGAAGTCCACGTGGTGTCCGGTCTTCCCGCGGGTTCTAGCACCGAGCGCCTCGATATTCTAGACGATGAGCGCCACGTCATGAGCTTTAGTGTGGTCGGCGGCGATCACCGGCTGAATAATTATCGGTCCGTCACCACCCTCCACCCTACGCCGGCGGGGAACGGGACGGTGGTGGTTGAATCTTACGTTGTGGATGTACCGCCGGGTAATACAAAGGATGAAACGTGTGGGTTTGCGGATACAATTGTAAGATGCAATCTGCATTCTTTGGCTAGGATTGCGGAGAATTTGACCAAAAGTAACAGCACAAAATCATCTTGATTATTTTGTTCTTTTTTTTTTTACTTTTTTTTTTTGTTGATGATAAAATTTGATATCTAATTCCTGATTTTATGTTGTGGGTTGGATTATTTGTGGCAGATGATTAATACCCATCAATGAAAATGTATAGTTTGTTAGGTTAAGAGAAATTAATTGGGGAATTTGCAATTGTTGAAGGTGATACATTAGACATATACCATGGTATTCTGTACTCAATATTGTTGTGAATTCTCCCGAGTATCTATTAATTCTAGCCTATTTTAGTTTTTTCACGTGCTATGTTTATTTATTTATTTTAAATGTCTTAAACTATTTTACAATAACTTATCCTAATTTAGGAGGATGGGTTTTAGTGGGGGAGTTGTGAATTCTCCCAAGTTTCTATTTCTAGCTTATTTTAGTTGCATAAGTGAGAGAGTAGGTAACTTACGAGCTCCTTTCAATATGTCTGTATGTTGTCGATAAGAATTGAACTTTCTACCTCTATATTAATATAAATAATTTATATCAGTGGATCAAATGACCATTAGTTATTTAATTTTTATTTTATGATTGTTTGCGCTTCAAATGATAGCCGGTATGAGTTTTAGGCACAAGAAAGGAAATTGCTCTTGGAGAGCGTCGAAACTAATACATTTATCTCGATTAGCATTAACTTATCATTGTATGACACAATCGTTTATAAATTAAATTTCATTGTGAAGTTTAAAGCTTCGTTCACTTAATTAATAATCTGGATCAGTTTTATAAAAAGCGTTCTATAAGTTTTGTAAATATATATTAAGAATGTATTTTTATTTCATATATACCCCTTAAATAATAGGGTGTTAGTTTACATGTAGAGACTTTATAATGAAATTATGATAGTAAATTTAACGATATTTTGTCATTTTATACTAATATTAATAAAAATAGAACTCTTTTGTAATTTTTTTTAATTATAAATGAAATTATTTTTTCTGAAAAGAGGGAGTATTTTACATATAAAGTAAAAAAGAAAAAGAAAAAGAAAAAATGAAGCTACAATATTGTGAATAAAATAAGATACGAAGATGCAGACATACTTGCATGTTCTACCTCAACAAGGTATAGAGAAGGGGATCTGGTTATGGTGAAATTGAAATTAATTTTATAATAATATATTGTAAGATTTTTAATTATATTGTCACAAATATATATTTAATGCAATAATTTTTTTTTATCATTTATTATGATGAAGCTGATTTTTAACTTCATCATAACCAAACATCAAAGACGGGGACAAGTAAAATGCAGATATAAACGCGGAATAAATTTCATTTTCTTCGAAAAGTGTGCGCATGCGTTTGTAATTAGAAAGATTAATCCTTCACGGGTCATAATATTTTATTAATTCTACAGACTATAATTTATACCATAAATCCCATATGTACTAATTAATTCAGGTTCGAAGTTTCCAATGTTACCTCTTAATTAGACTATATATTAGGGATTATCGATCTGATTTTATCGACTATATATCGATATGATACTCTTTTCTTATTTCATTCCAATATATTATTTGGATAGTTTAATAAACTTACAAAATTAATGTTATTAGTATCTAATATTTTTTGAAACTATATTAGTATCTAATTTTGTTACTTATATATCTGTATTAATATTCATATTTCTCGTCTGTTTAAAGCTTTAAGATCAAGGAATTAATTCCCCCGTACATTCAGGGAGAGTTCAGAATTTAAGATTAAAAAGGTAGTGGTTGTGAGGAATCAACAGCTACTCTCAACTTGACATTGATAACTCAACTTGTTACGGCTAAATTGTTAATATATATATATATATATATATATATATATATATATATGTAGTATCTTTTCTCCTTAGTTTTCTCCCTCCTTTTTTTTTTTGATATATTTTATATGGTGTCTGGAAGGGACGATGCAAGTTGATATTGCAAGTGGGCAAGAGGACTTTCCATGCCAAAAATGCTTTCCATGCCATTCATTACCTTTTGTCATAACTGATTAGACATCATAATTTCAAATCTTCTGACTAATTATCTGCTAATGGTATATCAGCAATTGTTTAGTACTCCATTAGCATAATTAAGTTTGCATAAATTTATTGTTTTTGTGGTTTTTGTTAGATTATATAGTACATAGTACGGAGTTTACTTTAAGCTTACTTTATTTGATCTTATTTTTCTCGTTTTCTTGCCTGTTTGGAGTAGATTAGGCCGGTCAATAGAATTTAGTCATCGGCTTGATCAAAAAAGAAAGGGAATATATATATCTTAGTGCTCTTGAAATATTATCACGTAGTGTTTCTAAAATATTATCACATAATACTTTAAATTAATCATATGTTGTTATTTCAGCACGTGCAGTTGACCTTTTATATCTGAGCCTACTGTACATACTGAAATGACAACATATGATTGACTTGAGACATCACATGATAATGTCTTAAAAACACTGAATAAAAGGGGCCAGAGAAAAGTGTCCACCCTTGTTTTTTGAATTTTTTATATGTATAGAATTAATACGATAAAGTGTTGCTCACCCTTAAAAAAAACTGGGTCACTTATTAACGATTGAATATTTCTAATATCTTCGTTCAAATATCAAAATTTGTTTTCATGAGTCCATTTGATTTTTTTTAATTTTTTTAAGGTTAAGGTTAAATATTATTATATTTTTTTCTAATTTATTTTTTATTTTTTATGAATAGTTAATTATTTAGTTTTGATTCTTATTTATTTTTATTCATTCATGCTAATTAATATATCTGTATATGTTCTTTAATTTTACAATATATATTTAAGTTTTCGGCATGCATGTCATTTGATGTAATATTTATATCAATAAATTAAGACATAAATTTTGAATGTATAATTTTATTTTAAGCCTATACTGGTGTGTGTTTGATTTGTTCATATTATTAATTTATTATTTCGATTATTTGTATATTTGTATTTAATATTTTGAATCAAAATGAATAAATATATAATTAAATATTTTTTAAGATTTAGTGCTATTAAACGTCATTGATTAGAATTTTTTTTTGACAAACCTACTCAAAAGTCAATTAATTATATTTCAATATAAGAAATAAAGTCTTGAAGAATAATTTTTTTTCCTGACATTTATGTAAATTAAAATTAATATTTAATGAATTTTATTATTTTTTATTTATTTATAAAATTACTCATTCTTACCGAAAAATCTTGCGTGTACCCCTGCCTAGTGGTGTACAAATGTCCTGCATCTTGCGGCCCGACCTTGGTCCAGCCTGGTCAAGGCCTGGCCTGGCCTGGCTCGGTCTAGCCTGAAGGCCACGAACATTGTAAGACCCCGAATTTTATGAAATACAAAATTTAATTTTTCTTCATATATATTTTTTTTGAAACAGTAAGTGGTTAAATTAACAAAATTGAAAGTTAAGGATGTTATGTGCAAATTTTATTTTGTCGGACAATATTCGCTTTGTCGGGGAATATTCGTTTGGTCGGGGAATATTCGTGCCGTACGACGGCGCCGAAATAATAAATTATTGGTGGACCCCACAACGGAATATTTGTCGGATATAGAAAACGACAGAAGTAACCTTTTTAAATAAAAATAGTCAACGGAACTGTTAAAATACCGGTGATAAAAAAATAGTAGCATACGGTAGTTTATGGTATTTTCTGTAGCACACGGTACTCTACAGTAACACACGGTATTGCATAGTGTCTCATATTATTGGTCTGATAATTGACACCGTAACTGTTACGCATCATTTCATCGATAATTGTCACTGCATAATATTTTATATTATCAATTCAATAATTGTTGTTACACAGTATTTTGCATTATTGATTTAATAATTGTCATTACACTGTATTTTATATCATTGAGTCAATAATTGTTGTTGCACTGTTTTTAAAATTATTGAACCTAATAATTGTCACAGTAACATATGCACAGTAATTCACATTATTGAATCAATAATTGTCATTACACAGTAACGTATGCTTTATTTTACATTATTGTTATCTCTATTATGATGTTATTTAAACAGTTGTATTTCATTAATTTATTGACTTGATATCTAAGAGCTAACTATACTGTATTTATAACAATTAGTCATAATAATTGAATTGATAAAGTTATTTGTTTATAATATAAAGTTAGGTGATTATTAGGTGATATGAAATGAATGGTGTAGATTAAAGTGTGAATTATTGTTGAATAATTGAATTGATTTGTTTATAATATAAAGTTAGGTGATTATTAGGTGATATGAAATGAATGGTGTAGATTAAAGTGTGAATTATTGTTGAATAATTAAATTGATTTGTTTATAATATAAAGTTAGGTGATTATTAGGTGATATGAAATGAATGGTGTAGATTAAAGATAATATAATATTTGAAATGGATGGTGTAGATTAAAAGGTGATCTTTAAATGAATGGTTTAGATTAAATGAATGATAAGATTTTTGGCTATAAATAGAAGCATTAACTTAAGGATTTTTCATAAACTTCCTTACTTGTTCTTTCTTTCTCTCTCTAAATACTTCATGTGAAAGTTCTCTCTAAGTGTGCTTAAGTCATCTTGAGTATTTGTGAAGATCTATAAGTATACGTGTACTGTTCAAGTTAATCAACCTCATTTAAATCAATATCCAGTCACGTGTTACGGTAAGGGATACCATCTTTTTCATCTTCCATTATTCAAACGTACTATGGTAAGGGATTATCATTATTTGATTCTCGATAATAATATTGTTTCTTCCTTACTCATAAGACGTGCCTTTTATTTCCATGTATTAAATTGTGGGAATAACCTTACGGAGCGGATTGCCGCCTGTTGGTGAATAACCTTTCGTATTCATTCATTATTAATCTCTGAGAATAACCTTACGGAGCGGATTGCCGCCTGTTTGGTGAATAACTCTTTGTACTCAAATTCTATTAAATTGTGGGAATAACCTTACGGAGCGGATTGCCGCCTGTTTGGTGAATAACTCTTTGTACTCAAATTCTATTAAATTGTGGGAATAACCTTACGGAGCGGATTGCCGCCTGTTGGTGAATAACCATTTGTATTAATTTCCTTCACCTTTTGTTAATCAAACCTGCTACGGTAAGGGATATTATTTTCTTTCATACTCCTAAATCGAAATTTATTATGGAACTATTGCTTCTATAATTCCTGAAAATATTATATGTTCCATAATAGTTGAACTTCATTATTTCAACTGAACCTTCCTATTTACGTGAACCTTTCTATTGAATTGTAACCGTTATTCTGAACTGTGGATCTTGAATATCATTTTTAAATTTTACTCCACATCATGTTGACAATTTGGACATTATTTGAATCTGTACAAAGTAAACTTCCGATACTTATTGTTATCCTATTTCTTCTGTTCATCATTTATATCATTCTAATCATCCAAAAATCAAGCTGTTGTGAATATCTGTGGCCGGGGGCACAGATGTGATATATTTGTTGAACAGATGATAGGTTAAAGGCGATATAATAGGTTAAAGGCGATACATCTGTTCGGTGTCTTTTATGGCACGTGGTGAATGTTCTCTTTGGTCCGTAGTGCAAAGATGAACTGTTGTTTGGTATGATTATGACCAAAGGCTGAATCTGGTATAATCATGACCGTTGGTGTTATATTGAATGTCTTTGGCCCGTAGTGCAAAGATGAACTGTTGATCTGCATGATTATGATCAGGAACTGTGAATTTGTATTATCTTGACTAATGATATTTCAGATGATAAAAGTTGATGATGTTTTTCCTAAAAAGAGAACCGAGTGGACATTATAGTCTGCATTATTCTTCTAATAGATTACTCATTCCGCTGCTATTATTGATCTGAACGTTGTTTAAGAATTTAACTGCAGTTTTTGATATAAACCTTGTAGTCTATTGTATTCTATCAAGAACTCAACTGTTGAAGACTAATGATAATTTATTCGTCATTATCTTAGTCATGATATTCTTTACTGGGCTATTTGAGCTCACCCTTTCTTTTGTTCCATTGTTTTTCAACAGGAGATGAAAACATAACAGGGTCTAGCCGGGGAATGGAGTGAGGGTCCGAGGAATAGTTATCATAGTCTTCACGTTTTGTAAAATAGTGTGGCAATAATAGTGAAGACTTAGTTGTGTATTATTATACACTGTATTGTTGTACGTTGTGCTTTGTTGTAATAATTTTGTTGTAGTATTTTGACGACTCAAGTTTGGGCTGTGTGGGCCCAGATTTGGGGGCGTCACAAACATGCCACATTTTTTTGGCTTAGATCCGGCTTGGCCTAGCCTGTCAATAAGCCCGGCCTGGGCCTGGCCTGATTCACCCAAAGCTCAGTCCGACCTGCCAATTTTCTTTATTTGCCACTTCAATTCTCCCACTGTAGACGAAAACTTCATCTTTGTGACAACTCATTCAATAAACTAAATAAAATTGACGTCTTTTAATACGTTCATTCATATATATTTGTTTATATACGATTAAAGAAATTCATGAAAATATATTGACTAGTGTAATATATAAGGATTTTTCTTACTTAGCTAGTAACCTACACTTTTTATAGATTTTTCATTGTATCTTTATTTTAATAAATACTTAGTGTAACAACTACAAAGTCATTTGTAAAATAATAATAATAATAAAAAAGATATTTTTCATTATTGTAATTTGAAAGCTGTAACTTGTAATACATTACTTTTAATTAAATACATCAATTAAGTTTAAAATTTTAATTGGTGTTTTAATAATATTTAAAATTACTAAAAAAATTATTTGAATGGATCGAATCGGACTGAACTGGACTGGCCTGGCCTGACCCAAGGCCTGACCTAGGGGTGTGCAACTGGTAAATACTGGTCCGAATCGGACCGATACTGAACCGAATTGGTACCGAAAGTGGAAAAATTTTGGTACCGAAATCGGTACCGATTGTACCGGTATACCGAACCGATAAACCAGTTCGGTACCGATTTTTACCAAATAAAAACCGAAATTAATATTTTATTTTTATTAATATTTTTATTATTATTATGATTTCTATTATTATTATTATTATTATTATTATTATTTCTATTATTATTATTATTATTATTATTATTATTATTATTATTATTATTATTATTATTAATAATAAAATTAATAATAATAATATTTTTAAAAAAAATTAGAAAACTGGTATTACCGGTCCGGTTCGGTAAATACCGAACCATAAAAATGTGGTACCGGAACCGGTATCGAAAAATCGGTATATACCGATTTTTTTGTATCGGTACCGGACCAGCTTATTTTATACCGAAAAACCGGTTCGACCCGGTCCGGTTTCCAAAAAAAATCAAAAATCATGCATAGGCCTAGTTTGGCCTGGCCTGCAGGCCTCAATAGGCTCCCTTTCTGAGCGCCAAGCTTGGTCTGGCCTAGTTTGCAGGCCAAAAGTCAAAGGCCCGACCTAGCCTGACCAACGACTAAGGCTTAGCAGGCCCAGATCGGGCCAGGTCAGGCCGACCTGTTGTGCATGCCTACCCCTGCCCCTGCTATATGTCATTCACGAGGTTGATTTGCATACTTGACAATGTTTCTCAAGTATAATATTACATGGTAACTATTCCGGATATAACCAATCATAATATTTCAGTAGAACAGGACAAGCACGTTGCTGAGTCATCAGTTCATAAATAGAATTAATTTTTAGTATTAATAAGTCGATTAAAGTATAATTTATTAGGACAGGGCATCATGTAGTTTGAAACCTAAATCACACCCGAAACCCTTTAAATATAATTTGACAAATTTAAAACTACACATGAAATCATAAGGTGCGATTTGGTGCGATTTTAAAAATTGTGGTGCGGTTTTATTTGGGTGCGGTTTCGGTTTTAAAACCAATTGAATATATACATATTGAAAACTATTTTTCTATTACAAAAATTAATGGTAATAAAAATATTCATTGTAGTTTACAGTGAATGCTACCTATAAGAAACTAAAAAAAATGTCACATTGAATAGTAATGACTGTTCAGGCTCAATAACCCTTATAATGTAAACTGATAAAATGTGGTTTGTCCAAAAATTAACAACTGAGTAAATAAATATATTAAGTAATATGGACAATTTCTACCTCAAGCTTCACAAAATAATTACAACCCATGATTCAAATTCAATTATGCAATGTTATACAAGGTACTATTATCTTTCATCCTCCCATAAAAAAAAATATACAATAAAAGTAGAATAACACCAATAAAGTTTAATAAAATTTCACAATTTTTTTAAAAATTTATGAGCAAAATGAAGGCATGTTAATTGTGAGATAACATTGTTCTCAAATGTCAAGTTTTACATTTAGAAATGAATAAATGTCTTATCTATTAAATGCAAATTTGTAAACCAAATTCAGCAATCACAATTTGTATATATGTCTATCAAGTAAAAAATCAAAACAAAGAGACAAAAGGATGAAAACTTGCACATTAAAGAGCCGAAAGCCATTTGTGATGGTGCGGTGCGATTTTACTCAGAAATCAAACCTAAACCGTAAATTCGATTTTTCAACCCACCTTAAATAGCCACATACGTTGGAACCGTTGGTGTGATTTTAATTGGTGTTGTTTGTGAATTTTTTGATGCGATTTTAGGGACAAATCGATTTTTTTGCTTAGCTCTATAATTTGCACTCCAAACTTTACATGTCAGACGCCTATCATAGTCGTATTTTTAAAAAGTATGTATTTGCACTCAAACTTTTATTTTTCGTATTAAGTTGCACCACATGTTACCAGTCAAAAATGACAAAGAGTCCCGATATTCACATGTTGCAATAGCTTTTTTGAGGATAAAATATTATAGACACTATAAATAAAATTATTAATTAAATAAAACAGATTTTCGTCTCTCTCACTCTCTCTCCTAAATTATCATCTCTCTCCCTCAACTTCTCATCTCTCTCTCAAACCCAGATTTTCAAATTTCCTGCTTTTTTTCTTCTTGTGTTTCTAGATTCTTTATCCAACCATATGTTCATGTAATAAAAGTCATAAAAATCCATTTTCTTCTTCTACCTTAACCTCATCCCATCCACTTGAACTTCTATTTTTTGATGTATCCTGTTTATTCTGTTGATGATTTTCAGTACTATATTATTTTTGTTGATCATTATACACGGTATATTTGGTATTATCCACTTAAACGGAAATCCCATGTGTATGATGTCTTTGTGCGCTTCAAGGCATTAGTCGAAAACCAATTTAAACACAGAATTGTTACCCTCTATTTAGATAATGGTGGCGAATATCAAGCTTTTGATAATTTTCTCTCCACCAATGGTATATCCCATCTTACTACACCACCCCATACACCAGAACACAATGCTCTTTTTGAACAATATCATCGCCATATTGTTGAAACCGGTCTATCTTTTCTCACTCATGCATCAATGCCTCTACCTTATTGGACTTACGCCTTTGCCACTATTGTATATCTCGTCAACCATATGCCCACACCAACACTACATCTTTCATCTCCTTTTGAAAAACTCTTTGAGTCTCAACCCAACTACACCAAACTTCGGGCGTTCGATTGCTTATGTTATCTGTGGCTTCGCCCTTATTCTCAACATAAACTTGACTCTCGTTCCACTCCTTGTGTTTTTCTTGGATACTCTTCAACACAAAGTGCCTATATTTGTCTTGATCTGTCCACTTCTAAAACATATATTTCTCGTCATGTCAAATTTCTTGAAAACTCTTTTCCTTTTACCACTCATCAATCCCATCTAGATCATCCCACCCCAGAGATCATTTCCAAATGGCTTCCCCCAGTCCAACTCTTACCGATTTCAAGTGGGTCACTCAATACGTCTCCATAAAGGGATTCCTCGTGTCAACGTTCGTCCCTAAATGCTCAAACGGTCGACCTACCCTCCTCACTAGTTGCTCGTTTACCACAAGAACCACATAATTCTGTGACCTCTTTCGCTTCAACCACAACTAAACCCACCCATCAAAATACCCATCACGTACATGACCACTAGAGCGAAAAACAACATCCACAAACCTCTAACCAAGATGAATCTCACTACTGTTCTTTCTCAACCATCGGACATTGCGCCTCGTATTGTTAACCAAGCCCTAAAAGATCCCAAATGGAGACACGCTATGAATGATGAATTTGATGCTCTTGTTCGGAATGGAACCTGGGAGCTTGTTCCATCTACTTCTCTGCAGAATCTTGTTGGATGTAAGTGAGTTTTTCGTATTGAATGACTTCTTGATGGTTCTATTGACAGGTACAAAGCCAAATTACTTGCCAAAGGTTTTCATCAGCGACCTGGCTTGGATTATCATGACACATTCAGTCCGGTTGTCAAGCCAACAACAATACGCCTTGTTTTAAGCCTAACAGTCAGTAGAGGTTAGCAGTTGCGACAGTTGGATGTTAATAATGCCTTTCTTCAAAGCCATCTTTCCGAAAATGTCTACATGGCCCAGCCTCCAGGATTTGTTGATAGAGACAATCCAACACATGTATGCAAATGAAAGAAGGCTATTTATGGACTCAAGCAGGCGCCACTGGCTTGGTACCTTGAACTTCGCCAGTTTCTCATTGAGTCTGGGTTCACCAATTCTCATGCAGACACTTCTTTATTTATTCTCCACTCCGGTGACATTACTATATATCTACTTGTTTATGTGGATGACATTATTATTACAGGTACCCACACCAATATTATTCAACGCTACATTGACCTCCTGGCACAAAGATTTTCAATCAAGGATCTTGGCCCCTTATCTTATTTTCTAGGCATTGAGGTTCTCACCTCTCCATTTGGTCTGTTGCTTACTCAAAGGCGCTACATCACTGATCTTCTTGCCGAACAAAAATGTTTGGTGCAAAACCTGTTGCTACACCACTTGTTACAGATGGAACTCTCACACTTCATTCAGGTACAGTTCTGACTGACTGCACCGAATATCGAACCATTGTTGGTGGTCTACAATATCTTTGCCTCACTCGCCCAGATATAGCATATGCTGTTAACAAGGTTTTCCAATTCATGCATCGCCCGACGTCTAAACATTGGAATGCTGCAAAACGACTGCTTCGATATCTGTGTGGCACATTGACTCATGGATTATTTTTTCATAAGGCAAATCCACTTTCTCTTAATGCCTTCTCAGATGCAGATTGGGCTGGCGACAAATACTACTATACCTCTACGAGTGCTTATATTGTCTATATTGGTTGTCATCCTATTTCTTGGTCATCTAAGAAACAACGTACAGTTGCTAGGTCATCCACTGAAGCTGAGTATCGATTAGTTGCTGCTACTACTTCAGAAATCAATTGGATTTGTTCCCTTCTCACAGATCTTGGCGTCACTCTTCCTACACCATCTGTTATTTATTGTGACAATGTTGGTTCCACCTATCTCTGTTCTAATCCAGTTTTTCATTCTCGAATGAAACATGTGGCAATTGACTATCACTTTATTCGGGATTAAGTTCAATCAGGTGCTCTTCGTCTTACTCATGTTTTCTCAACAGATCAACTTGCCGACGCTTTTACCAAACCACTTCCACGAAGTCGCTTCCAAGAATTAAGGGTCAGGATTGGCGTCTCCTCCGGAGCTCCATCTTGAGGGGGCATATTAGAGAATTAAATACAATAGATTTTCTTTATATTTTTAAATTCTTGTAATTAGTTGTAATATCTTGTAATTAGCTGTAATCCCCTAATTCTAGGATAGTTTCCTATTTTGGTGTTTGGGTAACTCACGACAATACTCAATTTTGTGTATATATATTTATTCTTAATCAATGGAAAAGCTAAGCCATTGTTTCTCATATTTCTCTCTCTCTCTATTCCTTCCTTCAAATTTAATTTGATCTCTATTAGCAAACTTATTATTGACAGTAAGTGTTGTGTTCAATTTCTTCCCAATATGTACTTATTTCCGGACCTTGTGCTGAAGACTTTGAAAGGGATTGGTAAGCTAGATTGTGCGGTTCCACTATCTTACTAGTCGCTTCTCCCTCTGCATTATGGCATTCCAGACTAGGTCATTCTTTCCATTATGTAAATAAAATTCCATCTATCAAATGTAATAAAGCTTGTTCATCTATTTCTTGTGATTTTTGTCATTTTGCTAAACAATCTAGATAGCCCTTTTCTACTAGTGTTACTCATACTACGACTAGAATCTTTGAGCTTGTACATTGTAATGTGTGGGGTCCATATAGATACCCTACTCATTATGGTTGTACCTATTTTTTAACACTTGTAGATGATTACTCCAAGTGTACATGGACATATCTGATGCATTCTAAATCTCAAGTGTTTGCATTCTTACAAACCTTTTTCTATGTTCATACTCAATTTGGTTGTTCAGTTAAATTTTTTAGATATGACAATGGGACTGAGTTTATGAAAAATGTTGTTGGTGCTCTTTTAGCAGACCCTGGTATACTTTATCAGCCTTTATGTACTCACACACCTCAGCAGAATGGTACTGCTGAAAGAAAACACAGACAGATTTTAAATGTAGCTAGAGCACTTCAATTTCAGGTTAAACTACCCATTCAATTTTGGGGTCATAATCTGTTAACGGCTACTTATCTTATAAATCGAACAACATCATTTGTTCTTGATTATAAGACTCCTTATGAAATGCTTATGGGTGTGACAGCTTCTTATGCTCACTTAAAATCATATAGTTGTCTTTGCTATGCTACAAACAACACTCCTCATAAAGATAATTTCAGTCCTAGAGCCTTTAAATGTTTATTTCTAGGCTATTCTTTTGGGAAGAAAGCATGCAACGTTTATGACATTCACACTAACAAAATATTTGATTATAGAGATGTACAATTTTATGAAAACTAATATATTTCCTACTTTATCTGTCTTCTTGTCTTCTCAACCTTATATGAAGATGTTCTTTTCACTGATGACATTATTTCTTCTTCATCTTCTCAGCCATCAAATGATCTTTCTGCCTCAACTTCTCAACTCTCAGATAGTTGTTCTCCTATGATCTCTATTCCTTCTTCCACTTCTGTGTTACCACCTAGAATTAGGAAGGTTCCATCCAGGTTCAAGGATTTTACTAGCTTGCCTTCCTCTTACTAATTCTGATCCTTGTGCAGCACAGGTATCCTCTTGTCATTATCCTCTCACTGATTATGTCTCTTATTCCTCTTTTATACTTACTTATCATCATTTCTTAACTCATATATCTTTTTTAGGTGAACCCCATACTTGTAAATAAGCTGTCAAGGATCTTAATTGGTGTCAGGTAATGGCTGCTGAAATACAAACTCTAGAGTCTAACAAGACTTGGATTCTTACCAAACTACCACCATATAAACAGGTCCTTGGATGTAAATGGATTTATAAACTCAATAGATCTGATGGTTCCTTGGAGAGATACAAAGCTAGGTTAGTTGTAAAAGGGTTTACTCAGACACCTGGCTTGGATTACTTTGAAACTTTTGCCCCAATGGCAAAGATGACTACAGTTAGAATTTTATTATCTCTAACTGCAATAAAAGGCTGGTCTCTCTCACTCAGCTAGATGTTACTAATGCCTTTGTTCATGAGAATTTACTTGAAGATGTCTACATGTAACTTCCTCCTGGTTTTAAGGTTCCTTCCAGTTGCTCCTCGATCTTCTGGTCCTATAGTATGCAAGCTAGTGAAGTCTTTGCATGGTCTGAAGCAGGCTCTCAGGCAGTGGTTTAGTAAATTTTCATCAGCTCTATTAAATTTTGGTTTTGTTCAATCCAAATCTGATCATTCTCTATTTACATTCAGCTATAAAGGATCTTTCACTGCTTTATTAGTTTATGTGGATGATATAGTTCTAGCTGGCTCTCATTCTTCTAGTTTGCGCCTGGTCAAGAGTTTTCTCAGTTCTAATTTCAAAATAAAAGATCTCAGAGCCTTAAAGTATGTTTTGGGGCTGGAGATTGCTAGAAGCACTGTTGGAATTTATATTAATCAAAGGAAGAATACTCTTGATATTCTAGCAGATAATGGCCTCCAAGGAGCTAAAACTTCCTTAATTCCTATAGAACAAAAATCATGATCTCACTGCTACTACTGGTGCTCTTCTTAATGACTCTACTAGTTACAGAGGACTTGTTGGGAGACTCATTTATCTTACTATCACTAGTCCTGATATATGCTATGCAGTTCATATTTTGAGTCGATATACGTCTGCTCCTAGAGTTCCTCATTGGGATGTTGCTTGTAAACTTTTCAAGTATTTAGAAGGTACTGCAGGGCAAGGCTTGTTCTTTTCCTCTTCCAGCTCATTAACTTTGTCTGCTTACTGTGAAGCTGACTGGGCTACCTGTAAAGACACGAGGAGATTAGTGCCTGGTTATTATGTGCTCCTTGGCCAATCTTTGTTATCCTGGAAATATAAAAAGCAGCACACTGTTTCTAGATTTTCTGCCGAGGCAGAATATAGATCCATGGCAAATGTTTGCTGTGAACTTATGTGGGTTCAAGCTGTTCTTAAAGATCTTCATGTCTATCCTACTTTGCCTATATCACTGTATTGTGACAGTGAAGCAGCCCTTCACATAGCATCTAATCCAGTTTTTCATAAAAGGACTAAACATATTGACATTGATCAATATTTAACCGTTTAAAAATCAGTTTCAAATACTTACAAACTCAAAATTGACACGAATTCATTTAATTTATATTAATATAAATATAAATATCATAACTTGCTTAAAAAGTATTACTGCTACTCTATTCCACTAATTATCATTAAAAAAAAATTCAAAAGATACAGCGGTACATATATTAACAAGCACTCAATAAAATGAGACGGTCATTTGTTGTACTTAAGAGCATCACATGTTAGATTGAAAAAAATTGCAAATATGTAAACCTAGCTAGCTAGGTACAAGAGTGTGGTGCGAGAGCCTCAAGATATACAGATTACAGAATCATTCTATAGTATGAGAAAAACCAAATTATTACTCCTCCTATGAGTTATTTCACAGATTCAAAACATTAGCAATGTGTGAAATGCTGAACAAGAAATTCACTAATTAACGAATGAAATAAATTATTAGTATTTAATACCATAATTAATTAAGCTCCTCAAAACGATTTATATAATCATTACATAAATATCTATTTCCATATTGAGCTTAGTTTATGGATTACTCACTAGTAGGGTGTTGAAATTTTAAAAAGAATTATGGAAAAAGATAATTAATAAATGTATTGCTCCCTTCATCACGCATGAATACTATTTTATCGCTCCAAAAGTAACTAAGATGATTGTGTGTGTGTGTGTCTATATATATATATATATATATATATATATATATATAGGTAGTGAGAATAACCACAACATGTGACATTCATTGCAAGACAATATCTAAATAAAAGTTCCGTGGTTGCCATCTCCAATAAAAGTAATCCATGTCAGGCCGGCCATTCGTCTGGCAGGTAAGCTGTGGCTTTATATATGGACAATCCGATTCTTTGTAGAGTGGCCGAGTGGAGTTGTCACGAACCCACGTCCCACTAAATAGGTCGCACCCATATTTGGTCACCCCAACGGCAAAAGGCAAACTTTTACCGATATTCCCTCATATTAAAGTGAAAAAAATAAAACTCATCAACTCACTGAATTAAACTTGTGAATTTTTGTATGCCATTATTGATAATGTCAGAATAATAAATATTACTGAAATTTTAAAGTATTACTAAAAGAGGTGTAAAAATGTTGATAAATACATATTTGCTACAACGGCATAACTATTGTTCTAACATTATTAACAACTTTTCTTTATTATCAAAGTAAAAAATAAAAAAACTTATTCAATTTTTAACAAGAGTCAAGTCACTCACCAATTTCTGAGATGGAGATTTCTTGTTCACTTGGATTGCAGCTATTAGGGCCGAGTTGGCCCAAGAAGTAACTGAAATCTTCACCATAGATAAAGGTAGTAATGAAGATGATGAAAGCTAGTATGGTGAAGAGGAAAGGGATAAGATGGAGGAGGGAGAGAGTGGTGGTTCCATTTGTAAAACGCTTTTGCTTTATTGATGTTTAAGAACAAATTTTAGGATGTTGTCTAATACATGAGAGCTAGGAACAATATCTAGGTTGGAGAAAAAATAAATGTTGTCACATTGGAAGGGAGAGGGGGAGTGGAAGAAAAGAGAAGGAATATGCTAAATAATTAGCCAATTAGGTATATCTACGTGGGATGCAGTTAATATAGACCTCACAAAGGAAAATAATCAAGTAAAAATGTTACGCTAAGCAATGTTATTGTTATCGCAGTCTCCAATCACATATTATTAACACGATATATATTATTAGTGTCTCTTTATAACAACTTAAACTTTTAAATAATTTGATTACTTAACATAATATTAGAGCTTTACAAGTTCAAATCTTTCCAAATGCACATTAACTGTATGTTAATTTGATAGTGCAAATGAACTTTAGATGAATTGGTTACTTAACACATCTTTTTGAGCGCCTACTGACTTTATATTAATTTGATAGTGCAATGTATTTTAGATGAGTTGGTTATTTAACACACATATACACGTATAATGTTGTATTTTGTCAAGCTATATGTTCGAATCATATATATATATATATATATATATATATATTCTGTGAAGGACCAAACGTTCATCACCATTTTCTCAATTTATTACTTTATCTTAAGAATACTAAAAATAGAACACAGACTTCCATAGTTGAACTCGAATAACTTTTGTAGTATAAAGGCCCTATTAAACAAGCAGGCCAACAAACAAGCAGACTGAATATCATTGATATTTTCTGCAAAACCTTCAATTTCCGGACCAAAATCAAATATGATCAGTCTAGATTGATCATGGCCCGCCCAAAAGTAAAATCTAGATTCTAAAGACTCGTTTAATAACTTACCCTACTTTATTTTTGAAAATTTCCCCCTTTTTTCAACCAAAATCTTATTAAGCAACTATTCTTACTTTCAGAAAACTCAAAGCAAAATATTTTGACAGTAAGAATATGTTTTTAAATTTAAAATACTTTTTGACTTTATCTAATAATAATAATTTTCTAGTAGTAAATTTTTTATTATGATGAGTCCACATCGTTAGCGAGAGTGGTCAGATTCATATCATTTGGCATTATAACCATTCCTCGTCTAGTTCGTAAGCCATGTACGAAGGTTCTCTGCACTAGAACGTGCAGTCTAAGCTAACTTTTAAAATAGAGTTAGACAAGTTCATATTGATTTTTATTAACCATCTAGTATTAGATACTTTATTTATAAATTTGGTTACTAATAAATTTTGATGACATATCCTTGAAAAGTATTTAGTAAATGTTTCTTTTCTCATGTTTAATATCTATTACAGTAATATTACTAATTAAAACATGAGACGCAAAGCATAGCAACCTAGTTAATATGAACAAGTCTAACTGTATAAATTTTGGAACATAAACTCAAATATAAATTTTATCTTCACCATTAAAAAGTGGAGTTTAAAGCAAAAATTCATGTCAGATCCTATTTTTTAATGATAAGACGGAATTTATGTTTAAGTTTGTGTCTCAAAATTATGTTCGGAGACTTGTTCAGTTAATATATGAGATTTCTGATTAGATAGTTTTTTTCATATGTAGACAAGACTAGCATTTTGACCAACCTTGTGAATTCAAGTATGTTTAAATTTTGATTTGCTTACACGCTGAGCTTCAACAATTAGTCCTTTTTTCTTCTTTTTTTCTCCAATGCTCGTGGTACACACGAGAGTAGTATCAAAAATCTTGTAAGAGCCCAAAAGAAAACAGTACAACAATGTGCCCCACAATACACATAATTACCATAAAAACACTATACTTTCTCCACTTGCAAATGGAAGTGGTTCATCTTTCACGTCAGTTATGGCCTGTTTGTGAGTGTTAATTTGGGGGGAAAGAAAATTGGAAGGAAGAATTTTCCCATCCCTTTCCTCCAAATTAAAACTCACAAACACACCACTAAGGGCCGGGTATGACTATTTCTAGGGTGCACCTAAATCCAGATTAGATTAGAACCATCATTCTAGGACCAACATAAAATTCCATCAGTGGTTGCATAGAAAAACTGAAACCACCTAGCTAGGCTCCCTGCGGGAACAAATGCTACAACAAGAAGAATTACTATAGGTAAAATGAAACTCACCCCCATACATCAAATAAGGATAGCTTTCTACAATGCTACCAGTCTACTGCCAATTCCCGGCTTTTTCATTCAACCGTCGAGAAAATCTAACCATGGACACTATTTCAGAATGCCAAATGGAAAAAAAGAAGAAGCAAATAACCTAAGAAAAGCCATCAACATGAAATGCAAATACCTTCACCCCACATAAGCCAACCAAACGATAAATTCTTGTACAAGTCCATCAAAGAATTGTATGTCACAAGTACGGAAGAAACCATTTCTAATTATTCAAAACACTAAATTATACACAAAAGTAAAGAGAGACTAGAGGTCAGAAGATCAAGAAGAACCTCTACTTATACACAAGAAACCTTTTTACCCTTTCTCTAACTTCTTTTAGAACTAAAAATTATTCAAACCTAATGGATAGTTGACAATTTGACCTGGTATGTACACAAGAAAATTTTTACTTCACAACCATATAAAATCTCAAGTGGCAGTGAAAAAGCCCACCAGTTACAGGGTGGTAAAGGACAGCTAAATTCTCTAAACCTAAAACCTCATGAGAACCAGCTAAGATATCGAAGTTTCTCCACTAGAAGAGCAAATGCTACAAAAGGTAAGGAGTTCAAATTCCATTAGGCATAATCCACATGCAAATGGCTTAACACCAAACCAGACAGATGCAACAGTCCTCCATCATTGCAATATCCGTTTGCATGAAATGCTCCATCATTCTCTTTCTATTCCAAGATTGAATCCAGCACAGTTCAAATCCCCAAATTTGAGTCCAAATCAAGCAACCCAAGCTCATTCAATGAAAAATTGCAATCCTCTTGCCTGCCCGGCTTTAGAAAATCAAAATCATGGTCAAGTCGTGCCAGCCCCTTTTCCCAATGGTGCAAATTTCCAAGTGATTTCTCATCCAGATTCTGTAACTGGTGAGACAAATCTGATAAGTTCCCAGATTGCACATTGTTTTGCACAGCTTGCCCAGGATGACCAACTTCACAGCCCCAACCACTCTTCATCTCTTGATTGGAAAGGGGATTAGAGACCAGAAGTTCCTGTACATCGAACATTTCATCTACTGAGAAGTCTTGCAAGCAATTCTGCTCCAGATTGAGTCCAACACCATCATTGATGTCCATGGGCTCTTCTTTCACTGCCTTAATTGGAATAACACTAGCTTCCTGCACTGTAAGGGGGCCAACACTATCTATTCTTGATTCACCTTCCCCATCATTGTATTTTACCTTGGAAGTATCAAACTTCACCCTGGAATCTTCATTGGCACATACATCAGAGTGGCTAGATGTCGTAGTTGAATCACAGCCTGATGTAGTAGGGACTGAAGATCCATTCGAAGATTCCTTCCATGAATCATAATCTGGAAGGTTGAGCCGAGCACAGGGGCCATACATTGCTCTTGCAGCTTCATCATAGGCAAGAGCAGCTTCCATAGCACTCTCAAATGTTCCTAGCCACAGCCTACTACCCCTGTTTGGCTCCCTAATCTCCGCAACCCATTTGCCCCATGTCCTCTGCCTAACACCTCTATACTTACAGTGTGAGTTCTCAGGTCCTCCTTTACCTTTCATACATCCTTTTTTTGATCCCTTGGCAGGAATTTTACGCCTGGGTTTATCTTTTCCAACCATAGAATCGAGTTTGTTGTAGTAATCCTTCCATTTAGCAAGGGTCTTAGCTACACTTACGGATCCATCACGTCTGCTCCGTGACTTCCTCTTTCTCGAGTAATCCATGGGCAAGGAAACCAAATTAGAAGCTTGGGCAAGAACACCCGTACCACAATTTCTGCAAAGCAATAGTAAATGAGTCCTTTTAGCACAATAAACAAGGCAAAACAGAAATTTGTTCCAATCAACCAACATTACAGATACAATATCAACAAATAACAAGACTTTTTCATCCTTTAAAAATGATAATAATCAAAAACCCGCTCATTTTACACTAGAAAGCATTACCAAATATTATACTCCCTCCGTTTTACTAAAAGAGTTTCATTTGCTATACTTTTAGTTTCATAAAAAGAGTCCACTTTTTATTATGATAGAATTATAGCAGTATAAAATGATGCAGTGCACTTGAGTTAACCACAATGTTCTCGAGTTTACCGTCATATGATACCAGACCACTAAACAAATTATTTATAAGGATATACATGAAACAAAAGTACATATCCTTGATATTCGCAAATTTTGCAAATGTGCAATGAGGGATTATTTAACTAATTTTGAGCTTCAATAACTTTAAATTTTAGTAATTGCTTAGCCCCAAATCATTATTTCAGCAGCTACGAATACTAATTCAGGATAAGCACACCATCAAATTATAACAAAAAAAGGTCCCAGATTATTCTTTTAACCCTCTCAATAGTAAATCAAATTGCCCAAACAATTTGTGTTTTTGTTCAAGCACAACATTGGGAGAAACATACTAAAATAATACAAAAACCTAATTCCGAATCAAATTTAAGAAAATTAAACTAAGAACATATTCTATTAAATCCACAAACAGATAAATAAAACTGAAGTAACACATCAATACAAACACATAAAGAAGAAATTAAAACCAGCATACCTATTAATGATTGTGTTGCAACGATTCTGACACGAAAACAAGTTGTTTCTTTACGAGTGGTTTTAGCAGAAAATCAGAAATCTACTTATGGAGCAGCCGATAATGGTATTTATAGCCTTCTCTCTAGAAATTGCTCGAATTGTCTACAATTATCTACATTAAATAAATATCTACAGAACAATTTTTTTTTTATTTTTTGAATTGATGATAAATAAATAAATTATGTAAAAAGGTATATACCCTGCCGTAATGTTTGTAATATGTATGGCACATATTGTACAACATGTTTCAATAGTAGAGTATCAATATATATTCTTTTTTATTTTAAATTATAAAAAATATTATTATATTTTTAAAATCAATTTAAGATTTTTTTTATTCTTAAAGTTAACATAAATTCTTTCAATTTTTATAAATTTTAAATTTTAAAATATTTTAAAAATTAACAATAATCTTATAATAATAAAAGACTTGAAAAGATTATAATATATTGGAAGAGTATTCTTGATCTCGATGCTCTCTCATTGTAATATCACTATGACATAATGTACCAAAAACACCCCTCACCGACCCACTCACCCACCCATGAAGCTCTTCAAATTCAGCCACTTGTTTTATTTATTTATTTATTTATCTCATGAATTTCATTAATCCTCCTCTATATACACTGTACGGGATTGTGACTTGTGATACACACACGTCAGAGTGGATTAAGTGGGTCCCATTGACGTGTGTGCAGGGCTGCATGTTCGCCACGTGTTGGGAAGCAGCCATGCAAGCCAAATTGGAAAGATTTACTGTTACCATTTCAATACTGATAAGCGTGGAAAGTTATTGATTGCATTGAATTCATGACGAGGAATCATGCAGATCGAGGAAAATCAATGGAGTCAGCAGTGAGGTAGATCGGCATATCTATAAGGCCGGTCCTTATGGTGGGTGATGACGCATGTAATGTGCTTATTTCATAGTTGATGACGCATGTAATGAGCGGTGAGCCCCTTATATCATACTCCTTCCATTCTTTATTTATCTTTTTTGAGATTTTTTTATTTATTTATCATTTATAGATTTTAAACGAACATTAAATAATTTTTCATATTATCATTTATAATTAAAGGCTAATTTATTTTTCTATCATCTTTTTAATAAATTTTAAAAGGCTAACATTAAAATTTTGTACTCAATTTAGTCAATCAGACAAAGTATTAATTGTATTTCTTAATCTATGTGCATAACTTTAAAAAGACAAATAAAAATCAATAGAGGTAGTAGTTATTAAAATTGAATTGGACCGCTAGGTTCAACCGATTGAACCATGAATCGAAACTTTAATCAATTCGATTTTACTAAAATACTGCATACGCAAACAGACCACTCAAAATTATGAGAATCGTTCGATTGTTTAAAAAAATGGTGAACCATTCAATTTTTATTGAGCCGTTCCGATTTTATGCAAATATTCAAAAATATCATAGTTGTCCCTTTTAAAAATCATTTTTTATTTTTGAAATATAAAAAGTTATTAATATAAAACTACAATTTGATTGTAAAATTAAACTAGGGTTCAAATTTCTTAAACTACAATTTGATTGTAGAATTGTAACATAATAATTGTGATGAAGTACTTCTATAAGAGTATAAGTTATTAGAGGTTTTGATATTGATATTTTCAAAATCATTCATAAGACTAATACGTTATTATGTATGAACAATATCTTATGAACCTTGCTTTATATGTGAGTTTGTTTATTTTATTTTTTAATGGATACTTTGTTGTTCTCAAAGGGCACAAATAAATCTAGAATAGAGGGTTGAATAGATTCTTATATTAAAATCTCAAATTAAAATTATTTATCTAATAATTTATCAGTTAATATATTTCAGTTATACATAGAAGAATATTGTGTTTTATAAATACCCCTTTAAATACATATTAAAGACCACAGTTCTGAGTTTAGCCATAAAGATTGTGGAAGCAAATCTCAATTAATATTGCAGTTAATATAACAGTTGATATGACAGCTATGAAAAGCAATAAAGAAGATAGTGATTTTAATCTTGGAATCTCCGATCTTGAACTGTTACACAATCTGGGATTGATCCATTCGAAGAAGTTGCATCCACTCGTAACACCTATTTTTTCCTACAAAATGATTTATGGTGTCAATTGCAAAACATAATTACCATTAAAGACACAAATTTTAGAAGAATACTATCAAATCAGCACAACCAAATAATCTTCTTCCTGCATTATGGGTTTTTCAAGCACACTTCATCACCAATGGCTTCTTACAATAGCATAATCAATCCATTTGGGGGTAGATCGACTTTTAGAGATAGAGCCGATGTAGATCAGTCGATTTTTAGAGAGAGCCGTTGCAAATCTCTTTTCAAAGAGAGAGAGAGACGCTATAGATGAATTTTAAGAGAGGCGATGTTAATCTATTTTAATGGAGGGGAAATGAGCAAATTTACTGAAATACTCTCTATTTTCACATGCTTATTGCTTTCCGGTGAAGACTTGGCCTAAAAAAGAGCGTATGGTGCAAATAATTTACTGAGATTAAGTTTACGATGTGGCGTAAATCAATTTTTGAAAAAATGTTTAGGGTGCAAATTATAAATCATTCAAAATTAATTAAAAGTACAAATTTGATTTTACTGATTTTTTATTTCACTTTTTTTTTTAAACTTTTATATTCATATTAGCATAATCTTTTTCTTTTTTATTCAAATTAGTATAAATATTATACAAATTTATAATAATTAAATATATACTATCCAAATTTGTAAAGTATTCAAAAGAAACCCGACTAATCTCTAATAAAAAAAAGTAACTTCTAAAAAAATTTATTTTTAGTTTTGCCAATTTAATTACAATTTTTTTTTTATCACAATTTTATGTAATTAATTAAGCCAATATAATACATTATACTACTATATATTATCTAAATTTATTAAAACTTGACATTATAACAAATCACATGATTAATTGTATCAATAATATATGTGAGTTTTTTAAAACATAATAACTATAAAATTAGTTGAAAAAATATAGTGAGTTCATTACTAACTAATTGCATAACTAAATTAAAACTTATTAAAACTTGAGTTCTATACTTCTATTAGGATTATAATTTCAATTAAATTTTGAATAAAAACACTAATATTGAATTCCATTACAAACTTAAATAAGATTAAAATAATTATTTTTAGATAATCATAACTAAATAAATATGCACTCCATTCAATTATTTACCTTAATAATTTATCGAAGTAACTTATAATATATAATTCAATATTTATTATTTAAATAAATATTTAACAATCTAATAACTATAATTATTTTTTTTAAAGTCTTAATTAATATTTATTTATTTAATAATATAATAAATTATTATTTATACCGCTCGTACTTTACACATACTTGATTAGCTTGTGTAACTAAAACTAAAAATGTGGTTAAGTTCGCACTTAGAATTAAGTTTATTTTGCCCTTTTTGTTTTTCGCTAAATAGCTAACGCGTGCAACGGTGCAAGACATGGGTTTTTAATGAAATTTATATTTTTGAAATTTATTTATTATATGAAAATACTTATATATGCATAGATATAATTGAAAATAGTAAATTTCATTTAATATAGGTCCATTAGTTTTCACAAAAGATTTTCAAATTATGTTACACACACACACACACACATGTATATATATATTCAGTAATTATATATATTTCACAAGATACAATAAAGTTTATATATTATATCCAGTAGCGGATCCAAGATTTGAATTCAGTGTAAACAAAATTATTTTCTTATTTATTACATTAATTAAAAAAATTAGAGTGAAGTAAACAAAATTAAAATACAATCTATCATTCCAAAATTTAAAATGTATTTTTAAAACGAGGACTATTAAAAATATATATTTTCATAAATGTAACATTAATATTAATTAAAAATTTAGTAATGAAGATTATATTGCAAAAATGATAATAATTATATTTTGTTCATATTGCTTTCAAGTTTTAAAACAAAAGGAAAGGAAAATAGGCAAAAAAAGAGGTGAGTGATAACACATATAATTATGTGAGCTATCATACAAAATTAATTTTATTTTGTGCAATTGAATAAACTTCCTTCATCAATGTACAAAAGAGTGTTTTATAATAAATATTATTATTATTAGAGTCACCTCACAGAAGAACGTGAAATGTTACTCACCTCATGTGCCCTCAAGAAAATAAATGAATAAAAATTTAAGCTTTATATTCATTTAACTTGTTTGTGAGTATTGTAAAGGATGAAAATGAAAATAAATTAATCAAAAATTTTGGCAATTTTTTGCAAAATTTTCCATTAAAAAGTAACTGGTCGAATTTGAAAGATTTTTTTTTAGTAAATCTTTTGTAGTCTCTACTTTACTTCTTGTCTGCAAATACTTATAAATTTTCTATTACTTATTTTTTTCCATCCAAATTTAAATTTTCAATTCTTTTTATTTTCTATCCAAAGCTCTCAAACATAAAGTAAAGTTCATCTTTATTTCTTTTAAAAACCAGTATAGGCAATTGCCTACACTGGCTGTTCCCCATCCCTAATTGTATTAAAAAAATAAAGAATTTTGAATAATTAATTAATAATCAACTAAAATAATTCGATAAGATTATAAATTATTACAATAAAATTTCTTAATACTTTATTATATAGAATTATTGTTATGCAAAAAGGTTGAGAGAGGGTACCAATCGCTAGGTTAGGGTGTTCAATCGATAAATACCGGTTCGAACCGGACTGGTATTGAATCGGACCAGACCGGTATCGAAATTAGGCAAATTTTGATACTGGTTGGACCGGTATATTGATCCGATTTACCAGTTCGGTACTGATTTTTATAGGATAAAAATCGAAAATTAATATAATTAATATTTTATTATTATTATTATTATTGTTATTATTATTATTGTTATTAATTTTTTTATTAATTTTTTTTATTATTAATTATTTATTAATAGTAATAATAATTAAAAAAAACCGATATAACTGGTCTGGTTCGGTAAATACAGAATCATAAAAACGCGGTACCGGAACCGGTATTGAAAAACATGTATACACCTATTTTTTTGTACCGGTACCGGACAGGTTTGTTTTATACTAAAAAATCAGTTCGGCCAAGTCCAAGAAACCTAAAAAATCAGAATTAATGTACAAGCCTAGCTAGGGGTGAGCATAAAAATCAAAATTGGCCCTGAAACTGCATAAAAAATCAATCATACAGCACCAATAAAATCACACCAACGGTTTCAACGTATATGCTGATTTTAGGAGGGTTGAAATAAGGTATTTATTTGCAGTTTGGTTTTGGTTTTTGCAGTCCACTGCACCGCACCAATAATAACTAAAACTATGTAGTTTTGATTTGTTTTTGTTTTTTTTTAAATTACATGGTGTTTATTATACTTTTATCTTATTTTTTTGTTAGCATAACATTAACTTCTATAGTTGTCTTTCGTATGACTATTAATTGTAGCTTTGAAAAATATTAATTGTGAATTTTACATAAATTCAGCAGTGACATGGTGATGATCTTCTTGTATAAAAATAGATTATCTATTTTTAAGTTATAAACAACTATTTACCATAGTATTATTTTACTTTTTCTTAAGTAGCTATTCAAATATTTTCTATACACATTTGTCTATATTTGAAAATTAGGTGATTCTTTTGGTGTCTGTATTCTTTCAATCCTAATTTTTTATATATGTTCAACTAGTTTTGAAATCGAAACCGTACCGCATGTTTCAAAATCACACCTCATCAATCGCAAGAAGTTTTTTGTGTGGTTTTGAATTTGTCAAATTACACCTAAGCGGTTTCATGTACGGTTTAGATTTCAAACCGCACCATACTCACCCCTTACTAAACGCAACATTATATATAGACGAAAATTATAGTTAGGGTTGTCAAATTTATTTATGACTAGCGACTGAAGTCATTAGCAAAATTTTAAACTTTAATGTGGGTATATAATTTAACTAGTAAAAAAGGAAAAAATAAAAGGGGAAGTATTTGAGGAAAAAAAAATTACTTTCTCAATTTTAATGAACTTTCATATGAGTTAATTTGTAAAATTTAAATTATAATATAAATTTATTTAAATCAACAAATAATAATATTACAATTAATAATATGTTTTGATTTTCATACAATAATAATTGTTGTATCAATTAAATTCATATTAATTTTAAAAATTACAAATTGATTATAAAAGAATCATGACAATCTTTATTTGAGAGTGAGGGAGTAGTAGGAACAATTTTGTTTACCAATTATTGTTTAATATAATTTAAATAAAATATTTTTATACGTATTTTTAATATTTTTACATGTTCTCATCCTCACTTAGTAATGATGTAAGTTTTTCAAGATAGTACGAAAATATCAATTCTTTGTTATAAAAAAAAGTTCAAAATCTTATACTTTTTTTGTCCAATAAAATTGGCTTATTTTGACTTTTTTAGTCAAATTGATCATTTTTGTAATCAAAATATATATTATTTTCTTGTAAATATAAGTGGAGAAAGTATATTTATAAGAAATTATGCCTAATTTATTGCAACCTCCAATTTTTTTTAGGTTAGAAAATATAAACAAATATGCGTAATTCTTAATTATAAAATTTATTAAGTTGACTAAAAAAAGACAAATTAAACTAATTTTTGAGAAATAGAGGGAGTAGTATTTGTTGATCACATAGTTGTCAAACCTGGACCGGATCATCGGTCTGACCGGAAAAAATCGAAATCGGTCGACTCTTCGGTCCGGTTCAAGCCAAAAAATTAAATTTGGTCAAAAATTGGTCAAAACCAGTGACCCGGCGGTCGGACCGGTTGACCTAGTGACTCGATCACCGGTCTTACCGGTTCCCTACCTTTTTTTTTATTTTAAATTTAAGCATTTGAACTTGATTAAATATATTCTTGATTGAGTTTTAAGTTATGATCATGATTTAATATCTTTCTTTTTATATAAATTTAGTATTTATTTGAATTGTATAAAGTAAACATTGTACAAATAGATTTATTTATTTTTATCGAATTTGATTGAATGTATCCTAGAGATGTTTATATTTATTTGTGTTTAATTTTATCACTCTTGAGTCTTGAATTTTGAGTTATGATCATGATTTAATATCTTTTTTTATTTTATATAAATTTAGTATTTATTTGAATTGTATGAAGTAAACATTGTACAAAAAAGTTTAATTTTTTTGTGTGTAGATAAATTGATTAATTTTACATATTTACTCAATATTATATATAATATATAATAATAATAATAATTAATATATTTAATTATTTATTCTTTATTACATATTAATGACATCACCAGTTCAATAATCATCTTACCACTATTAGACCAATGACCTATCTACCTAGTAATTTTTTTGATTTAATGACCGAATCTGAGAACACCGGTTAATCATGTAAGTTCCAAAGTAATCAATAGCTATGCGAATGCTTTTACTTCCTTTCTCACTTTGTTTGTGAGTTTTTCAGATTATGATTTTTGATATTTTTTCTTAATTCTGTTTGTGAGTTAATCAGAACATGAATGTCTAAAATTTATTTTATTAATTATAAATAAAAGCAATTTAAAAATTTCATTAAACCCATTTTCCTTTTTACTTTTAACTTTCCTATCATTTTAATCGAAAAAATATTTTTGAAAAATTGAGCCCAATTTTTCCTTTTTTTGCTTTCTTTACTTGACTTAAAACTTGGGATTACTAAGTTTTCTTATGTTATCGTTTCCCCACTAGTTGGGTTTGAAAATGCGAGCAGATTCCAATCGATGACGGAGTAGAGTCGCAGTCGATTAAATGGATCTATCCAATCTCCGGCGCTGGAGCAAGGTATATGCTTTTCACTCAACAAAATCTCCACAGCTCTTCTTTTTGGGTTTTTTTTAGCTTAATGCAGAACTAAATTAGTTAACTGTTCAAGAAAAACCAAAACATCTCTGTTGGAGTAATTGTATTGATCGCACACAAATTAACCCATATCATTATTTTGAGCTTTTCAATTACCTAATGAACTCTTCCTATACTGCCTTTTATCTATCGATTAGTGGTTTTGTGATGGTGCTGTTATTATCATAAATTCATTATTAAGAGTATTTATTCATTGAATTATTGAAAATTTGGAATACATACATACATGTGACTAATATATATATATATATATATATATATATATATATATATATATATATATGTGTGTGTGTGTGTGTGTGTGTGTGTGTGTGTGTGTGTGTGTGTGTAACCAACTATTCACAATTTAACATTAAGCATAATCCCAGGACCCAAATGAATCGGAAAAAAATGCTCAAGAAACAACTTTTATATGCATTATTTTTACTATTTGGATAGTAGATGGTTTTAAGTCATAGCAAATCCATTGTAAGTTTGTAGCAAAACAAGTTTTCGTTTGTTTTATCATTTGTAGTTTTAAGATTTATGAGTTTGTTGGCCTTCCTTTTTAACAGTTTTCTTTTATTCTAATCTATCATTTAACGATTACTAACTAATACACACTTGACTATCAGCAATGATGACTAAACAAATCAGTCATTTTCTTTGTTAGCAAACTTTAAGATTTATTTGAATCACTGTTCACCACTACTTTTCACATTTCACAACCCTTCTGTTGCCTTTGGATTGCAAAAATCACAGGGGGAATGGAATGGTTCGTTCCCACGGAATGAAAAAAAAAATGTGTTTGTTAGTTTCCATTGGAATGGAATAGACTATTTCAATTCCTACCAAATACCAATTGATAATTTTCATTTCTTAGGGTGTTGTGGAGTGACTCATTCCATTCCATTTCTTTCTCTTACCATTCCTACCTTAATTCCTTTCCTTCAATCTAAATTCTAAATGTAGCATTATATATATTTGGCTTTGATTGAACATTACTGTGACTCTGTTTCCCAATCTTCATACTTGTTTCTCAAACATTTCATATTCAAATTTGTGCTTTAAACTTTTTATATTCAAATGTGCTACTGGATGTCATTCAGATCTGAGAATTAAAAGATATGTGAGTACTGTTTCAGTGGTAGTGAAGCTATGCTTGTTTAAAAAATGTTACTGTGGGTATGGTTGATATTTTTCGTGCATTTGGACTCTGTTGTCTAGCTCTTAAATCCTCTCGGATTCTTTGGCTTTTATTAGTTTCTTCTCAGTTTTTATTTCTACTTGTTTTATTATTCTTCTCTGTGTGTGTGTGTGTGTGTGTGTGTCCCCGCTGAGTAAAATGCTTTTGCTAGATTACCAGTAATTTCCTTAATGTCTCCATTGGTGGATCTTATTGTTGTCACTTGGTCTAGGAATAGTGCACTTGTGTTTGCCACACGATGCAAATCTTATGGAAGGAAAATCCTTAAAATACCACAAAAAGGTTGTTGCTATCATCTGCTCTAAAAACAATATAGTTATAACCAAGAAACATATCGGGTCTAATCCTAACCGATTTGGTGCTTTGGGTTGCAAGCAGAAAACCAATTTTTTCTTGACCCTGTTTATCAATCAAAAATAAAAATTGAAAGAAGGAAATAACCCCCAATGCGGGGAAACCAACATGGAACTCATAAACTATGATCAGAAAAATAGCGACCCTATTATTGGCTGTTTTGGACTAATCTTGAGCAGTGATTCTGTTGTTGGTATCAACACACAGGCAAATCTGCAGGAGCATGCTCTAGAGACTCCAATTCCCCAACTCCGTTGTCTACGATGAAAGCCATGGCTAAACCCCAACCGATGTGAACATCCAAGTGACAATGCATAATCCAGACTCCTGCCAAATGAAGGAATGAATTCATTATATTGTGTCTTAAATATATCAGAAAGATCTTGATGTATAAATGTAGTATTTTATAGTTGTCTGCTATTCTTACCAGGATTATCAGCAACAAATCTAATAACTGTCCATCCTTTTACAGGTAAACTAGCTGTATTACGAAGAGGTGGATCAACGAGGTTGAATTTGGCTGTATCGGTTTTAGGATTGAAGTTCCCAAACCCCTCTGCGATAATGTAGAAATCATATCCATGGAGATGAATTGGGTGGTTCTCAGCTGTGAAGATACTTGTTCCTTGTAACACTACCTGCACTGTCGATCCATACTTCAACCTGTACACCTTAGTTCCCTGAGTGGGTTGCCAAAGTGACTGGCTCACATTACCAGTGTAATCAAATTTCACTGGTGGAGCTGCTGGAAAATCAGTAGTGAAAACTCCGGGAATACCTTGATGATGTGCTTGCAGTAAGGAGAAGTTGGATGGAAGTACGAAAGAAACATTGTTCATACTGGATGTGAAGCGAGTTCCATTTGGACCCTGACAGGTGTTAGCGTTAGCACCTGATGGGCACCTGTTAAGTCCTAGACCAGCTGTGATGAAGATGTTCTCGTCAATGTCAGTGGGCACTGGAACTTTTCTGGGGCTTCTGAAGCTGGTAGTGAAGGCTGTTGCTGTAGCTGTATCGTTAAATGCAGGTAGAGAAGGTAAAACAGGCTTGATAGAGACACCCTTAGCTGGGCAGGGTGCAGTCTTGTATTCAAGAATGGCTGTCGTGGTAGTATTGTCAAATGGTGCACCTTGGGCACTGGCGTAAGCACGTGCTGCAATGTAGTATCGAGATGGTGGCTGATCAGCATTGATTAATACATCAGTTGTTTGACCTGGTCCCAGCATGAGTACTTTAGTGGTGAAGGGTTTAACATAGGATGCATCGGCTCCAACAACTGTCATCTTGTGGTTGGCGATGGTGAAGAAGAGCTGTTGGTTCAGTGCAGAATTTATGATACGCAGGAGGTTGGTTTCACCGGAATCCACCGGAACTATCACAGTTTCTACATCACAAACAGAGTAGTAGAGTTACTTTAGTGGGATCATTAGTAAATTCATCTGGCTAGTGGCCGAAAGGGAGGACAGGAATGAGAATAAATGAGTTTGTAGAAGCAAACCGTTGCTGGAACAATTATAGAGGTCACCAGGTTGGCCATTGATTGTATAAGCATCAGAGACATTGGGAGCTGCTCCGGTTCTCAGGGCCTCTGTGACAACGTCAATCGGGTTTGCATCCCACCATTCACCTGATCATCATTATCCTCAACGTTATACCATTGATCCAGGTAGTGAGATAATATTTCTAATACAACTATATCTATCATATCTAATTGTAATAATAATGAAAACGACAATCAATATGTACTAGTGTATGTTAAATTTGTTTCCTAATATAATATAATGAACTGAGATATTTCATTCTATACGAAAGTGTTTTGAGCAAGTGTATAGTACCAAGAAGAATAGGTGTTTCACGCTTTGGCTTCGTGAATGGATAGGAATCTCCTTCTTTTGGGTGAATGATAAGAGCTCCATAAACAGTGGCTCTGAGCCATGAACTGTGTGCATGCCACCAAAGTGTCCCTTCTTGCCCTTGTATCGTAAACCGATAGGTGTAACTCCCTCCTGGTCTAATTGGGCATTGGGTGATAAATTCAGGTCCATCTGCCCACGCTGTCCTCATTTGTCGAATGCCATGCCTGAAATATTATTGTTGTGAGAAGAATAAGAAACTAAAAGTGAATTACATGTATATCTATCTATCTATCTATCTATCTATCTATACACACACACACACACACACACACACACACACACAGCATCCTCATATTGCACTAATTTATATATATGAAGATGTAGGTCTTCTCGTGCTTTTAAATTCATTTAGTTGTTGTATAAGGTAATATTGTATTTTGCATGCATGCATTTACCAGTGAATGGTAACATTATAGCGAGCTCTGTTGACAACTTTGACCACCAGAGTGTCACCGTTATTAACTTCCAAGGTTGGTCCCGGGAACTGCCCATTAACTGTAATGGTACTATGAGTATTGCACAGCCTCTTCACTGGGGTTGCTTGAACCTGTTACACGCGAAACAATTAATATCCAAACGAGATTAATGATAAGAAGGATTAGAAGGAAAGATATACAGAGAGGAAGAACACATACAACAAAATCATGGTATTGAGTTTTCGCATTTGCGAAAAAGAACAACAGGCTTAAGAAGAAGAAAGAGCGTAAACAAGGGCTGGCAATGCTGCTCATAGCCTCCATCGTTTGCTTTAGCCTTTGCAGAAAGATGGTAAAGGTGTGAGTAATTAGCTTAGGTTGTGAAAGAGTGAGAGGTAGGATTTTCTTTTATAGGAGTAGAAAACGATAGAGAGGGTGGTTTGAGGTTGGCAGATTAGGTTTTGATTCAGCATGATGGTCAGTTTGGAGGGCAAAACTTAGTTAAAATCTAGAGGAGTTGGTGCACCCACTAGGCTATCAAAGTGATTAATTTCATTATTTCTTGCTTTACAAGTCTCCTCATGGGGGTTTAATTTCAACAAAGTATCATTATCTTAAGTTTTGACAAATGAATATAGTATGTTTGAATGTTTCTTATGTATGTTTCATGCACAGAATCAAATTTCTCTCCTTTCTATTTTATTTAATCTCTTCAAGCAAACCGGTGAAACCCATATATATTTTTTCCTATGGGCACTTCTCTCCAAAGTCCGCACACGCAAAAATGAAATTTGCTCTTTGGTATTATTTTAGTCTATGGTTCTTCAGATATATTTGATTATTTTGTTTGATCTCTTTAGCTTGTCTCATGTGATTAATTATTCATTACTTTACATAATTTCGTGCCAAAAACAATCTAACCATGCACGTAAAAAAATTTTGGTTTAGTCAGATGCATTCATCATTTTTCATTTTTTTTAATAACCTATACTATTATATTTTAATCCTACATGGCATGCTGGAAAACATTGGAGGAGGGTTAGGAGCGAAACTAAGGAGACTTGCCTTAGCTATAAAGGGTCTTGTTGATTTTGCTACCGAAGAAACGATCGATCTCTTACTTTTAGGTTATCAGATTTGGTCTATTTTTATTTAACTTAAATACTCATTGAAACATCTTCTAACACAATTTGAAAATGTGTTTTATTTTAATACCGAGATACCTTTATAAAATATTTTCAAAATTATTAACCTATTCGTTTTCGGACATTTCTACGCATGCCACTTCTTTCCTACCGCGTACCAGTAAGAAAAATGATACAAGCAATGGCATAGCTGTCGTGACAATTAAGCATATGAAATATTATTCTTTTAAAAAAGACATGATTGTGTCTAGTCTTCTTTAATAGCGACATTTAATTCTACGGCCTTTTCCTTTCAACTTATAATAATTATGAAGGAAACTAATTTCAAAGCGGAAGGTTGATGCGTAGCCCCCTCGCCCCCACCCCGCATGAAGGCAATTTCTCTATCGTGTTCCAGTGTGAACTTTTCCTTGGAAGGTTGATGCGTGTAAGGCCCCTACGAACTTTTCCTTGGAAGGTTAATGTGTGCATATAAAATGAAGCAGCCCCCCCTCCCCACCTACCACCCACCACCCACCACCCAATGAAGGCAATTTATTTGTCGTGTTCCAGTGTGAACTTTTCCTTGGATTGGTGAAAAACTAGTAAACAAGCCCGGGACTTGAAATTCCATGTCGTGAAGGTAGTTTTCCTATCAGACGGCTGTTTTTGTAATTCTACTCTCAATTTAACCTAACCCATAAGCGGGATCACCACCCAATAACACCCTATAACACGGGATCACCACCTAATAGCAACCTAATAGCACAAGAAGCTAATTGGAAAATGAATTCATGTTGTAAGTATATTACTTTTTGCGCTAAAATGAGATTTTTTTATTTTTTTTTAACTCATAACTCTTACTTTTAAATATTTCGGTCTCTTAAATACATTTTTAGACTAAATATTTGATAATATTTTCTTAAGAAGTCAAACTCACTTTTAACATGCAAATAAAAGAAGGCAAACTTCCAGAAGGTGAAAATCCAATTTATCGGTCAAAAGTAAAAAAAGGCGCAATCGTTTTGAAGTCAATGATCCTGTAATTAATTTTGTCCTTTGATTAATGACATGGTGTGACAAATGGAAGGAGAAGAAAAGGTACAACTCTTATTTAATTTAGGTTCAAATATGGACTATAAGCCCCTGGTTTTAGATTAGCTATAAGTTTATATAGTCTTTTTTTGTCATTAGGTGAGTGATATAACAAACTTTGATATGATTGACTGGTTCTAACGACATTTCTGTTAGTGTTCTTATAATGATAGAAAGTTAAATATAGTAGTGTCTAAGTTAGGTAGCCTGTCCGAAAAATGTTTGATCGAAACTTTGTTTATTGAAGACTTTGGAACTTTTACGCTTCCTTCCATTATATGTTTAATTAGCAGCAGAAAAGAAAGTCTTAAACCCGGACAACAGGCTTTTGACACGTGTTTTTCGCTATCGTTTATAATTATATATATTATGATAAATTTATGTCGATAGTAAATATTAACGTGTGAACACATGAGATAAAGAGGAATTAAGAAAGAAATCATACTAATTTGTTCTATCTTATTGCTTAGAGTTTCATCTTAGTCACAATTTAATTTTGTAATAAAATTTGTTGATATATAAATTGTTTTCCTTATAAAAATAATAATACTTGTTTTAAATAAAATGATATTTTTACCAGATCCTATTCGGGTCTCACTCATGTGTTGTGACCCCACTTTGTATAAGGAGTTAAATAGTCGATAATGTCAGGACCAAAAGTATACTATCAGTGTTGTAATAAGCGTGAAAATTGATACCCATGGAATAGAGACAATTAAGAGTGTCGCCATATATAAGGGTGATAACTTTGTATTAATATTAAATATGAGCATACGTATATAAGTACATGAGATAAGGGTAGAAAAATATTGGTTTATTTTTTATTTTATAGTTTAAGTTTCACGTTAATTGCAATTCATATTTAACATAAAGTTAGTCGTAATTCACATTTAACATAAAATTAGTTAATATATAAATTATTTTTCAAAAAATAATTTCCAAGCCAAACTGCAAAAAATGTCAATTATGATGAGTGTTAAGTCTCTGATGTGCTAAACAAGACAGAAAAAATATGCCAAAGTCGGGAAGTTTGTTACTGACTATTAGCAAAAATTTGAAAAAAAATAAAATCAAACGAAAAAGTCGTTAACAATAGTAAAAATAGGACAGAAGAGGGTTCAAACTTGTCAGCCTTTCACTATTTTTGTGATTTATCAATTTAATTAAATATATATTAATTATTGCCCACCAAAAAAATAAATTAGAAGTTTCCTTAAAATATCTGTGTCCTTACGTTTTCACTAGTAGTTACGGGTGGTCGTCGTTTCATTAGCAATAAATATTATTGAATCTTTTATTAGTTTGAGCAGAATTTTAATGCCGAAAGTGTAAATAATGGGTGACTAAGCTGCTATCTTAAACCAAACACCACCATCATTATAATGCGGATGCGGCATCCTTTTCGATTGATATGATTGTGAATGTTTAAAGGCCGATTCTTTGATGTGCTTAAATTAAGGTTAATGAAATTATTACCATTAATTCTATGCTCAACAACAAGAACCGGATGTATTAATTAGAGATGGAGTCCCAAGTTGCTGCTGCACAAACTCAAGAAGACGCATGAAATGAAGCATCAGATGCAACAACGTAAATTTAACACGTGAGTTATATAGAAATATGACACAGTTGGCTTAGTTAGTTGTTTTCAATATTCATGTGCAACTCATCTCCAAGAAATTGACTGGTTCAGATAACTACAATCCTTGGCGAAGATCTGTGTTAGAATATTTTATTTCTTAACGTGACATCTACTATTTATGTATTTATTGAACTTACATAATGTATTAATTTAATTACTTTATTTACGGATTTGATAATTATTTGATAATTATGTGACTTATAAATAATATTACTAATAGTATTTGGCATAATGGGCTCTAGGGTTTCATAATCTTGATGGACAATTTTGACCTTTAGCTATTCTATAAATAAAACAGTTAGGGTTTGGTTCCAATTGTCGTCTCAAGAATTTTATACACATCCATACATCCATTTTAAGATTAGGAGAGACAATTGAAGACTTTCACCCTTACACACAACGGAAACGTAATACATATAATATGTCTTCTCTTAATTTATGTAAATACATAATATTATGATTAATTTAATTTATGTTTATTTTATAAAATAGTATGATCCGTTAATAATTATTCATTTTTTGGTATCATGAGCATGGTTACATAGAATAAATTAATTATGTTATGCTAGATTTTTTTTATTGATTCTAACATATCCTCTTTATTGGTAAATCCGTGTCATTATGTTGTTATTCATTGATTATGCTTCCTCGTGGCTCGTGCTCAATTCTTAAATTATCAGCATGCTAACTTTTGGCTTTTGATTACTTTATAACATTCGGAATATACATATTATTATCATGTATTCTGCTGCACACCATAGATGCTTATTTTTTTCTATTTTTTCTTCTCAATTTCATTATTCTGGTACATCGTAATGTTATATTTCAATATACTAAAGTAATATATATTTAATTCATTAATGATTCTACCTATATAATATTATTTATATCATACCATCTTGTTTAAAAATTCTGCAAATAGAACAAGTGTTGATTTAGTTTTGATCTCAATTTCATGGCCACCGTCTTGTATCCGTCTATCATGTTCATTGTGATACTTGCGCTATCTGTTTATGGTGCTGGATGTATTTTTTTATTATATCTAGATAATATTATTCTATATTATGCTATCATGTATTTAAGTTAAAATTAATTTGATTATTTTATATATAATCAATTCATGTTCATAATTTTATATCTCAATTTAGATTTTAGAACATGATATATTATTAGGGTTTTTAAGTTGTTACATTTAAATTATAAATAATGTTAATTTTCAAACTTGATTAATATGATGTTTAAAGAAATTTGAATTTGATCATAATAATTTACGTGTATGCGTGACTCTTTTATTGTTAAAATTAATAATCAACCCAACGAAGGGTTATTAATTGAAACAATTAAAGATTAAGAAAAGTCACATAATGTTACATTTAATATATGAATATTTTAATTTTACCCAACGAAAAAATTAGAATTAGAATTTATTAAATAAAATTTTATTGCATAAGTAATATGTTTATTTTGTTTCTGCCCAATGGTGATGCGTGAATAAATGTGTTGTGCATTATTTTATGGGAATGTTATTAGTATATTATTAATTGGACCAACGAAAGATTGATAATTATGCAAGAACATCTCATTAAAATCTATTTTGGGTGTCGTAAATAGATTTTATATAACTAACTCCTTGCCCTACAATTGATTTTTTATTATGATTAATTATTAATTATCGTTGTACATTGTGAATTTCTTTTAGTTTTTTGTAAGCATACTTATGAGTTTGATCATGTTTCAGCATTGACTCCTACTACTATTTCTGGATATCTCTCTGGAATTGAAGCCTTGAATGAGACTAATTTTACTTTTTGGAAAGAGCAAGTGAAAATTGTTCTTGGCGTTATGGATTTGGACTATGCATTACGAGTGGATCTTCCTGCTCCACTTACAGCTACAAGCTCAAATGAGCAAAAAAAACTCTATCACGACAGCCATTCGAGGAGCCATTCCTGACTCTGAGAATGCTAAAGAGTACTTAGCATCAGTCGATGAACAATTTAAGGGATCTTCTAAAACTCATGCAAGTACCCTTATTTTAAAAATGCTCACCAGCAGGTACGATGGGGTTAGTGGAGTGCGCGAGCACATTATGATGATGAATGATACTGCCTTTAAATTAAAAGGTATGGGCATGGAGATTTCTAAGGGTTTTCTCGTTCACTTTATTATGACTTCTCTTCCTGCACAGTTTGATCCATTTAAGATCAATTATAACACGCAGAAAGAAAAGTGGAAGATGAGCGAGTTGATCGCCATGTGCGTATAAGAGGAAGAAATGCTTAAGATTGAAAAACCTAATGTTGCTCATCTGACTACCACTGAATTCCATAAGAAGAAGGCTCATAAAAATGGCAAAGGTTTTAAAAATAAGGATAAACCAATTTCTACCAAAACAAATAAGGCAAATTATTCAGGTAACAAATCTAAGGAAGGTCCTAAATGTCACTTCTGTAAGAAGCAAGGACATATTCAGAAAGACCGCCCTAAGTTCAGAGAATGACTTGAAAAAAAGGTATGTCTTTTAATTATGTGACCTATGAATCTTTTCTAATTGACGTTCCTTCTAATACATGGTGGCTTGACACTGGTTCTATAGTTCACATTACTAATTCATTGCAGGGATTCCTTTTAAAGAAGACATTCCAAAAGGGGGAAAAAACCATTAAAGTTGGCAATGGAGACTCTATACAAGTTGAAACTGTAGGAACTCTCCCTTTAATTTTGGAGAGTGGTTTCATCTTGTATTTATATGATACTCTTTGTGTTCCCAGTATGACACGGAATTTAATTTCTGTATCTAAACTTGACGTTAATGATTTTTTGTTTAAGTTTGGGAATAATAAAATAATTATTTATCATTACTCTCATGTTGTTGGTTCTGGCTCTTTAGAGGAAAACCTCTATAAGTTGAATTTGGATAATGTTTTTGCTGAATCCTTGTTAACAATGAATGTGACAGAAAATACCTCTAAAAATGAAAATAAGAGAAAACTAGATAATGAGAATTCTTCAAAATTATGGCATAAACGTTTAGGTCATATTTCAAAAAACAGAATGCAACGTCTTATAAAGGATGAAATTCTTCATAGATTTATTTAATTTTGACCATTGTATTGAATGTATAAAAGGAAAATTTAAGAAATGAGCCACTAGAAGTGGCACACTCCTTGAAGTGATTCACACTGATATATGTGGACCATTTTCTCCTGGAATTGGAGGACACAAATCTTTCATTACGTTCATTGATGACTATTCTCGCTATACTTATGTTTACCTGATTAATGAAAAATCTGAATCACTAAATATGTTTAAAATTTTCAAGTATGAAGTTGAAAATCAATTTGACTGAAAAATTAAAGTAGTGAGATCAGATAGAGGCGGAGAGTATTATGGTAAACACTCCGATACAGGTCGTAGTCCTGGTCTATTTGCCTTATTTTGTCAAAAAAATGGAATCGTTACTCAGTATACAATGCTTGGTACACCGCAGCAGAATGGTGTAGCTGAGAGGCGAAATCGTACCCTTATGGATATGGTACGTAGTATGTTAAGCAATTCTAGCTTAACTATATTTTTTTGGACTGATGCATTAAAAACAACTGTTTATATTTTAAACTGGGTACCTAGAAAATCTATCCCTAAGACTCCTTATGAAATTTGGACAGGTAGGAAACCTAGTTTAAAATACTTACGGGTATGGGGCTGTCCAGCCGAGGCTAAAATTTTCAATCCACAAATAAAGAAACTTGACTCTAAAACCATTAGTTGCCATTTCATTAGATATCCTAATAGATCTAAGGGTTTGCGTTTTTACTTTCCCTCACATACCACTAGAATTGTTGAGACTAGACATGCAGAGTTTTTAGAGAATGGTGATTTAAGTGGGAGTGGTGAACCTAGAAAAATTGATCTTGAAGAAAATGAGATTTATATTCCTTATCCTGTAATTCAAGAGGATGAAGCGAATGATGCCCCTGAGATAGTTGAGCCACCACCTAATATTGAACCCCACATTATTGAAAATCATATTCTTAAAATATTACAGCCTTTACGTAGGTCTGAAAGACCTAAAAAACCTGTTAATTTTGACTATTTTATAACCCATCTTAATGAGATTGACTATGATTTAAGTAAGATAAATGATCATATTTCCTTTAAAGAGGCTATTACGAGTGCTCAATCAACTCAATGGCTTGATGCCATTAATGATGAATTGAAATCAATGGAGCTTAATAACGTTTGAGATCTTGAAGAAATTCCAAAAGGTGTTAAACCTATTGGTTGTATGTGGGTCTATAAGACCAAATTAGATCCTAAAGGAAACGTTGAAAGGTATAAAACTTGATTGGTTGCCAATGGTTTCACTTAAAAGGAATGTGTGGATTATAATGAAACTTTCTCTCCAGTATCCAGGAAAGATTCATTTAGAATAGTCATGGCTTTAGTAGCTCATTATGATTTAGAGTTACATCAAATGGATGTTAAAACTGCATTCCTTAATGGTGACTTGCATGAGAATGTCTATATGACATAACCAGAATATTTTTTGGTTAAAGGTAAGGAACATATGGTATGTAGACTAAAGTTATCCATCTATGGGTTAAAACAAACCTCTCGACAATGGTATCTTAAGTTTCATGAGGTGATGAGTAATTTTGATTTTAAGAAAAATATAATGGATCAATGCATATACTTGAAGGTCAGTGAGAGTAAATTTGTTATTCTTGTTTTGTATGTTGATGATATACTACTTGCAAGTAATAACTTAGACATGTTGTATGAGACAAAACGTTTTCTTTTTAAAAATTTTGATATGAAGGATCTCGGTGAAGCCTCTTATGTCATACGTATTGAAATTCATTGAGATAGTTCTTACGGGATATTAGGATTGTCCCAAAGAGCTTATATTGACAAAGTTCTTAACAAATACAACATGCAAAATTGATCCCCTACTGTTGCCCCTATTGTTAAGGGTGACAAATTTGGCTCATATCAATATCCTAAAAATCAGTTAGAACGTGATCAAATGAATCTTATTTCTTATGCTTCTGTGGTTAGGAGTCTTATGTATGCTCAAGTTTGTACTCGTCCTGATATAGCGTATATAACTGGTATGCTTGGACGTTATCAATCAAATCCAGGTTTAAATCACTGGAAAGCAACCAAAAAGATTTTATGATACTTATATGGTACTAAGGATTTTATGCTTATATTCAGAAAAACAGACAACCTTGAAGTTGTTAGTTATTCTGATTCCGATTTTGCTAAGTGTAAAGACGAAAAGAAATCTACATCAGGGTACATTTTTATGTTTTCAGGAGGCCTTATTTCGTGGAGAAGTCATAAGCAAGAGTTAACTACCACTTCCACGATGATGGCAGAATATGTGGCTTTTTATCATGCTACTTGTCACGCCATATTGTTGAGGAATCTTATTTTAGGACTTAAGGTTGTAGATTCCATTTCAAAGCCATTGAAAATATTTTTCGATAATGATTTTGTTGTTAGTTTTTCCAACAGCACAAATTCGAGTGGTGCTGGATTGTACCTTGACACTAAGTACTTATTCGTCAAGGAAAGAGTTGAAGATCAAAACGTTGTCATTAAGTATATTAGTACGCATGATATGTTAGCGGATCCACTTACGAAAGGCTTACCATCCAAACTCTTTTTAGAACATGTTACCGGCATGGGTTTAACTGGTAGTCTTAATTAGTAAGTTACTTTGATGTAAGACAACTTAATTTTAAGCTCGTTGTTTTGACTTCACATTACGTTTATGATTTGCTATTCTCTTTATTGTGGACACTTGAGAACTTATGAGCAAACAGTTATGTTTGGACCATATGAATGAGTTTAATTTATTATCACTTATGTAAACTCTATTCATATCTGTTATGCTTAATGTTAATCCTTGTTTTAATGAAAGTACTAGTTATGTAACTAATGGAGATCTTGTGTTAATTGTGACACAAAGATTGTATTAATTCGTATTGATGCTTTTATTTGAACGAGATGTAGATATTAAATTAATGTTTGGCCAAATTAATGATTGTAAACATTATGCTTTGTATATAAAGAGTGTTAGTTCCCAATGACACGATAGATATCTAGAAGGGGGGGGGGGGGGGTTGAATAGATTCTTTTAAAAATTTCTTTTACTTTAAAGATCTTACGTTAATTAATTCTTAATCAATAAGTTTAACACAGCGGAATACGATTTATTTACCCTTTTCTTGATATGTTAAAGTAAGAATTCAACAAGCAATTATATGGCAGATATAGCAATTAAAAGACACAATAAGAAAGACTCCAGGTTTTAAGTTGTTCAGAGCTCGCAAGACTCCTACTCCACTCTTCTGCTCTTCCAGCAGCAAATCCACTAAGGATACTTTTACAATTTCAGAATCACTAAGATTCCTTCAAGGCCAGTAGTCTTGGAACTCTAGTTCACTAAGAACTCTACAAGTCTAACAGACTTGGATACTCTAGTTCACAAAGAACTCTCCTGGAGTGATGTAGATTTGGATATGCTATTAAGTTGCTTTTAGCATGAGTTTCTGAAGGACTTAGTAGCAATGCAAGCTTTCTTATTAGTTTGATCTTTTTAACTTCTTGCGTATATACTTTTCTCGTGTAAATCGCTTCTCTTTTCTTTTGTCGATCTTGGTATTTAAAAAGTGAGGGCTTCAGTTTTCTTCCCGTTGGAACATCTGCTCGAGCTTTTGTTTCTTTCCGTTACTTCACAGAGGGGAGCTTATGAATATTATATTAATATAGCTCATTAATACTCTGATGAGATTTTATTTGATCTGACCTGTTAGTCCATGGAAGGGTGTTTTGTTTTTCCTTGGGGACAGATATGTCAGTCGTAGGTTCCTACCAACTTTCATAGAGTCGTTTGGTCCTTCCATACTATAGGACTGATAGGACACAACCCTTTGACTTTACTGTCTCGAAAGTCTTCTTTCTGTTGCATAGTGCGCTTGGGTCAGTCCCCTGACTTTTCTGACTTTGATCGATTTGCAGAAACTTTTCGGTTACATCAATGCATATTGAATTCTTGAACGAAATAGCTTCGATCTAAGAGTCGTGATGTCTCTTGCCTTTTTGCTCAACGACCCTCCAAGATCAACTCTATGAATATCCTTGCTGTTGTGATTGTTCTGTAATGGATCATTTCTTATTGTCATCGTAGAGTTTACTCTACTTTTAGACTATTGAACGTAGAGTTCGTTCTATGGCTTCTTGCTTAGAACATAGTTTGTTGGTCGTAGAGTCTTTTTGGTCAAAATCGTAGAGTCTATTCTACGATTGGTTGTCTTGATCGTAGAGTCTGTTAAAATCGTAGAGTCTTCTTGACTGAAATCGTAGAGTCCATTCTACGAATAGATTACAACAAAAGATCAACCTAACAGTTTTGATCTATTTAAATCTAAGTCTTAGTACAACACAAAAGACTTTATAAATCCATACATTTATATCAGGAGATCAACCTAACAGCTTTGATCTTATCTAACACAGCCCTTGTACATTATTTCTTATTATCAAATTTAATCATTTAATGTTCAACAATCTCCCTCTATTTGATGATGACAACATAAATAGCAGATAGTGATTTGAACACATTAAATAGGCAAAATGCATATGAATAATTGAATGCCTAATCATACAGTGAGCAGCTGTATTTTCTAGTAAAAATTATGAATTGTATTGATGTTTAGTCAGTTAATACAATTGAGAAAAAAAATAACTTATCTCCTTCTACTAGGAGGTCTTCTTCTTTCTTCTTCCCTCTGCCTGAAGAGTGCTTTCATTTCTTCTTCTGCTTTTCTCAGTTCTTTTTCCCTCAGCAAAACTTCTTCTTCTTTAATTTGGAACCATTCTTGTGAGCTAGATGGCCTCGTAGTTGAGGAAGAAGGTCTTGTTGTCTCATCCTGTTTGGGATGAGATGGTACTGCTTCGAATCTAGGAGGATGTATTGATGTTTGAACCATCCTCATCCCTTGAGGTGCTCTTCTTCTTCTGCTATAGTCTGAGCTCGTTCTCGTTTGTTCTAATGTTCTCAGTTTCTTCTCCCCCTTGTTGGCATCATTAATGGTTGCTACCTGTTCTGAAAGCTGTTGTATGCCCTGAATAATTTTTTGAAGTTGAGTCTTAGTGGCAGCAACATCATCTTGGTGTGCTTGGAGTCGTTCATCAACCATTATTTGTTTTTGCTCCACCAATGACAAAGTGTCATTCGATTGATGTTCTTGTTCTGTGAGAGAGTTCTTCAAAGCAATGATCTCATTACTGAGGAGAGTGATAGATTTTTCATTGGTTTCTTGAAGAACGACGACGGCCTTCTGATGTTTGTTTAAGGCTTCCAGAAATATTTTATCCCTTTCTTGGAGATTTTCAGAGACTGCTGTCGTTAACTGCTTTAACCTTGTGTTGAATTGTTTATTCAAGTTGTTAGAGAGATCGTTGGCAGCATCAATGACATCGTCCATTCTTCATTGAATGTTGTGGGACTTAGATGCCAGATCTTTCTGTATCTCTGTATGGATATGGCTTGTCAAGTTAGTTAGGCCCTCAGTTGTAGGAAGCCGAGATACCTTGTCCAGAATTTCCTGGAGGAGTTGAGATGGTTGTCCCTGGTCAGCCGTAGAGCTTGGAATGTGGAAGTATTAGTGACCAGAGGTAGAGGGAATATCCTCGTAGGTTAAGAGAAGTCTTGAAGATGGAACATGAGGCATTGTTTGATTAGTAGGCAGAATTTCGAGAGAGTTTGGAGGGCACTCTATGTTTTGATTATTGAGGCTTTCTTGACCACCAGTCATAGATGGTAGGGACTCTATGATCGGGGAAGTGTTGATTGTAGAGCTTGATACAGAGTTGGCATTTAAAGACTCCTTAAATTTATTGAACATCCGTGAAGGTGTATGAATTTGAATGAGGGCTAGAAGAATAAAATGTACCTTTTGCCCTAAAGAATGTGAAAAGGGGCTGCATGAAATGAGCTTCTGGGCAAAAAATAGATTCTGAGGATAGCCTTGAGCAATAATCACCACATTAGGGTATGCTTTGAAGGTTTAGAAGACTTGATCCCACGCATTGTGCACCAGAGCTCGATGGAATGGCATTAGTGACAATAATTTCAGCAGGTAGTTGTAGTCAAGATGCCTTTGCTCATTTCTTTCGACGGCTATTATTTCGATGTCATCCTCTTCATCATTATTCATTGTGGCTGAAGGGATTGAAATGTTTTCGTGAGTCTCCCCCTCAGCCAGAGCACCTGGTGGCTCAGAAACTACTGGTGGCTCCTTCTCATTTTGAGCATCCATAGGCTCAGCTGCTTTAGATGACTCATTCTCAACTGGAGCAATGACAGATTTTTCAAGTAGCTCCCCCTTAGCCACTGAGTCTTTGTCGGCTAATTTTACTAGCCTTCTTCTCTTTCTTCTTGGCTCTTTTGGAATGGCCTCTTCAGCTTCATACTTACTGCGAGTTTCCCTTCGCAGATCGGAATCTTCATCCTCTGATGCAGCCTTTCCTTCAGTAGCAGCATCAGGAGCCTCATTTGATGAGCCTTGAGGTTCTTCAATCTCAAGGGCTCTCTTTTCTTTCCTCTTTCTAATGAGACCCTGAGATTGTTTGATGACTTCCTGAGATTCTTCTTCTGCAGGTGTGTTCTTCAATAGCGATGGCCCTGCACCACTCTGCGTTCCTTCACTATCCCCTGACCGGGATAGTTTCCTATTTTCAACTGGATTCCTCCTCCAGTTGTCAAAGAGTCTCTGGGTTATTCTCTTGTTAGTATTTAGGGCTTCTCCTTCATTATGCTCAATCAGATCCCCCAATGACGATCTAAGGAGAATGCTGATGAATCTCCCTTAGAACATTTTTCTGGTCCTCTTAGCTTTTTCCGCATTTTGGACCCAGTTCCCTATCTATTCCAACAGCAAGGAGTCATAGTTGATGTTTATCTTCTTAACTATAGTTGTCATTAATTTCAGCTGCACCTCACTGACTGAGTCATGAGCTGAGTCTTTGCAGAGGAGGCATTTACCTATCACATCAGCTAGGAACTCATATTTCTAAGGAAATTATTTCTTCTCCAAACCTTTCAGTTTTGGATTCTTTTGGTGGTGCATTCTTCTCAGGCCTTCTTCGGTATTCACCATATTTAGAGATGTGAGGTCTCCTTGCTTGAAACCTAGGGCTAGGTTAAGTTCTTCAGCAGTGAGGTTGAGCTGTACCCCTTTTACTGTAGTGGTTAGAGTTCCGTTTGCATAGGATCCATTGATGTAAAACTCTCGGATAAGCTTTGATAGAATCCTCGTATTTGTTCCCAGAGCTTCTCGCAGACCAGCTTTATCTAGTAACTGGATTATTCTTTTGAACTGCTTATCTGCTGTTGTGAAGGCTTCGAAGTTGAGCTCGTTTCCAGGAATGACTTGAGCAGGTGCCATTTGATTGTTTTTCTGAAACAATAAGAACGATTTATCTGAGTATTGAAAACTTAGGGTTTAGGATTGAGAGAGAGAGAGAGATAGAGGAATGATAGAATTTTGATTTGAAGAAATAAACGACGTGCAGTTTTCAAAGTATTTAAAAAACTCCCCTCTATGTTTGTTGAGATGCGTGTCAAGTTCTTATAGGAGCATTTCAGTTGGTTGATGACCATTTTGCCCCCAGAGTTTTACGATCCTTCTTGACACTTCAATTCTTTTGTTGATGTTCGTTGAGTTAGCTTTACGATTAAGGAATACTCTGCGATCCTTGGCTTGCCAACCGTTAAGTGAGCTCTACGGTTTGTAGTGTGCTCTACGATCCTTGGTTTGTTGATCGTTGAGTGATCTCTACGATCTTAAGCGTACTCTACGATCCTTCGCTTGACAATCATTGAGTGCATTCCACGAATTTGTCTTTAACTTATTTTTCTTGCTCACGTTTCTTCCTGCAGAGTTAGTATCTTCCAAAAAAAAATCATGATATATATTAAGAGTCTAGATTTAGCATTCCTAACTCACTTATAAGTTTATTAAATCTTGATTCATCTAAAGGTTTTGTAAACACATCTGCTAGTTGATCTTCAGTTGGGATGTAGTGAAGTGATATATTGCCATTTTGTACATGATCTCTAATGAAATGATACCTTATATCTATGTGCTTAGTTCTTGAATGCATAAAAGGATTATGAGTTATAGCAATTGTACTAGTATTATCACAATATATAGGAATAGAATTAAGCTCAAATCCATAGTATGCAAGCTGAGTCTTCATCCATAGGATTTGTGTACAGCAACTGCCTGCGGCTATATATTCAGCTTCTGCAGTTGATGTGGATACTGAGTTCTGCTTCTTACTAAACCAAGAGACAAGTCTGCTGCCAAGCATCTGACAAGTTTCACTTGTGCTCTTTCTGTCTATTTTGCATCCTGCATAGTCAGCATCTGAGTATCCCATTAGATCAAAGGAGGACTCCTTGGGATACTATAATCCTAAATTTGGAGTTCCTTTAAGATATTTGAAAATTCTTTTCACAGCTAATAGATGAGACTTTTTGGGGTTAGCCTGAAATCTAGCACATATACATGTAGCAAACATTATATCTGGTCGGCTAGCGGTAAGATATAATAGTGAGCCTATCATACCTCTGTATTGAGTGATTTCAGTGGATTTACCATTTTCATCTTTGTCGAGCTTGGTTACAGGTGGAGTTTTCATGATAGTTGTAGACTCCATGTCATACTTCTTTAATAAGTCTTTGATGTATTTGGCTTGATTAATGAATATGCCTTCATCAGTCTGCTTTACTTGTAATCCAAGGAAGAAGTTGAGTTCTCCCATCATGCTCATTTCAAACTTGCTCTGCATAAGCTTGGCAAATCTTTCACATAATTTTTCATCAGAAGAACCAAATATGATATCATCTACATAAATTTGAACTAGCAGTGTTTTATCCTTATGTTTTCTCAAAAATAAGGTAGTATCTACTCTTCCTCTAGTGAATCCTTTTTCAATGAGAAAGTTAGTTAAGGTTTCATATCATGCTCTAGGAGCTTGTTTTAGACCATATAGTGCTTTATCTAATTTATAAACATAATTTGAAAAGGTTGGATTGATAAAACCTGGAGGTTGTTCCACGTAGACTTCTTCTTGAAGTTCTCCATTTAGAAAAGCACTCTTGACATCCATTTGGAAGACTTTGAACTTCATGTGTACAACATGGGCAAGGAAGATCCTTATGGCTTCCAACCTGGCAACTGGAGCATACGTTTCATCGTAGTCAATTCCTTCTTCTTGAGAGTAACCTTTGGCCACCAGTCTTGCTTTGTTTCTCGTTATCACACCATTTTCATCCATCTTGTTTCTGAAAACCCATTTGGTGCCAATGACTGGTTTATGCTGAGGCCTGGCAACTAATCTCCAAACCTTGCTTCTTTCAAATTGATTTAGCTCCTCTTGCATGGCCTCTATCCAACTTGAATCTCCTAAGGCTTCTTCAATCTTCGTGGGTTCCTCTTGAGAGAGAAAGCTTAGGTAAAAGAATTCATTCGAAGTTGCAGCTCTTGTCTTGATTCCGGTGTTTGGATCTCCAATAATTAGATCTTGAGTGTGATCTTTGGTCCATTTTATTCTGCTAGGGACGTCTGTTCTGGTGCCTTTATGTCTGAGTTCCTCTAAATCAGCTTCTGGTTCTGATCGTAGAGTTTCAATGTCTGGTGTGGTGTGCTTTATGATTTCCTCTCATTGTTTAACGATTTCTGTTGCTGGTTCTATGGTCGTAGAGTCAGACTCTACAATTTTGAGTTCTTCGATCGTTGAGCTTGTGTCTGATGACTCGTTGAATGTTGATCTTTTCTTTTCAGGATCTGATTCATCGAATGTGACATGGATGGAGGTTTCAACAGTTAAGGACTCCTTGTTGAACACCCTGAATGCTCTGCTATCTGTTGCATAGCCAAGGAAGATTCCTTCATCTGATTTTGGCTGGAATTTAGTTAGATGCTTTTTGCTATTGTTGAGTACGTAGCATAGGCAACTAAACGCATGGAAATAACTTATGTTTGGCTTTCTTCCTTTCCATATTTCGTACGGAGTCTTCTTCAATGTTGAGTGTATGAGTGACCTGTTTTGAGTGTAACATGCAGTTCTGATGGCTTCAGCCCAGAAATGTTCAGGAAGATAGGCTGCTACTAAAACGGTTCTTCCTGCTTCAATAAGAGTCATATTCTTCCTTTCTGCTACTCCATTTTGTTGAGGCGTCCTTGGGGCTAAGAAGTTGTGATTGATTCCATTTTCTTCACAGAACAGGTCCATATCTGAGAAATCAAACTTTCTTCCATGATCACTTCTGATGGCCTTGATCTTTTCGCCTTTTTCATTCATGATTAGTCTGAAGAGCTTGATAAGATGTGAAATGGTTTCATCTTTAGAGCTTAGAAAAGATACCCATGTATATCTAGTGTAGTCATCTACTACCACTAGAGAGTATCTCTTTCCTCCGAGGTTAGTCGTCGAGACAGGTCCGAATAAATCCATGTGAAGTAATTGAAGAGCCCTATCATTTGAGTTTACTGACTTGCTCTGGAATGACGTCTTTGTTTGCTTTCCAAACTGACAAGCTTTGCAGGGTTTTTCTTTGATGAAATTTAACTTTGGCAATCCTTTTACTAGATCTTTGGAGGCAAGCTTTGAAATACTCTTGAAGTTAAGATGATATAACCTCCTGTGCCAGAGCCAGCACATATCTTCAGAGGCTTTAGCAAGAAAACAGACAGTTTGTTTTGAACTTAATTGAGCAAGATTGACCACATAGACATTTCTTTCTCGAACTCTTTCTAGCTTTAGAGAGTTAGTCTTCAAATCTCTAACTTGACATTGGTTGTTGAGGAAGGTGACTTGATGTCCTTTGTCACAGAGTTGACTAATACTTAGCAAGTTGTGCTTTAGTCCCTCAACATACGCCACTTTACTAAAAGATATTGCACCATTTCCAGTTGAGCCATAACCTCTGGTTTTCCCAGAGTTGTTGTCTCCAAAAATGACAGCAGGTCCATCTTTTTCTTTAAACTCTGATAGAAGAGCCTTGTCTCCTGTCATGTGCCTTGAGCATCCACTGTCAAGATACCAGATGGATCTCTTTACCTGCATAACAAATCAATCTTCATTTTGGTACCCATATTTGTTTGGGTCCTACTTTGTTAGTACCTTTTGGGACCCAAATCTGTTTGATTTTAGATCATTGCAGTCTATGATATCTTGACAAATATTTATCATTTTTATGATGGTGCCTGTGATTGATATGATATTGACGATGATATGTGTGCATTTGTGAATTCTTATTTGTCCAGGACTTGTATGGATTATGATTTCTCATAGTCTTTTGATTTTGCTGATCTACATTCTGCTTCCATACTACTCTACGATTCTCATGATTCGTAGAGTGAGTTTTGCTTGACTTGTTTTTCAATTTTCTGAACCCCAGACCCGTGCGAGTTTTATTATCTAAAATGATAGCAGGCTTAGCAGAATGTGAACTGTTGGGAGATATAGAATCTGAGGATTTGATGAACACAATTCCTTTATTAAGATTAAAGGATTTTCCTTCATTTATTTTCATAGACTTTTCCATATTGGACTTTGAGAATGAATTCTCAAATCCTAATCCTGATCTATCAGTTACATCTCTTTGACTTGAGATCAGTGTGTCCATAGACGAACTAGACTTGTTCCACATAAAAATTGTCTTTTCTAGGTCCTGAATCTTGGAGGCTAGTGAAGATTCTTTATGAGTACTCAACTCATTTATCTCTTTTAGTCTTTCATTCTTAGTCTCAAGATTAGAGTAAAGTTTTGCAGCTTGAAATGAGACTTCTAATTCTATGCTTATTTTTTCTTTATCCTCTTTTAGATGAGAGTAATCTTTAGATAATCTTCTAAACATTTTTATATATTTGTGTAATTCTACCATTAAGTCATGCATGCCTTCTCTAAGATCATCAATGCTTAATTCAGGAGAGTAAAAATCAAATACATCATCTATGTTGAATTCCTTTTTGCTGCTTCCTTCTTCGTTTGCTATTAAGCACAGGTTGGCCTTCTGTGGCTCTTCATCGTCACTTGACTCAGAATTTAGTTCTTCTTCTGAGTCACTCCAGGAGCCTTCAGCTATGAAGCTTTTTTCTTTCTTCTTTTGTTTGTGGAAGCTCTTGAATTCTCTTTTTAGATTTGTTTTCGTTTTGTCCCTCCTTAGTTCTTCTCTTAAGGGTTTTGGACATTTAGCAATGAAGTGACCTGAATTTTTGCAATTATAGCAAAGGTCATTTGGTTGTTCTTTGCTGCTGTTGCTTCTGAACTTCTGAGGTCTGTTCCTACTGATGAATCTTTTAAAATGTCTGACTAGCATGACAGCTCCTTCATCATCATTTGATTCATCCTTGTCAGAGTCAGAATTATCCTTGTGATTGCTTCTGTGAGTTGAGATTGAGGCTTTAAGAGCAATGTTTTTCTCCTTCTTTCTTTCCCCAGATAGATTCTGTGCTCTTTGATTTAGCTCCAGCTCATAGGTGAAAAGATTTTCATATAACTGCTGTACAGTCATCTCGTGTAGGTTCTTTGACTCCCGGATGGCTGTGATTTTGGCATCCCATTTTCTTGGCAAAAATCTCATGAATTTAATGATAAGATCTCTGTTTGGATAGATTTTTCCATAAGATCTGAGAGAGTTTAGTAGCAAGTTAAATCTCTCATAGGTGGTTGTAATGTTTTCACCTGAGATGTGGGTGAACATTTCATACTGCTGAACAAGCAGTGATTGCTTATTTTCTCTGACTTCTTATGTTCCTTCATGCATGATCAACAGAGTTTGCCAGACTTCTTGAGCTGTTTTATAGTTGACAACGTTCTCAAATAGATCATCATCCATAGATTGAAATAAGATGTTTTTAGCCCTTTTGTCTCTTTGAACATCCTTCTTTTCATTGTCTGTCCATTCGTCTCTTTTCTTTGCTACTAGCTTGCTTGGATCTTCAGTTGATAATGCAAGCTTCATTGGTATGATCGGTCCATTTAACACTGTCTCGAACAGTTCATCATCTATAACATCCATGTAAGCCTGCATACGAACTTTCTAGTTAGCAAATTTTTCTTTATTACACATAGGTGGTTTGTTACCTCCATCGAGTTCTGATCCGTTCTTGTTGAGTGCCATTTGATCTACTCAAGCTTGTAAGGCTTTAGATGTGAGAACCTGCTCTGATACCAATTGTTAGTTTCCAATGACACGATAGATATCTAGAAGGGGGGTGAATAGATTCTTTTAAAAATTTCTTTTACTTTAAAGATCTTATGTTAATTAATTCTTAATTAATAAGTTTAACACAGTGGAATACGATTTATTTACCCTTTTCTTGATATGTTAAAGTAAGAATTCAACAATCAATTATATGGTAGATATAGCAATTAAAAGACACAATAAGAAAGACTCCAGGTTTTAAGTTGTTCAGAGCTCGCAAGACTCCTACTCCACTCTTCTGCTCTTCCAGCAGCAAATCCACTAAGGATACTTTTACAATTTCAGAATCACTAAGATTCCTTCAAGACCAGTAGTCTTGGAACTCTAGTTCACTAAGAACTCTACAAGTCTAACAAACTTGGATACTTTAGTTCACAAAGAACTCTCCTGGAGTGATGTAGATTTGGATGTGCTACTAAGTTGCTTTTAGCATGAGTTTCTGAAGGACTTAGTAGCAATGCAAGCTTTCTTATAAGTTTGATCTTTTCAACTTCTTGCGTATATACTTTTCTCGTGTAAATCGCTTCTCTTTTCTTTTGCCGATCTTGGTATTTAAAAATTGAGGGCTTCAGTTTTCTTCCCGTTGGAACATATGCTTGAGCTTTTGTTTCTTTCCGTTACCTCACAGAGGGGAGCTTATGAATATTATATTAATATAACTCATTAATGCTCTGATGAGATTTTATTTGATCTTACCTGTTTGTCCATGGAATGGTGTTTTCTTTTTCCTTGGGGACAGATATGTCAGTCGTAGGTTCCTACCAACTTTCATAGAGTCGTTTGGTCCTTCCATACTATAGGACTGATAGGACACAACCCTTTGACTTTACTGTCTCGAAAGTCTTCTTTCTGTTGCATAGTGCGCTTGGGTCAGTCCCCTGACTTTTCTGACTTTGATCGATTTGCAGAAACTTTTCGGTTACATCAATGCATATTGAATTCTTGAACGAAATAGCTTCGATCTGAGAGTCGTGATGTCTCTTGCCTTTTTGCTCAATGACCCTCCAAGATCAACTCTACGAATATCCTTGCTGTTGTGATTGTTCTGTAATGGATCATCTCTTATTGTCATCGTAGAGTTTACTCTACTGTTAGACTGTTGAACGTAGAGTTCGTTCTACGGCTTCTTGCTTAGAACATAGTCTGTTGGTCGTAGAGTCTTCTTGGTCAAAATCGTAGAGTCCATTCTACGATTGGTTGTCTTGATCGTAGAGTCTGTTAAAATCGTAGAGTCTTCTTGACTGAAATCTTAGAGTCCATTCTACGAATAGATTACAACAAAAGATCAATCTAACAGTTTTGATCTATTTAAATCTAAGTCTTAGTACAACACAAAAGACTTTATAAATCCATACATTTATATCAGGAGATCAACCTAACAGTTTTGATCTTATCTAACACAGCCCTTGTACATTATTTCTTATCATCAAATTTAATCATTCAATGTTCAACAAAGAGTATTTCGGCCAAGTGGGAGAATGTTAGAATATTTTATTTCCTAATGTGACATCTACTATTTATATATTTATTGGGCTTACATATTGTATTAATTTAATTACTTTATTTATGGGTTTGATAATTATGTGACCCATAAATAATATTACTAATAGTATTTGGCATAATAGACCCTAGGGTTTCATAATCTTGATAGACGATTTTGACCTTTAGCTATTCTATAAATAAAACAGTTATGGTTTGGTCCCAATTGTCGTCTCAAGAATTTTATACACATCCATACATCTATCTTAAGATTGGGAGAGACAATTGAATACTTTCACCCTTACGTACAACGGAAACGTAATACATACAATATGTCTTCTCTCAATTCATGTAAGTACATAATATTATGATTAATTCAATTTATGTTTATTCTATGAAATAGTATGATCCGTTAATAATTATTTATCACTATGGCCATTGTTTTATCTGCTAAAAATAAAATGGGACTTGTGAATGGCTATTATGATATCCCTGCGGCTTCTAATTCACTTGTTTTTGGTCAATGGGAAAGAGTAATTGACATGGTTACTTCCTGGATCCTCAACTGTGTATCTGAGGAAATCAACAATAGTATGAATTTTTTACACAATACCCAGTCAGAGGCAGTAAAGAAAGGTTCTTTACTATTTGATGGACACACGGTTTACCAAATGTTAAGAGATTTATATACATTTAATCAAGGCACTGCCTCAGTTGATTTCCACTATTATAAAATAAAAGGTATTTTGGACGAGTATTTAGTTTTAGAGACACCACCTTTGTGTACTTGTGGTCTAGAAAAAAAGTTTACTGGGTCAAGATTATTATATAATTATCAATAATTTAGCGGGGTTCTGTGGCAGCGCCCCCAGTCTATTTTTTTTTTTTGTGTTGTATACAACACGTAATCCCTTTGTACTAAAATTAAAGATATATTTACTCTTTAGTATATTTTAAAATTAGAGATATGTTTTATTATTTAGTGCATTTCCACAATTAGATATATATTTTACTATTTAGTTTATTCCAAAATTAGAGAAATATATTTAAACTATAAAATTACATGAAAATTTTATGATGTCATTTATATACTACGTAAAGTAAGTACTACCACGTCACTACTACTAAATTTCTAACAAGTATTATAAATATGTTTGCATTTTTTTTTTTAAATCGTCATTTTAAAAATGTATGCCTAACTTTATAAATAAGAAGTATTTGAAAATAATGAAATATAATCAATACTAACATTTTATATCCATCCTTTTGACCAGAGATTTATTTTTAAATACTTCAAAACTCAAAAATAATATAAATGAAATTAATATATAATTTAAGAGGATTAAAGAAAAATGTTATATAAATAAGGCAAAAGTGATATGGAATTAAGAAAGTCACAAAATATAATTTGATTCCATATATTAAAAAATTTACAAATTTTTAGGGGATCAATTTACATATAACACCTAAAATTTTCATATATTACATTTAAAAAAAATTATTTCAGTGGGGTCAATTGTCCCCACTCACCAATAGGTGGCTTCGTCCATGCATGCAATATTGCAATGCAGCCTTGTAAGACCCCAAATTTTGATAAATAGATTTCAAAATTTTATGCTTAACAGTAAGGTGTTAAATTAATAAAAATTAAAGTTAAGGATGTTATGTGGTAAAAAAATTTATGTCGGATAATATTCGATTGGTCGGGGAATATTCTATTGGTCGGGAAATATTCGTTCTATCGGGGAATATTCGTACGACGGTACCGAAATAATCAGTTATGGGTGGACCCCACAACAAAATATTGTCGGATGAAGAAAACAACAGCAATATCATTTCTAAATAAAAATGGTCAACGGTATTATCACTTTTAACTGTTAAAATACTCAATGATAAAAAGTATGGTAACATGTGGTATTTAACTGTAGCACGCGGTATTTTACAATAGCTTATGGTATTACATAGTAGCACACGGTATTACATAATATTTAAATTATTGAACTGATAATGTGGCTATTGCATAGTATTTCATCAATAATTGTCATAATGCACAACATCTTGCATTATTGGGCCAATAATTGTTACAGTAGGAGTCACATGTATTAAACAGTTATACAAATTTATTATTTGAAAAACACGGTATGTTTAATAATTGAGATATTAAATCAATAAAATAATATAAAAATGTGTAACACGTGTACGTGTGCAACGTGTGTAAATGTGTAACACGTGTAGGCGTGAAACGTGTGATAGTTATTGAGCAGTGCAGATTAAAGTGTGAAACGTGTGTTAGTTGATGAATGGTTCAGATTAAAAGATGAGATTAAAATGTGTAACGTGTGTGTGAAAAAGTTGGTTAGACTCTGACTATAAATAAGGGGCTTAGCATAAGGAGTTTCATACATTTTTCACTCAATATTCTTTTCACTCTCTAGATATTTTTTAGTATAAGTATCTTCCTAAGTGTATTAAAATTATCTTGAGCGTTAAAGATCTGAAAGGTTATGAGTATTGTTTAAGTAAGTTTTTTTTTTTAAAAGTTATATAAACACTCACACACACATCAGTTTACAACTCTTCCTTTAGAAGACTCTTCTATTAGAAGATGTATTTTGAAAAACTTCCTCTGAAAGATTTTACTTTGAAAAATTATTTTTTTTAAAAATTATTTTGAAGTATATTTATATAGTCACTTGGATGATTTTATATAAATAAAATTGGTATGTGTTACTTACTAATTAAATTATGAATATACATATAGGTTGATCAACCTCATAAAAGTTGTATTTAGTCACGAGACAAGGTAAGAGATATCACTTTTCTTTCAAACTCTTAAACTTATTACGGTAAGGGGTATCATTCTTTTTATCATCATAAATAGATATTATTTTCTTTCTTATTTGTTAGGGATACCATCTTTTTCATCTTCTATTACTTAAACTTACTATGGTAAGAAAGCATCTCATTTGTATCTCTAATATTATTAAACGTTAAAAATTCTTGAATTAATAATTCATTAATATTCCCTTAATAGTTTGCACTTCATTTAATACCATTTGACAAGAATATTCCTATTAAATTTTCATAGTTATATTTGAACTGTGAACTTATGGATTTTGAACTTTTGAACTGTGGACATTTATTTGGACTGTGAACTTATGGACCTTGAACTTTTGAACTGTGAACATTTATTTGAACTGTGAACATTTTGGACTAATTCCTTGTACCGTAAACCTTACCATTGAACTTCTTTCTTGTGGATCTTAGACATTACTCTTATACTTGAACACTTTTTTCTATAAATCGTGTTGATAATTTGGACTTTATTTGAATCTGGACAAAGTCAAATTTGTTAACTCCTAATGTTATTGTTTATCTTGTTTTTTCTGTTCATTATTTATATCTCTATTGTTATTTCAATCATCAAGTATCAAGTTGTTCTGAATATATGTGGCATGAGACACAGATGATATGTTAAAGGCGATATAGGTTAAAGGCGATATAATTGTTTGGTGTCTTTGGTCGGATGACAAAGACACGTGATGAATGTTCTCTTTGGCCGGGGGCAAAGAAGAACTATTGTTTGGCATGATCATGACCAGTGGTGTTTCAAATAATAAAAGTTGATGATGATTTTCTTAAAAAGAGAGGCTAGTAGACATCATGATCTACTTGATTCTCTTAGTGGTGGTTATTTCGCTGCAGTGAAACTTTGTTTAAGAATTTAACTGCTGTTGTTAATCTTACTGTTTATAACTCAACTGCAGCTGTTGATTTAAAACTTGTTGTCTATTATATTCAATTAAGAACTCAACTGTTGAAAGTTAAGAATAATTTATTTTTCATTATCTTAGTCATAATATTTTTTATTGGGCTATTTGAGTTCACTATTTCCTTTTTATTCAATTGTTCAGGAAATGCGAGTGTAGTCGGGACTAGCGGGGAGGAAAGAGGAATGGAGTAACGATTCGAGATATTTGTTATAATAGTCTTCACTGTATTGTAGAATAGTAATAATTGTGAAGACTTAGTTGTGTATTATTGAACAATGTATTGTAATAATTTTGTTATAGTCTTTTGACGACTCAAATTGGATGGTGTGAGCTCGATTTGGGGGCGTCACAAACCTTCTTTAACTTTTATGTGAAAGCATCAAGAAGTCAAGAAAACTAATGGGATCAGCAGCATTATCCAATAACAAAGTACCCGGAAGTAAACTCAAAATATTTTAAAACTCAAAATTAATATAGACTCTTTTAGTTTTAATTAATACAATAATAAATATTATAAATTATTTAAAAAATATTATTCATTATAAACTTTAATGTTTCATAATTTTTAATAAGTCATCTTAATTTTAAATTTAAAAATGTCTCAAATTGACTTTTAAAAGTCAATAATAACCTTATAATTTGAAACAAAGGGAGTATAATATTCATATAAAAAGTCAACAAAAAAATGAAATAAATATTATTTTATATATCTTTGATTAGCTCACTATATAATGCTGGAGGAGGGTAGAACAATGAATTCATTGCTAACAACAAACTGCCCACTCCATTAAGAGAATTCAAGAAAAACAACTCCCATGCCTGGTCAAAGAAATAAACACATGCACACGCACACAAAAAAAAAAGGTCAGTGCATCACTACCACAAGTTTAAAAAACAAAGCCTTGCCAATATGTCGGTAGCATTTTTGTTCTCTCTTTTAATCATGGCACGTTCAAGTTTGTTAGAGCATATCATTTTATCATTTTACTTGATATATATACTATGCATCTGAAAATTTTAGAAAAATAATAAAGAAAGAAAATAAACGTTGCAGTACCTGCAAGTAGCAACCCAGCATACTTCAAGTATTAGGTGCTCATTGTTCTGACTAAATAAATAAAAATATACACCCTCTTAATTAATGATCTTAACCAATTACACAACCACCTTCCCTCTTCGTGCTAGCATTCATTAGCAGCCCCCTGATAATAAGTCTGCCATTAACTATTCACTTGTTATTTCCTCCTCCTCGGTCCCTCATTTTAGTTAAAAAGCTAATACACCTAAAATCATGTTCCTGGAAGTTGGGGAAGCTTTACTCCCTCAATTAACTGCTAATATGACTATGAAAAATAAGAAGAGTTAGGAAAGTCTGGGGACTCGTATTTATTACTAACATGAATGAGAAGAAATAAAGGGAAAAAAAAATAACGATTAGGCATAGCTTTCAATCCACTTTTACCATATCAGCGGCTCATATAAAATTACAAACCCATCTTACCTTCTCTACGTTGGCTTGCTTCTTAGACATGTGCGCTCTGTAACTAAATAAATCTACTTTTTTCTTTCGGGCATTTCCACAAACAGTTGGTGGTTTAATTAAAGACCTGTCCATTTCCTGTTATTACAATTGCCAACCAACGTTATACCTTGTTTCTCTTTATCTTATTATGCCATTCTGTCTAGCCAAATCTGCAGTCTTCAAGAAAATATGCCATTCTGTCTATCTTCTAATCAATTTTTTATTTATAAAAAGAAAAGAAAAAAAGAGTGGTCCAGTTAGCACGATAACAAAGATATAATTCACTAAATTGATAATACTGTTTGTTAATAACGAATACCTTGGTGTTATTTCTTATGAGACCACCCTGAAATTAACTATTAATGGACGAACATTAGTTTAATGAAGACATGAGTAGACTTTCTTTAAAGTTGGCTGCCCACTGAAAAATACCAGCTCTCTGTTTTGCATTCCCACCAGCAATGTCGATCAAATCCTGTCTTACATGCTAGAACAAAGCATATTGAGGTGGATGGTCATTTTTTGAGGGACAAGGTTCAAAACAAATTTATCAAACCTATGTTCATTCTTAGTTCTAAGCAACTTGCTGATATTTTTACCAAGTCATTAGGCCGCAGTGCTCACTGGTTTATTACTTCCAAATTGGGACTCCACAATCCTTATGGGCCTCCCATTTGTGGTACATTTAATTAATTGGTCATTAGCATTAGTTAATTAAAGATTTCATGAAACATAATCATACTATATGGGATCACCATTCTTCTTTAAGATTTTTTTTCTTCTTTCCCTCATCATTTCTTTCTATTATCTAATGTATTCTCTTGGGGATTACTATGCATCACTATTGTAACTGTTAAGAATTATTAAGTTAGTTGGAGTCCTATATCGAAAATATAATAAAAAGTGGGTGAAAAATTAATATACATATATGAATCCAAAACCTAATTAATTAAATTTTTGGGTCAAGTTAGTTTTCAAAAATGTCTATCAGTATCTTCTTGTACCTTACACAATACACTAATACCATAAGGCTATAAACAAATTGAGTTGTTTCTAAACACAACTCGCGTAGTTTAGAACTATCCCGAACTCAGGCTACTTGAAAATAACTCAATGCACTTCTATAAATAAGGATTTCTCCTCAGTGCTAACATCCCACATTCTTAACGCCCGTCCCACATTTCATGGGACAATTTGGATAATCAATCTCTTAAAGTTTTTTTCTTTAATATAAAGCTTAAACTAGGCACTTTGGTGTAAAAATTGAATTTTTTAAAGTAGCTTAGTAAGAGTCCGTTTGCGGACAAAAAGTAAATATTAATTTAATATTATTATTGAAAAATTATTTTAAACAATAAACAATTCAATAACTAAATTTGTTTCTTAAGGATCAAATAATTGTGTATTTGATGCCTTAGACTTAAGAATTTTTTGGAACAAAAAATAACTAGTACAATTAAAACACAAGTACAATATTCAACCACGGGACCGAAAATTGTTTTCACTACAATAATTCGAGTAACACGAGATCGAAAATTGTTTACCAAGACTACGGCTAAACTAATTCCTACCTTACAAACCTTCTAATGATGCGTTTGCCAGGTGTCTAATTCTACTCCTAGATAGTAACTCTAAAAAGAGTTGTTTTGTTCATTTGTTGATGATGAGTTTTTGTTATCTTCTTCTTTCTGATTGGGATGTAACCATTTAAAATTTTTCTCTTTCTGATAAGTTGTGTAACTTCCATACCCATGATCTCTCTAATTTTTCATAGTTGTCGATAGTGGAGATTAAGACTTTTAACCGCTTCAACTTATCTGCCAGGTGTCGTAATGGTGTTGGTCCTGCAGTAAAGTTCATGATACCCTTAATCTATATTTAATATCCTTTACTAATTTAAAGGCATTTCGGTCTTTTCTTCTTAATTATATTTTACCAATAATCTAGTAAAATATGGGTGCTCAACACCGCTCTTTAAAAGTTAGTTTAATAAATGAGTCGAATTTGAACACACATTTTATAGTTTGGCTTGAACTCATTTAAGTCCTATTCATTAAGTTTTTAATCAAATTCAATAAGTTGAATTTGACTCAAGTTGATTATAACCCTACTTGTATACAATGCATGAGTTTCACGGTTTTTTTCTAAAAAAAAATGGCACTAGAGTAGAGTTGTTTTTACTGTTAATAAATTGAATAGAGTTAAGCCTACGAATAAAATTTGAGGCTGATTGATTGAGAAATCTAGCATCATATTTAGTTAAATTTAAGAATTAGTTATAAATTTACATCTAATTAAACAGATTAATCTGAATTTTAATGTTTGTTTGGTGTTGGTAATGGTATAATTTCAAAAGTCATAAAGGAAGATACTTATTTGGAAAGCCTGAATTAGTGGATTAAAGTCGGCTGTGATCAATAGTGGGGCTTAGCAGGAGTCGATGCGATTTATGAAGTTAAAATTTAGTTAAAATGTTTTTAAGAGTGGAGTTGTTTTTCATTTCATATTATATTTGACAATTAGTTAGACGTATTTTTATTTTTATTTTTTTTATATCTATACTCCAACTCTTTTGGATCATAGATGTTTTCTATACAAGATGAAATCATCAAAATTTTATTTGATTAAGCTCTTCTCAACGGCCATCAATTTAACAAGTTGGTGTGCTAAGGATAGAGGATAGAGAGACGTTAACCTTGAGGGGAATACTATTTTTATATGTATTTTTAATATTTTTATATAATTTTTTTCACATAAAAATGAGACCCATCACTGTATTCTTATGTAAGAGAAGATCATATAAAAACATTAAAAATATATATAAAAATATCAATTTTCTAACCTTAATAGTACGTGAATAGGAGTATAGGACCCTTCAATATGGACTTTCTTGGATATTGGGCTTACATTAATAATTGCTTTGCATCTATAAATTGAATTAACACAGACAATCCATCAAGAATTTGTTATTGGGGTAGCCTGCACTTAGTTCCTAATGAACAATTTGTGTACTCTGATCTTCACAGCCTAAAATACTTACTATAGTAAGATCTCTCTCCTTTTTCTTTTTCTTTTTCTTTTTTCTTTTTATTTATTTATTTATTATTATTATTAGTAGTAGTATTTTATACTGTATGAGGTCACAAATCTTGTTACAATTCAAAAAATAAATAAGACTAGGGTAATCAGAACTCTCATCAAAACTCTAACATATAACAACAGTCCTAATAATAATAAAAATTCTTTCAAAACATATACTTCTATTAAAAATAAGATTTCTCCATTTCATAATAATTAGTATGAAACCCTTACCTCGACAGAGATGTGTGTAAATATTTTTAAACAATTAAAATTAATATATTACAAAAATATTAATTAAGTGAAAGTAATCATTTTGTAATTTTTATTACAAATAGTTTTATTTACTAAAATACAATATATAATTACTTGAAGATATTAAAATACTTCATTAAAGTTGTAAAAAAGATTTTCTATTAAAGAATAATAAACTGCTTTATTTTATTATAATTTATTGATATAATAGAATTAATGTCCTGCAACAAATTTATAACTTTATTAATTTCTTATTTTATTTTATTTTTTGTAAGTTCTTGACCATCAATCTCACCATTCCTCGAGCCTCGAGATTCAGTTTTTTGATCAAATGTGTGCTAACTTAAAAAACACAAAAAACAAAACAAAACATATATTAACGAACTAATATATTTACGTTAAGATTTTTTCAGGGGCAAAGAAAAAAAATTGACGTGATAAAAAAAACCATAACACAAAAAGTATTAAGCATAATTTATGCAAAAATAAAATAAAATAAAATTGTGGAGCATATAAATTGCATGAAATTACATATAGGAATACTAACCTGATAATAAATTGCATGAAATTACATATAGGTATTATAATGTGTACGTATGTATGTATTATAAATATATAAAATATATATATTTTTTTATTGTGTTCGAGTAGTAGAATACAAATAGGTGAAAACAGGTATACTTATTCATAAAAATTAGCTGTAATTATATATAAATATATAAAATATTATTTTATTATGTTTGTATCTAATCCACATGGGACATGCAAGACTGGAGTTGAAGATGTCTCTAGCTAGTTCAGTTCTTTTCTTGAATGTTCCCATTTTGTAGCATGACTATTGTTAGAATCCTTTCATAATACCTGAAGAACAGGAGAAGCGACATTATTATGCATGTTTGCAGGCAGGATATGCAGAGAAGATGGCAAGTGTCTGGGAAGTGGTTGCTGAACGAGAGCAGCAGCAATCATAAACTCTAAAACGTCTTGCCATAATGGCCAAACTTTTACTGCTACTACTACTACTTCCCACAAATGGTAGGAATTAGAGAAGGAAACAAAACTACTGTATGATGTTTTCCAACCAAAAAATTCTAAAGATAAACTGAGACAAACATGTATTTACACAGACGTGAAAAAAAGAACCAAAAACCTTCAAGAATGAAAGAATCAAGCCTTACTCTTCTTATCTTCCTATTTCCTAATCTCTCTCCCCATAAACACAATCCTAAATTCCATATCCATCTTTACTCACCACTTATTGTTGAAGGGCCAGCAGCTCCTTCGTCACCGGAACTGGCAGTAATTTCTGGTCTAATCTCTTCAAGATGCTGAAGAACCTGCTGAACTTCTGGCCGAGTTGATGGGGATGGATCAACACAATGCAAAGCCAGCTTCAATGTATTCAGTAACTCGTCGCCAATTGTTGATGCATCTTTCATCAGTTCCAAATCAAACACTTCATTCGTCCATTCCTCTTTCACAATTGAAGCTACCCATTGAGGCAAATCCCCGCCATTCATTGCCTCTCCTGGAGTTTTCCCTGTTAGGAGTTCTAGTATAATAACCCCAAGGCTGTATACATCAGTCTTTGCATTAGCTTTCTTGAGCTTTGACAGTTCTGGTGCTCTGTAGCCTAATGCTCCTGCAGTCGCGATCACATTGGAATTGGCAGCAGTTGTCATTAGCCTTGAGAGGCCATAATCTGCAATCTTTGCATTCGCATGCTCATCAAGAAGAACATTGCTTGATGTGAGATTTCCATGGAATATTTTCTCATTAGTATGGAGGTAAAATAGGCCTCTTGCCATGCCTTGTGCAATTTTCATCCTTGTTTGCCAATCAATTGGTGTAGCAGGACCTCGAGCTGCATCCAAATTGAAATAATTAGAAGCTGATCTTACCAAAAAATGAAGCAAATTTTCAATATACACGTGTTGTAGGGAGGTTTAGCAGCTTTAGCTCACCATGAAGGAATGTGGCAAGGCTTCCTTTTGGCATGTAATCGAAAACAAGAAGCTTTTCTCCTCTAGGTCCCAAATAATATGCCCTCATAGCCAAAAGATTTGAGTGTCTGATTTTCCCAATCACATTAACCTCTGTTTCAAACTCCCTTTGATTTTTGGCAACGTTCTCTCTTAATCTCTTAACTGCAACTTGATTACCATCCTCCAATGTGGCCTTATAAACTGTCCCATAAGTACTCTTTCCCATAATCTCAGCTGTGGCACACAATAGATCATCGGCTGTAAACATCATAGGCCCATCAAAATGGACAAGCTTTCCTCCGGTCTCTCCACCGGCTTCCACCTCACTCGCAATCGGTGGGACCCCCTTTTCACCCCTCACGGGACCCGCTCTTTCCTCGGCCTCACCATCCTTTTCCTTTGGTGCTGCCCTTCTCCTTACCAAGCAGCAGAGCAATATACAAGAGAGTAAAATTAACACAACCAACAGAGCTCCTGCTGCAATGAGAATGATATCTTTGGTATTCAGTTTCCTACCATGGCTTTTCGATTTCTCCGGTGATGGAGCGGGCGGTATTATGGGACAAAGTGTTGAAGCACTATACCCACATAGCTGAAGATTACCCACAAAAGCACTTGAATTGAACTTTAGATAAAGCAGACTTGGAACAAAGCCAGAGAGGTTATTATATGAAACATTGAAGGAATTAAGACGGGGTAAATCAACTAAGGAGTTTGGGATTTCTCCGTTAAGATTGTTACAAGACAAATCGAGTTGTTTGAGAGCGAAAACCTTCCCCATTGTAGCTGGGATATGACCATTAATTTGATTGTTCCTCAAGTTGAGGACTGTGAGATTCTGTAATTTGTTTATGGTTTCTGGGATTTGGTTGTCAATATGGTTGCTTTCCAAATTCAAGACAGTGAGTGAGGGTAGATTAGAGAGACTAATGGGTAAGCTTCCATTAATGGAGTTATAAGAGAAATCTAGAGTTCTAAGCTTAGAAAGTCTACCTATCTCACTTGGTATTGTCCCGCTAATATTATTATGACTCGATGTAATCTCTTGGAGCTCAGTTAATTTTCCTAAAGAAGCAGGAATGCTTCCAGAGAAAAAGTTATGATCAAGTGTCAAAGATTGAAGGACAGAGGAAATTTTACTTGTTCCGCCCCAAGAATCTGGAATTGGGCCAGAGAGGTTGTTGTGTTGGAGGGCAAAGAAAATGAGTGAAGATGATTGTGTAAGACTAATGGGGATTGAACCAGACAATGAATTGAAGCTAACATTAAGCCTATAAAGTCTGGTAGAATTTGAAAGGCTGGCTGGGATTTTCCCAGTGAGTGAATTGCTACCAAGATCAAGAGTTTGAAGCAGACGGCAAAGACCAAGTGAAGGAGGGATTTTACCCGAAAGCCGATTGTTGAATAACTGAACCCCTCTGAGATTGGGAAGAAACCCCAATGCAACAGGTATTGACCCTCCAATGAAATTATTATGGAGACTGAGCTTTCGAAGGGCTTGAAACTGGCTGATTTTTTCGGTTATTCGGCCGCCTAATCTCTTCCATGGAAGCTGAATGACGATAACTTGACCCTGAGCACATTTGATTCCGGTCCAGCCACCGGAGCAGGCGCCGTATCCGCTATCGTTCCAGCTTTTTAAAAACCCTTTTGGATCAACCAAGTCACGTTTGAAGGCTTGAAGTGCTTGGTAATCAGCTTGGGTCACAATTATACCATCCCAAGCTTGACTTGAAACAGGCTGAATGATGCAAATTAGAAGCTGAATAAGTAAAACAAAGCAGGTACAAGGAAAACTGCCAAAAGGGTCTGATTGGGTCTTCCATTTCTCCTTCTTTTTGCCTGAAATGTGATGCAAATGAGCCAATTTTTTTGTCATAAATTCAAGAATGTGTGAAGGGTATGTGTGAAAGGTATTGAAATTTTGATTTTGAGGCTCCATATCTATTTCCCACTAAGAAATCATAAAACCTTCGAGCAATAACACAAAGGAAAGAGAGATTGGCAGATGAAGAAGAGATTTAGGGAAATTTAGATTTATGAACAACTAGAAAACAGAGGAGAAAACAGCTGTGAAGGGTTTTGTAGTGAATAGTGGGGAGATAAAGGAGAAGGCTTTCTAGTGCACGTGAATATTGGAGATGGGAGTTAAAACAGAGGAATCTTGTCTTTTTGGGAGACAAAAATTGTCGGTGTTCCATGGATTCTGAGGCTGCTTCTTGCCCACAAAGCTCTAACGGCTAGTTTTTTTTTTTTTTTTTTTTGAATTTTAGTTAAAGAGCAGTTCATGTGAGCGCGCCTAGGAATGGAAAACCTGACTCAGAGAGTGAGGCTTATTATTTCCGCCCAGGCCAGGCGCTCCTCCAACGGCTATCTCTTCATTGTGCCATTGTCGATCAAAGCAACAGTTAGACCCTCACTCACCCAAATGATGAAAATAAATACGACATAATTTTTTTACTAAAAAATATTTAAAATACACAACTTATATATAATAGAGTGAACAAGGTGATCAGTGAACCAATTGAAGTTAGTGGTGCAGCAAACGCAGCTGGTACAACAAGTGGCGTTAGTGACGCAGCTGGTACAACAAGTGGCGTTAGTGGTGTAGCAAATGGAATTGCACGTGCTATCCATGTGGGAGCAGTATCAAAGGATGCAGCACCAGTCATAGTGCTGAGGAGCAAAATATCAAATGCACTCTCACTAACAGCAACCAAGTATACACAGAAGCAAGATAAGCAGCAGCATGATGTGGATGATAAGCAGGGTAGTCTAGCTCATATAACTGAATTGTATTAGTATAAATACTAAGAGTCAATGTAATAACCCATACGTTGAATATACAATATTAATTCAGCTTCTTTCTCGAGCTATTTCTCATTTATGCCATTATCATTGAAATGGTGGAATCTGTTATGGTATCAGAGCAGAGATCAAATTCAGTCATTTCCGAGTCAAACTGAGTTCTTTTATCTTGATTTACTTTATTCTTTATCAAGTTTTCAAGTTGTTGATGTTCTTATTCGAAATTGTGATTTCGTTCAGACCAATTTTTCTAGATCTGGCTTGATTTTTTTAATTTTTTTCACATCAATGGCTTTTCCTTACCATAAACCTAGCTATGCTAATGTCGTAGTGAATACTTCCCCTGCTCCATCCATATCCAATACGCAGAATCAAGGTGATGAACCTGAACATAATGATTTTGATTCACTGTCTATTGAATCGAATGTTCATCCTCTCTATCTGCATAATAATGATCATCCTGGACTAATTCTAATTGCTAAAAGGCTTACTGGAACAGAAAACTTTGGTCCCTGGAAACGATCTATGCAAATAGCTTTGTCTGCTAAAAACAAGTTGGTACTTGTTAATGGTTCTTTTCCTAAACCTGCAGAAAACACAGTTTTAAGAGCTCAATTTGATAGAGTAAATGACATGGTAATTACCTGGATTCTGAACACAGTCTCTGATGAAATCAGTGATGGAATGAACTTTGTTAGTTCAGCAGTTGAAGTATGGAATGAACTTCATGAGAGGTTTTCTGGAGTTTGTGGTCACATAATTTATGAAATATCAAGAGACATACATTCACTTGAGCAGGGAAATAGGTCTGTGGAGATTTACTTTCATAGACTTAAGAATTTATGGGATGAATATGGGGTTTTAGAACCAATTGCGAATTGTGTTTGTGGTGCGCATAAGATCCAAGAAGAAAGAGAGCAGAGGAAGAAACTTATACAGTTCCTCATGGGCCTTCATGACAGTTATGCCACAGCGAGGGGACAGATTTTAATGATGGATCCATTACCATCTGTAGTGCAGGCTTTTTCTTTGATTAAGCAGGACGAGAAACAAAGGCAAGGTTATTTACCTAATCATTTAGATGGTGCAAGTTTTGCTGCCACAGGCAAGAATATGAAGTCTCCTACTGCTATTCAGTCTCAATACAAGGAATTTACAAATTCTGCATATTCACAGTATGGTACCACTCATCATCAAGGACAGATTCCAAACACTGCTGTTACTTCTAATACTCAATGTTCAGTTTCTAAACAGCTTCTGAAGTGTTCTTATTGTAATGGAGAAAATCACACAAGAGATACTTGTTTCAAATTGAATGGGTATCCACCAAGGAAAGGCAAGAAGAAAGGGAAGTTCCCAACTACCAATTATAATTTTAGAACAATTCCAAAGGCAATGCAGACATGTGTTGATACTAATGCCTTGAATGCTAATGTTCTGAATACTGCACCGCATGATGATTCCATACAGATGGAAATGTTGCAATAACAATTGTCTCAGGTCAATAAAATGATGCAACAGATGCTAGCAAATAAAAGTGTAAAATCTCCAGAAGATCATCTTCACATGGCAGGTACTGCCTCAATGTTTTCTTCCTTATCTCATTTGTTTTCTCAAACCTGGATCATTGACACAGGAGCTACAGATCACATGTGTAACAATTCAAAAGTTATGCATGATATTTCTCATTTGGATTATCCTTTACATATTACCTTGCCCACAGGCAACACAGTGAAGATAAATCAAGTTGGTTCTGTGAAATTAAGTCCTAATCTGACATTGTACAATGTGTTGTTTGTGCCTACCTTCAAATACAATCTCTTATCCATTAGTACACTAACCAGAGATACACATTGTTCAGTTTTATTTTATCCTGACAAATGTATATTTCAGGACCAGAATCAGAAGAAAGTCTTGGCAGTTGGTAAAGAGCTTGAAGGATTATATCATTTACAACTTAGTTCATCCACTTGTGGTTCAAGTTTTAGTTCCAGTTATGTCAATTCAGTTTCTAAATCTAGAATGAGTGTCCTGTGGCATTTGAGACTAGGGCATGTTTCTTCATCTATCTTGCATAAAATTGATGCTGTTGCATCAGACATTGATCATTCTTGTAATAAACCTTGTCCTATTTGTCCCATTGCAAAACAGTGCAGATTACCTTTTAATCAAAGTACTAGTTATGCTTCTTGCAATTTTGATCTCATACACATTGATTTGTGGGGACCTTATGCTACATCTACTCAAAATGGTTGCAAATATTTTTTAACTGTGGTTGATGATCATTCTAGGGCTACTTGGACTTTTCTTATACCAACCAAACAACATGTTTTTCATGTTCTTTTAGATTTTATGGCTTATGTCAAAACTCAATTTGATAAACCTATTAAAATGTTCAGAAGTGATAATGGGTCTGAGTTTTTTAATAAAGACCTCACTTTGTTTCTTTCTTCTCAAGGAATTTTACATCAAAGTTCATGTGTTTATACACCACAACAAAATGCTAGGGTGGAAAGAAAACATAGACATCTACTTGAGATGGCAAGGAGTCTGAGATTTCAATCTGGATTACCCATACAGTATTGGGGGGAGTGTGTTCTTGCAGCCACTTTTATCATTAACAAACTACCTACTCCTGTTCTCAAGTACAAAAGTCCTCATGAAATGCTTTTTGGATGTCCTCCCAAATATGATACTTTAAAAGTCTTTGGTTGTTTGGCTTTTGCTTCTGTACATTCAACAGATAAATTTGCTCCTAGAGCAGTGAGGGGAGTGTTTATAGGTTATCCTAGAGGCCAAAAAGGATACAAGATACTTGATCTCAACACTAAGAAAATATTTGTGACCAGACATGTTAAATTTCATGAAACTGATTTTCCTTTTCTTATCTCTCAATCCAATACTAATTCTGAGAATGTTTCACATACCATTTTACCTTGGGTTGACACCTTTCCAGATCAAACATCAAATCAGAACACGTCAAGTGTTAATCCAAGTACTAGATCTTCTGTTGATAACACATTTGTTGTTTCTGATAGTCCTGAACAGTTTTCTCAGGATTCTTCACAGAATACTGTTGAACCTTCTAATTCTCTCAATGATGTTTCATCTGCTAACAATTCTGATGTTCCTATTAGAGCTTCTACTAGAACTAAAACAAGACCACAGTGGTGGAGAGACTATGATGTTTCTGATAAGCCAACTAGCTTGTTCTCAACTGTTCCTTGTTCAACATTTCCTTGTGTAGACTTTTATACATCTCAGTCTTCTAAATTTGCTCTTACAAATTATCTCTCTTATTCTTCATTTCCTATTTCTCATCAAAGATTCATAGCAAATCTATCACTTATGAAAGAACCAGTATATTTTGCTCAAGCTGCTAAGGATCCTAATTGGATAGCAGCTATGAATAAAAAGCTTAGTGCTTTGGAGGTTAATAACACATGACAGTTAGTTGAACTCCCCAAAGACAAGACCACAGTTGGATGCAAATGGGTGTATAAGATAAAATACCTTGCAAATGGAGAAATTGAAAGATACAAGGCAAGACTTGTTGCCAAGGGTTATACTCAGGCAGAAGGTGAAAATTACCATGATACATTTGCACCAGTGGCCAAAATGGTCACAGTTAAAGTTCTTTTAGCAATAGCTGCCGCAAGGAATTGGCAGATACATCAAATGGATGTGAACAATGCTTTCTTACATGGCGATTTGTTAGAAGAAATTTACATGGATCTTCCTCATGGTTATATTGTACCAGCTCATTCTTCTCATCTGGTATGTAAACTGCAGAAATCTCTTTATGGTCTTAAGCAAGCTTCTAGGCAATGGTTTGCCAAGCTTACTGACAGCTTGTTGAAAGCTGGTTATATACAGTCTTTAGCAGATTATTCCCTTTTTACACTCAAGAATGGGAATTTGTTTACAGCTGTAGTTGTGTATGTAGATGATATTCTGGTTACAGGTGATGATTTCAATCAAGTTACAGTTTTGAAGCATTTGCTTGATACAAAATTTGGTATTAAAAATTTGGGTGAAATCAAGTATTACTTGGGTTTTGAAGTTGTTAGAGATGGTATATTTCTCAGTCAAAGAAAATTCATTCTTGATTTACTGGATTCAGCTGGTTTATTGGATGCTAAACCTTTAACCATTCCATTAGATCAGCATACTAAACTTCATAACAATGCTGATTCTGGTGCATTGCTTTCAAATCCTTCTATATACAGAAGTTGGGTTAGCAAGTTATTGTATCTTACTTTATCTAGACCTGACATTAGTTATTCAGTTCAGCTATTGAGTCAGTTTATGCAGCATCCAAGAGAAAAACATCTTGTTGCAGCTGTCAGAGTAATGAGGTATCTTAAATGTACAGCAGGTCAAGGTTTGTTCTATTTTTCTAGCAATGATCTGGTTTTGACTGGATATTGTGATAGTGATTGGGGTAGTTGTCCTACATCTAGAAGATCAATTACAGGTTTTTGTTTACTCTTGGGGTCTTCACTTATTTCTTGGCAATCTAAAAAGCAATCTGTGACTTCTAGGAGCACTGCCGAGGCAGAGTACAGAGCTCTTGCAACCACCACTTGTGAGGTTTTATGGTTACGTAGCCTCTTACAAGATTTTCAAGTTTCATTTACTGGTCCTACTCTTATCTATTGTGACAATAAAGCAGCAATAGATATAGCTGCAAATCCAGTTTATCATGCTAGGACAAAACATATAGAGATTGATTATCATTTTGTAAGGGAAAAAGTGCAGGATGAGATCATTTCTCCTGTCAAAATTACTAGTAAGGATCAACTAGCTGATCTTCTTACTAAAGCTTTAGGCAAGGTATCTCATTGGTTTTTAGCATCCAAGTTGGGGTTGCACAATCCTTGTGCCCCTCCAACTTGTGGGGGGAGTAATAGAGTGAACAAGGTGATCAGTGAACCAATTGAAGTTAGTGGTGCAGCAAACGCAGCTGGTACAACAAGTGGCGTTAGTGACGCAGCTGGTACAACAAGTGGCGTTAGTGGTGTAGCAAATGGAATTGCACGTGCTATCCATGTGGGAGCAGTATCAAAGGATGCAGCACCAGTCATAGTGCTGAGGAGCAAAATATCAAATGCACTCTCACTAACAGCAACCAAGTATACACAGAAGCAAGATAAGCAGCAGCATGATGTGGATGATAAGCAGGGTAGTCTAGCTCATATAACTGCATTGTATTAGTATAAATACTAAGAGTCAATGTAATAACCCATACGTTGAATATACAATATTAATTCAGCTTCTTTCTCGAGCTATTTCTCATTTCTGCCATTATCGTTAAAATGGTGGAATCTGTTAATATACTTTTTTTTTGTTGACAAACCCTGGCGGTAGAGCCGGGGGAATTCATTCATCAAGCAAATCCGAATTACAAATTTGATAGAGTTGAGAGGGAATCTCCTCTATTTAAGATTGAAACCCGTCATGAAAGAGAGCACTAACATAGCTAAAACACGAGCTGAATAATTGTCTTCCCTACGAATATGTGACAATAAGAATGAGAGGAAAAAGCAATTACATAGCTGCAAACAATAGTTGATAATGTGACCAGCATTAGAGAGATCACCCTAACCCAAAAGAAGCTGATTAGTAAGATTGGGTGAGTCAGATTCGATAATTACTTGTTGAAGAATGCCTAGATCAAGAGCGACTTGAATCCCTTTCAAAACACCGAAAGGTTCAGCACACAAAACAGATAGAGAGACCCAGGCCAAGAACTATAGCAGCTTCCTATCACAGCCCAATATGATCCCTAATGACGATACCAACCAGCCCCCGAAGTTGCATCAAAATTAATTTTAAATACTCCAACGGGAGGCTTATTCCATCTCTCAATGAAGGAGCAACAGAAGAT